>UESW01002499.1:0-42024 GCA_900491605.1 Calamus simplicifolius | reverse complement strand
GCTCCATTTGAAGCTCTGTATGGTAGGAGGTGCAGATCTCCTATATGTTGGGATGATGTGAGGGAAATAAAATTGCTAGGCCCTGAGCTGATTCAGCAAATAGTAGATAAGGTGCATTTGATCAGGAAGCATCTTCGTATAGCTCAGAGCAGGCAGAAGAGCTATGCTAATGTAAGAAGAAGGGAATTGAAATTCCAGGTTAGGGACCATATTTTCTTAAGGGTATCACCAACCAAAGATGTGATGAGATTTGGGATTAGAGGAAAGCTGAGTCCACATTATATTGGACCTTTTGAGATCTTGAGCAGAGTCGGAGAGGTTGCTTACAGCCTGGCACTACCTCCGATTTTAGCTGGGGTACACAATGTTTTCCATGTCTCTATGTTGAGGAAGTATATTTCCGGTCCCAGCCATGTCATAGCATATGAGCCTTTACAATTGAGGAAGTATATACCCTGTGCATATTGTGGACCGCAAGGATCAGATTCTGAGACGGCGTACCATTCCCTATGTCAAGGTGCAATGAAAAAGAAGTATCCATAACTATTTGAGTCTTAATATAGTTAATGATATAGCTACGACTGTTGACATTTGAATAAAGACTTAGTTGATTGTGTGACAAAATCTGAATTTTAATTTTCTCTAATGAAAGTGTATCAATTTTGAGGCCGAAATTTTTATAAGGAGGGGAGAATGTAATCCCCGAATTTCGTTAACTGCTCGTGAGAATTGATCGTGAGATCAAAATGATTGACTCTAGGGACTCCTTCAGTTGTGCGAGGTGTTTGAATTTCAAACCCCTGGGATATGATTACCTGATCGCAAAACTTAATCGTAATATTCCTGGAATGGATAACACCTGACGATTATATTTTCAAATATCCCGTAACTAATGGAGTCCCAAATCCCTTGATTTAAGGAGTTTGCGGCGCCTTTAAAGGATCACACGAACGCCTCCTTCCCATCATCCTCGAACGCCTCCTTCCCATCATCATCGTGCGCGCGTCTGCTCCTGGAAAGTCCCTCTGTCCATGCCATACCTGGGAGGGAGAAAGAGAGAAGTCAGAGGAAGAGAGAGAGGAACCGGGCTGAAAGAAGCCACGACACCCTCTTCTGTACCGATTTTGGTTTAGGCCCGACGGCGTGCCCGTCGCCTCGCCGGGCTTGAGACCTGGCCGACAGCCCCACCGGCACCAAGGGTGGTGTCCAATGAGGCACCGGAGGAGAGAGAGAGGAGGGAGGAATTGAATTGAGAGAGAGAAGAACCTGTGACAGGTTTTCAGATGGTCCGATCCTTGTTTCGGGCCCGGCGGCGTGCTCGCCGCCTCGCCGGGCCTGAGCTTCAGTCGGCGACCTCCACCGGCATGCCTCCTAGCCCTGGCTGCCAGCGCTAGAAACCCCTATTTCGTTTGAAACAGGGGACCAACAGGAAATCAAGCATGGGCCGGCTGGGCTAACAGTGATTTGGGCCCTATTGGGCTGATTCAGGAGCTCTGTTTGAGCAGCATTTTGGGCCCTGTATCAGGCCGAATGGCAAAGTAAATATATGGCCCGAATCATGATTGAATCTAGTTTCTTGGGATATTTTTAAATCCCCATTTGGGCAAATATATTGAGAGATATTCGAGCCCAAAGTTGAGCCCATGAAGTGGTCTGGGTAGAGTTTTAAGAATCATTTTATTATTCAGATTTTAGAAATTTAATAATATAAAATGATACTGTAGGTACCCAGGTGTCCAAATAGCTGGGTTATCAATTGAAATTTACATACTGAGATAAGTAAGCCAAGTATTATAATTTTATAGATTATTTAATTTATAAATTATGAATTTACAATTAGATGCATGTTTATGAAATGTGAAAAATGAAGTTCATTTATTCTGAATTAATGTATAGTACCACAAATTTATAAATAAGTATTTATTATGATATGACTTATATGTGTATATGCAAAAATGTAATTATATTAATTTTACAAATTATGTTGGTACTATCGAGATGATAATATGCAATCATGATGATGATAGTGAAATTTAGTGTATGTGTCGCCACGGTTCTCATATGATTTGAAATGCCTAGTGATACGTATCCCACCTCCACATGGAAAGATATGTGAAGAACACATATCCGTAGGATGTATTCTGATGATAGATTATGATATGGCATAACACTGGTACCAGGATCCTTCCTCTTATGGGACATTTAAGAGTGATACACAAGATGAGTGTTGTAGGGCCGTGGGACACATAAAGAAAAACAATGACAATATAAATAGTGTTTGGTTTATATTGCATATTCTAGTATTTATTATTTAATTAAGCTTCCAAATTATTTTGATCTGATGACATGAATATGCTGATAGCATGATAAATATAATTTGAAATTGTATTAGGCTTACTTATTGAGTGTGAGCTCATAGAATTCTCACAATGTTTTTCAGAGCCTCAGGAATGAAGAAGGATATTTGAGATAGACGAAGCTTCTATTAAATAAACTTAGTTCCATTATATTGATATAGTTCAGTATTGCTTGTGTGTAGGGCAGGTAGCCCAAGACTGATAATTATGGTTTGAAATAAATCATGGATTTGAATTTTTGCTTTATATTGATTTATGTGATGAAGTTCGAGATGCCTTACATGCCTGGCATGCGGCGGGTTGTCACCCTAGCTCAGGTTTTGGGACTGGGGCGTGACAGCTTTAGATTATGATGCCCCTCTTAATAGTCCCATATTGGGAAATTGGGAGTTGGTTGTATGGTTTATAACCAGTTAAGGAAGATGGACAAGTACCAATTGGATCCCTTTTGGGCTGTGGTGGCCCAAGTTGGTGTGGACATTGTCCGTCTTGCTTTCTTGTAACGAAACGGGCCCATGGGCCTGGGTCGTTATAATATGGTATCAGAGCCTCATACCAATCGGAAGTGCAGGAGCTAAGTGCCACACAGGATAAATTGCTACATCCATAGGGGATGGGAGCCACCTCTTGAACCTGTAGGTGCCACCTCTAGAATCCTGTCTGCCTAGTGGTTGTGATCAATTACCCCTGGCGACGAGGACATCGCCTCTGTAAGGGGGATAGATTGTGATGTCCCTCCCAATAGTCTCACATCGAAAAATTGGGAGTTGGGTGGGTGGTTTATAACCAGTTAAGGAAGATGGACAAGGCATCAATTGGATCCCTTTTTGGGCTGCGGTGGCCCAAGTTGGTGTGGACCTTGTCCATCTTGCTTTCTTGTAACGTAACGGGCCCGTGGAATGCTGATCTCATTGTCCTACCACTGAAGTTCTTTGATATTATCCTAGGAATGGATTGGTTGGCCTCCTATCATGCTTCAGTAGACTGCTTCAGGAAGACTGTCAACTTCAAAATTCCAAGCCAGCCTGAATTCAGTTTTACTGGTGATCAAAAACACCTAGCCTCGGTGTTCATAACAACGATGCAGGCTGGAAGGTATCTGATGAGTGGTGGTCAAGGATTTCTTGCTGTAGTCAAGGACCTTCAGCAGGAAGAGACCAAGTTGGAGGATATTCCAGTAGCTCGAGAATTCCCCGATATCTTTTCAGATGAATTGTCTGATTTGCCCCCAGACTGGGAAGTCGAGTTCTCCATTGATTTAGTTCCTGGGACTGGACCTATATCCAAGGCACCTTATAATATAATAAAATTAATATTAAAATTTTATAATTTTTAATTATTATAGTATATAATAATTAATATTATAAAGTGATAATTTTATATATTGATATATTATAATATATGCTGCTCATTTTGCTAGAGGCCCTGGGGTGACGTGGGTGGCCGCGATGTTACATGTCTGCTTCCTTCATGGGAGACGTTGCTGCCCCTTTCTCCCCTCCTCTGCCCTCAACGGCACTTCAATCTCTTGTCATGGGTTACCTCCAAAAGTATTGCACAATTTAACTAAGAAAGAATATGAAAAGAATCAAGCTTTTAACAGAATGACCATACTTGTATGCATCAAAAGTGCTAATTAAATCCTTTGTTGGGATGTTTTTTCTTTACTGATTCATTGACTAATTGGCAATATATAGCACAAACAGCTTTCATGCAGAGCTTGAAATCCTCTAGAATTTTTCACATTTCATAAACATGCATCTAATTGTAATCATATCCCGGGGGTTTGAAATTCAAACACCTCGCACAACTACAGGAGTCCCTGGAGTCAATTGTTCCGATCTCATGATCAATTCCCACTGGTCCGTTTCATTACAAGAAAGCAAGACGGACAAGGTCCACACCAACTTGGGCCACCACAGCCTAAAAAGGGATCCAATTGGTGCCTTGTCCATCTTTCTTAACTGGTTATAAACCACCCACCCAACTCCCAATTTTTTAATATGGGACTATTGGGAGGGACATCACAATCTATCCTCCTTACAGAGGCGACGTCCTCATCGCCAGGGGTAATTGATCACAACCACTAAGCAGGCAGGATTCTAGAGGTGGCTCCCATAGGTTCAAGAGGTGGCTCCCATCCCCCATGGATATAGCACTTTGTCCTGTGTGGCACTTAGCTCCTGCACTTCCGACTGGTGCGAGGCTCTGATACCATATTGTAACGATCCGGGCCCACGGGTCCATTTCGTTACAATAAAGCAAGACGGATAAGGTCCACACCAACTTGGGCCACCACAGCCTAAAAAGGGATCCAATTGGTGCCTTATCCATCTTTCTTAACTGGTTATAAACCATCCACTCAACTTTCAATTTTCCGATGTGAGACTATTGGGAGGGACATCACAGCCTTGCACAATCTTAACATTGACAGTAGCACCTTTACAGTTTCTTATTCCAACACCAATCGGTCGCAACCTTCCAATTTGAGTCCCTCCACATCTAATAAGAAAAATAAACTCATTTGTGATTACTACAAATTGGTGGGGTAAACTAAAGACAAATGCTACAATTGGATGAATATCCATTAGGACATCTTTATCAAGGTCCTAGAGCACTAGATTCAGAAAACAAGTGGGCTGGAGAATATAGTGAACATAAAATATTAGCTTTCTATACATATAATGATTTTTTTTTCTTCATTCCATCAGGAAGTGCTTTGGATTTTCTAAGAGGAGAGGCTGGGTTTATACATAGGGAGCTGGGGGCTATGTGTGGGATGATATGGGTGGTCGGTACGATGGCCAGCTCCGGGTGTTTTGGAGGTCACAAGGATGGCTCGCGTTCATTACTCTCGCATGGTTCCCTTCGTATCCGTTGGAAGCAATGAAAATGGACGAGGGCCGGCCGCTATGTGGTACAGCTCTAGCTTAGGTGTCCGGAGGCAACACCATCTTGTCTCCTGGATATACCTACGTTGTTGGATTTTTAGTAAATATATTTTAGAAATTACGTACGTACAAATGAAAAGAGTGTAAGGTAAAGCCTATTACAAACATCTTGAAGAAATGTGTGAACTTGTTGTAACTTGAGAAACAGTTCAAACAATACAAATATTACATTACATGATTTAATTTTGCTTAATACTAGGTAAATGACATTTGTTTCCTCTTGTGGATGTAGGAATGGAATTTTACTCTAATTTTACATTAAAATTCAACTAGAGGAGCTCATGGATCTGTTAGCGTATTAATGTACATTAAAACCGGTGGCAATTAGTTGTTCAATTGGTTGTAAAGCCGGAGGAGCTTTGTGATAACCCTTTCAATAGTCCCATATCGGAAAATTGGGAGTTGGTTAAGTGGTTTATATATTGTAAAGCAAGAAGGACAAGCCACCAATTGGATCCTTTTTTGGGCTGTGGTGGCCCAAGTTGGTGTGGACCTTGTCCATCTTGCTTTCTTATAACGAAAGGGTCGTTACAATATGGTATCAGAGCCATGCACCAGTCGAAAGTGCAGGAGCTAAGTGCCACACAGGGCAAAGTGCTACATCGATGGGAGCCACCTCTTGAACCTGTGGGGGCCACAGGGCAAAGTGCTACATTGATGGGAGCCACCTCTTGAACCTGTGGGAGCCACCTTTAGAATCCTGCGCAAAGTGCTACATCGATGGGAGCCACCTTTTGAACCTGTGGGGGCCAGAGGGCAAAGTGCTACATTGATGGGAGCCACCTCTTGAACCTGTGGGAGCCACCTCTAGAATCCTGCAGTGAGGGCAATGGGTCTCCTTACCCTTCGGTCCTGAGGGGGGCTGATATGTATCTTTCTTCTTAGCCTGCCCCGAAGACTGGCCCGAAGGAGACCCCTTCCTCTTCCTCTTTAGCTCCCACTCCTTCTGGTTCCTATTCATGTCTCTTTCGATCACCAGGGCTTTACTCACCACAACACCATATGTGGAGAGTTCAAATGCATTGTCTGCTTGCCTCAGTTTGGGTCGCAATCCTTCAGTGAACCTGGTGATCTTGGCTCTCTCAGTGGTCACTATCTCCGGAGCAAACCGGGCTAGCCTAGTGAACTCGGATTCGTACTGGGCCACAGAGAGATTCTTCTATTCCAGCTCCAGAAACTCAGACTCTATCTGTCTTTGCACACTACTAGGAAAGTATTTGTTGAAAAAGGCTTCATTGAACTCCCTCCAGGAAACAGCTTGTCCACCCAATCGCTGCTCCATATGCAACCACCAATCATATGCCTCCCCTTGAAGGAGATAGGTGGCAAATCTAATCCGCTCCTCCTCCTGGCTACCATGGGCCATGAAGGCCTTCTCCATCTCCCTCATCCATCCCTCAGCATCAGCGGGATTGGTGGATCCAGAGAAGGGAGCAGGGGCTAAGCTCTTAAACTCAGCAAAGCTCCGACCCCCTCCTTGCCAGGGTTGCGGCGGAGTGGGCTGGACTGGTGGTTCAGGTTCTACTCACGAGTTTTGCTGAGTAGGAGGGCCGGGCTGAGCAGGCACCACTTGTTGGATTTGCTGCTGCATAGCCTGCACCATTTCCACAAGGGCCTGAAGTATCTCAGTCTGGCGCTATTGCTGGCCATTCCCAGCAACATTGATGGAACCAGAGCCTCCAGAAGTTTGCTGGCCTCCCTGCTGGCCAGAGTCACCAGCCTGGGAACCTCCAACTTGTCGCATACTTCTGGTGTGACGAGGCATGACTATTCCCTGCCAAGTTTGGTTCCAATCAATATCTTTACAAACCCTTAAGTTTTCAAAATATATTTATTAGAAAAAATTTATATCTTCTTAGAGTTGTTACCCTCCCAGTGTCATTCTACTGTTTTATTTAGTGTCATCCTATGTTTGTCCCTAAGGTCAAACCTGGCTCTGATACCACAATAGCTGTTACGCCTCAGACCCTATATTGGATCTAGGGGTGGCAACCCGCCGCATGCCTGGCATGCAAGGCATTCCGAAATATAACATTTAATACCAGAAGGGGTAATAACTATATATCGTCCAATTTAAATGGTTCTTAATACAAATCATAATCATAGGTTTTAGGCTACATGCCCATCATACATAAGTCACTGGGGTTACAACAAAATGTTGGATCTTAGTTTTCTCTGAATGAAGCTCCAACTACCCCAGATCCCATTCTTCAGTCCTGTGGCTCTGAAAAACATTGTAAGATTTATATGAGCTTACACTCAATAAGTAAGCCTACTATTATATAATCATTTCGTCAAGATATTATCAAACCATATTTCCAGGTATAAAACTTTCAACTTCAAATACATTCATCATGTTATCAAAACATGTATATCATCAGCTCAAATAATTTTGGAAGCTTAATTATACAATAAATGCTGAAATATGCAATGTAAAAAAATCCACTGTATTCATATAATTATTATTTCCTTATGTGTCCCACGGCCCTACAACACCCATCTGGTGTATCACTCTTTAATGTCCCCTAAAAGGAAGGGTCCTGGTACCAGTGTTATGTCATATATCATAATCAATCACAACACATCCTCTAGATATGTGTGCGTTATGCAATATATCAATCACATCACATCCTCTAGATATGTGTCCTCCATATATCTCCCCCTGTGGAGGTAGGTCCCGTATCTCTCGGCATTTCACATCGTTTCACATCATATGAGAACCGCGGCGACACATATCATCATCATATTTGCATGTAGCACATCATGCATCATCATGAGCATAAGCTCCTCATATCATATATACAGTGGTTTGTACATTCATAGCATAAAATACATCAATAATACCAGTATATTTTTGCAAAGCCAAAATAATCACATCATTCAATTTTTGCACATTTATAATTCATTACTTTGCAACATATTGGTAATCACATATAATTATAACAAATACCCAATTGTATAACAAAATTCCATTTTGTCTTATTTTTCCAAATAATGCAATATATCCATAATTTTCATATTCTAATAAATTATAAAATTATAATAAATGGCTTACTTATCTCAGTACGCTAATTCCAAACTATAAATCAGCTATGTGGACCGATTACCTACAGCATTAATTTCCACAATTAAATCTTAAAAATTGGAACAATGCAGCATCTCCTAATGTCTACCCAGTCTAATCCTGGGCCCAACTTTGGGCTCAAATATCTCTCAATTTATAAGCCCGAATGGGAAATAAAAATATCCCGAGAAACTAGAATCAACGCCGAATCAGGCCATATTTTTATTTCTCCATTTTCGACCCAATACGGGGCCCAAATCGCAGCCCCAAAATAGCTCACGAACCGGCCCAATAGGGCCCAACGTGGGACGGCCCAAGCCGGCCCACGTCTTCATCATCTCCCCTGCCTCCTCCCCTGTTTTTCCCAAAACAGGGGGAGGCCGTGCCGGCGGCTAGGGCCGCCGCCGGCCAAATTCTGGGTGGCCCTGCCGTTGGCGACCGGGCCAGAGCCGGCCGCGGTGATGGCCGGCTCCCTCTCCCTCTCTTTCTCCCTCAATTTCTCTCTCTCTCTTTCGCTCGATCCACGGCACGCGACTCCTCTATGCCATTGAGATTTCACACGAGCTGGGTATTACAAGACTCCTCTATGCCATTGAGATTTCGATACGAGCCTTGGGAACTTTTGCATTGATGATGATGATGATCTAAAATTGAAGCCATCTTGAGGTATATTCATTGTTCTCAATTAGCATGGAAACATTTCTTCATGACATCTTAGAAACAAAACAAAGCAAAACATTTCTCACAAACACCATTTGCTTTTATTACTTTGTACTTGATTGAATGTTCTCAGTCTTTACATCTCTAAGTTCTAGCTTTATTCCCTACTAGAGCATTTCAAGCTATTCCTTGATTCCATGATTATAAATGAAATAAAGTTATTCTATTTGTTCCTACAGATAAAATTAATATAAACAAAAGCAGAACAGCATTAGATCAAGGCAAGCGAGCAATTTAACAACAATCTACTCTTAAAGTTACCTTAACCTATCTGTTGTAGAGAATTGTGAAATCATTTCTGAATAATTACTAAATTTACAGTAACATGTTGACTATTGATTTTCAAGCTGACAAATGCAACATTTTCTTGATCTTAGATGTGTGGCTTTGTTGCCACTATGTTATAGGCAAATAAAAATGTTTTATTAATGGCTCCGAATTAAAATACTATGTGATCCAAACCTGATCTCATGCACAATATTAAATAGAACTTCGATGGTCTAAGAAGATTGCTCCCCTGCATTTAGTCTTATCTGTAATAAGAAAAAGGTTGTTGCAACCCATATGAAATTTGTGCCAATAAATCCTTATTGTTTAGAGGAGTTAATAAATTACAATATACATAAGAGAAAATGAGAAATAATATAACTCTGACCATATGACACTATCTATTGGTCCAATTAATCAATTAGCTGACCAAATTCACATAAACTTAAAATCTCGAGGATAAGTTAATTGGTTGCAAGTTTGAGTGTAGTCATCAATATTGCAGAAGTCGCTCCACATATGGTGGAACTCTCTACTACTGCTTCACGCCCTCATTGCACATTACAAGGTAGCTATAATCTATTATGAGTGTAGTCATTAGTACTACAAAAGTAGTTCCACAACATGGTAGAACTCTCTTTACCACAGCCCCATAAGTAGTCCTTAAGTAGTCCTTTTCTTCTATCCACAAACTTTTCCATACTCAGGTCGGTTATGATACTATTTATAATACCTCAAGCCCACAAAGATGTCGCAACGCACATGAAGATTGTGCCAATAAATCCTTACTATTTAGAGGAGTTATTGAATTACAATATACGTAAGAAGAAATGAGATAAATAATTTAACTGTGACTATATAAGATGAATTGTAATACTTTAAGCTCATTTGCTGGTCCAATTAATCATTTAGTGGACCAAATCAATATAGTCTTTAAAACTCGAGTACAAGTTAATTAGTTGCAGGTCCAAGCACGATCATCAGTGTTGCAGAAGTAGCTCCATGTATGGCGATACTCTCTACTACTACTACACGTTCTCATCGCATGTTATGAGGTAGTTGGAATTCATTCCAAGTGCAATCGTTGGTATTACAGCTTCCACATCATGGCGGAATAGTCTATACTATAGCCTTATGGGTTGTCCTATTCTTCTACCCAACAGCTTCCCCATACTCAAGTCGGCTAAGGTACTATTTGTAAGACTTTAGGCCCATCAGTTGGCCTATTTAAACTTTCACAGCGGTTCTAATAATATTTGTAATGTTTCAATCCCATGTGCTAGCCCAACTAATCTGCTAGCAGGTTAGAACCATGTAGCCTTAAATTATCGAATACAAGTTAATTGGTTGCAGAAGAACTTGAGTTATAAGCTCCTTAAGCTTTTCTTTTCCATTCAATGTAGAACTTGTTTAGGGTATTATACCAATTATATGCAGCTCTCATAGCTCTAATATTAAAATAAAGCAACAATTTAATCATCAAAAATTTATTGATAAATAATTCAATATTAGTTGATATTACAAATAGAACCACATTGGTGACAGAAATGGATGCGAATGCTCTTCACAAACACAATTCATGGGCAACATTTTCTAATTAGGAAATGCGGTAGAACAATTGAATAAAGAAATTTATTTGATATGATATGATGGAGGTAACAAAAGAGCTTCCAGTTAGGCCTTCGGAGCAAGACCAGCCTTGATCTTCTGAATTGTGGCAACATCAGTCTTGAAGGATTTTGCAAGGATTCCATCATCAATTCCTGCTGCGAAACACTCGGAGGAATGGACACGGTCCCAGCGCTAGCACTTCCAAAGGCGGAGATGGCAATTGCTGGGTTCTGATTGCTGCAGGACTGGAAGTGAACGAGTCCCTTGGGGAACACAAACATGTCCCCAGGTTGCAGTGTCTGAGTGTAGAGCTTATTGGTAGTGTCAACAAATCCAACCTGAAGATATCCATCGGCAAGAAATAGGAGCTCAGCAGAGCGAGGATGAGTATGAGGAGGATTGACAGAACCAGCAGGAAACATCAGAACAGCATAAGAGACGCTCTGGCCATTGAGAGCTGGGAATTCTGCCATGGTAGCTTTTAAGACCGTGAAGTTCTTTGGTGGTTCTGAATCGATCAGCTGTCGCATGCCAGTGAAGGTGAAGAAGCTGCCATCAACGACAGTAGAGTTTGGTGGGAGGATGAAGTCGGAGGTGATATCAGGATCACTTGCGAGGGCCAGTCGAGACACGGCCGAGGTGAGAAGTAGGAAGAAGAAGGCATGGTCGAAAGCATTCAAGGCCATGATCCCTGACTTGCTGGGTTTTCAGTAAGAAGACGTGGTCTTTGAATTGGTTCTGTAGAACTCTGCACCAACCATCCATTTATATATGCCTGTATCGGGCTTGCAGATCACTCATCTGTGTTTGTTTATGCTCATGTGAAACCGAGACAATTTGTGCGTATTTCCTTGTTGTCATGTGAACAATGATGTTCAAACCGAAACTAATAATATCTGATGGGGCCATTGGGCCCCATGGGCCATAATGACATCATCTGGGCTTGGCCTCAGCAAACCAGCCTTTCCTTCTTGATCCCGGTAAGTTCTCGATCGGCGGGTCTAGCAGGTCCAGGGCAGCCTCCCTCGGGCTCGGCCATGAACAGTGCTCGGCCATGAACAGTGCTTGGCCCCCTCGGCCTCGGCCATGAACAGTGCTCGGCCTCTTCAGTGCTCGGCGGCCTCGGCATGATGAACAGTGCTTGGCCTCTTCCCCTCGGCCTCGGCATGAACAGTGCTCGGCCATCTCAACCTCGGCCTCGGCCATGAACAGAGCTCGACCTCTTCCCCTCAGCCCCGGCATGAACAGTGCTCGGCCATCTCAGCCTCAGCCTCGGCCATGAACAGTGCTCGGCCACCTCAGCCTCGGCCGCAGCCATGAACAGTGCTCGGCCATCTCATCCTTGGCCTCGGCCATGAACAGTGCTCGGCCTCGTTATGAACAGTGCCATGCAAGTGTTCACCCACGGTCTTCTCTGAAGCTTATCCAAGGGCATGAACAGTGCCATGCAAATGAACAGTGCCATGCAAGCACTCTATAATCAATGCTCTACAAGGGATAGCTGGCTTCAACTCCTACATCTTCTACCCCAATGGCTGCACCTTGGGGCCCACATGTCTAACTTTATCACCCATCGCTGTCCGCATAGGACTGCAAAAAAGGCGACGTAGGGGACACGTCTGGCAAGCGCCGTAACGGTCGGCCATGCCCTGCAACAGCCTACGATAGCTGTCCAAATCAAAATAGCACCTACCAACCAGCTGCAGCCACCTACTCTGACGGGATACGGCCTTCAGCCTGACATGTCACATGGAGGTAAGCTCCACTGTTGCTGCCATCAATTAATGCTCTAACAAGTAATTATGTCCAAAAACTAGTAGACTCTAAGCATATATAAAATGGGTAAGAGGGACCCCGACCAGGTAACTCCAAGAACAAACTCATTACACTCTTAAACGATCATTTTTGCTCACAGAGAGCACGGCTCTAAGCCTCTCTCTTCTTCTCTCTTTTGAGCTTTCTCAAGCTCACAGTTGTTGCCCAGAGCACTAACTTGAGCATCGGAGGGTCCTCGTCGTCGAAATCTCCAACCTCCGGGACTTGTTTGCAGGTCCACAAGCGCAAGGAGCTCGCCGGAGGATCCTGGGCTCGCTGGAGGAGGCGATCGGACGCTCACAAACGTTCGAGGACGGTGACTTAGCGTCAACATACTGGCGCACCAGAAAGGGGAGGTCAGCGATGCTAGTTTGTAGATCCTCATCCCCTTTTTATCAAAATGGTGGATCATAAAGATGGTGATTACAAGAATCCAAGAAGCTTTTGCCAGTTATGCTGGGGGGCACCTTCAACGAGCTGAGCAACGGGAGGCTAGCTCTTCGTTCCATCACCACTATCTCAGACCATTCAAGCAGAACATCTTGCCACTCTCACCCTGCGAATCCAAGCATTGACGGCGGCTGTCCAAAAGCTCCAGAAGCAACGTCTCATGACCACACAACAGCGAGCAAAAGCTTCTGCTCGCTCTTTTGTCGCTGCTTAGGCCAGCCATCATTTATCCCACCGGGAATCTTCACAGCAGGAGATTCACCATCATCAAGCTCATCAGCAACTTAAAGCTCAGAGAGCCACCACTCGCCACCCAAGTGGCCTTCTCTCCTACAGATGGCGACGTGGAGGAAGGCCCAAGTAAGGGCAACGACACCTCCACTCCAATCAACTTGATTTCCTAGAGGGCAGACCACTAGCGGACTGAAGTGTTTAAATCTGCGGAAGGAAACAGGGGTGCTACGAGAGCTAAGTATACTACACTTTGAGAAAAAGTTTCTTTTCATTAGTATCTGAATGTATTACAGGAAAACCAACAAAATCAACCATTTAAAAGGCTCTCAACGGTCCTTCGATCATAAGTCACCCTCGAGCCGGCTGTGAAACCCCCGCGGCAGTTCAAGACCTATGGTTCCAGTGACCTTGAGTGACCCCTCGGGCCAGCTGCGAAACCCTCGAGGAGGTTCCGGAGGAGCTTGACGGCATCGCGGCTAATGGGACACCACTCGGTCCGGCTAGGATACGCCCCCCGAGTCGGTTCAAGTCCCTAACAGCCCGTACCCACTCGAGTCACCTTCCGGACCAGCACACAAACACCTGAGGTGGTTCCGAAGGAGCTCGTCGGTATCGCGGCTAACAGAACACCACTCGGTCCGGCTAGGATACGCCCCCCGAGTCGATTCAAGTCCCTAACAGCCCATACCCGCTTGAGTTGCCTCCCGGACCGGCACACAAACACTCGAGGCAATGTTATTTTAGCCTCCGCGGCTCTATTTCTGCTTTGGCAATTTTATCTCGGCCTTAGCGGCTTTATCTCTGCCTCAACGGCGTTATCACGACCTCATCGGCTTTATCTCTGCCTCAACAGCTTTATCATAGCCTCAACGGCTTTGCTTCAGCCTCAGCGGCTTCAACTCTGTTTCAGCGGCCAATGGCCAACAGGGTAAAACCTTTCTTTAAATTATACACTTGCAACATATTGCTGGTTACTTTCAGCCATCAAGAAGCCCCAAGATAACTCATAGTTGGGAGAGGTCAACTCCCCAACTCACAGTTGACAGGAACCTACCTCCAAACTTCATGCCAAAAGTAGAAGACCCAACCAGCTCACAGCAGGGAGAAGTCAACTCCTGACTCGCAGCTAACGGGCATCCACTTTCGGGCTTCGCATCGGGAGGAGATTACTGGCTGCCAGTCAAAGGTAACCAACTTACCTTCAAACTTTGCTTAAAGTCTTTGAACAGGAAAAAAGCATGGCTCCAAAGAGTGTGAAGATGTCTACACAAGGCAGCGCAAAAGGAAAGGGGTTTCCCCACCTGGAAGGAATCATGGTTGAAGTTAACATGAAAGGGCAGATGTGAAGGTAAAAAGTTCTACACTCCTTTCGCTTAGCTAACGCAGGGCACACAAGCTCAAGGAGTGTGCGGGGCATTTGATTGGGCCATTGGGCCCCATGGGCCATAATGACAGCATCTGAGCTTGGCCTCAGCAAACCGGCCTTTCCTCCTTGGTCTTGGCAAGTTCTCGGCGGGTCCAGCAGGTCCAGGGCGACCTCCCTCGGCCTCGGCCATGAATAGTGCTCAGCCATCTCAGCCTCGGCTCGGCCATGAACAGTGCTCGACCATCTCAGCCTCGGCCTTGGCCATGAATAGTGCTCAGCCATGAACAGTGCTCGGCCCCTCAGCCTCAGCCTCGGCCATGAACAGTGCTCGGCCCCTTCAGCCTGGCCTCGGCCATGAACAGTGCTCGGCCTCTTCCCCTCGGTCTCGGCATGAACAGTGCTTGGCCTCTTCCCCTCGGCCTCGACATGAACAGTGCTTGGCCTCTTTCCCTCGGCCTCGGCATGAACAGTGCTCGGCCATCTCAGCCCGGCCTCGGCCATGAACAGCGCTCGGCCACCTCAGCCTTGGCCTCAGCCATGAACAGTGCTCGGCCATCTCAGCCTCGGTCTCAGCCATAAACAGTGCCATGCAAGTGAACAGTGCCATGCAAGTGTTCATCCATGGCCTTCTCTGAAGCTTATCCAAGGGCATGGATAGTGCCATGCAAATGAACAGTGCCATGCAATCATTCTATAATCAATGCTCTATAAGGGACAGCTGGCTTCAACTCCAAACTGCATCTTCTATCCCAATGGCTGCACCTTGGGGCCCATATGTCTAACTTTATCACCCATCATTGTCCACAGGACTACAAAAAGGCAACGTAGGGGACATGTCTGGCAAGCGCCGTAACGGTCGGCCATGCCCTGCAACAGCCTGCGACAGCTATCCAAACCAAAATAGCACCTGCCAACCAGCAGTAGCCACCTACTCTGACGGGACACGGCCTGCAGCCTGACATATCACATGGAGGTAAGCTTCACTGTTACTGCCATCAATTAACGCTCTGACAAGTAATTATGTCCAAAAACTAGTAGACTCTAAGAATCTATAAAATGGGTAAGAGGGACCCCGACTAGGTAACTCCAAGAACAAACTCATTACACTCTTAAACGCTAATTTTTGCTCACAGAGAGCACAACTCTAAACCTCTTTCTTCTTCTCTCTTTCGAGCTTTCTCAAGCTCACAATTGTTGCCCAGAGCACTGACTTGAGCGTCAGAAGGTCCCCCGGAATCTCCGGCTCTCGAACTTGTTTGCAGGCCCACAGGCGCAAGGAGCTCGCTGAAGGATCCCGGACTTGCTGGAGGAGGCAACCGGACGTTTGCGGACATTCGAGGACAGTGACTTGGCGTCAACAATATCTACAAAACTAGAACGTGATGCAACCTCTTCTCATTGGAAAATGTCAATTCTGAAATCGGAGGGAGACCATTTTTCTCAAAAAAAAAAGTAGGGGTCAAAAGATCAATCCCAGGTTAACCATTTAAAAATTGATACAAGTCAGGGGAAATTGCAGCCTTTTTTGGGCACAAGGGTAGGTAAATTTACCTTAACTTCGAGATCATTATTAATATGTACCACCTTTGAAAAAGAAGACCGAATCGAAACAGGCCTTACGATGAAACGAGAGGAATATCTGGATTCTTGATTCAGACCTTGGGGAGCGAGTGATACCATCAAGAAAGTTGAATAGAATCCAGCTGTTCATTCCCTGATCTTCTTGGGCTTCTTCGGAGTTAACTAGATGTATGAGGTTTTAGAAGAGTTGTTTAATATAATTTTTAAGTTAAAACTTTGTTCTGTTGCCCCTGTCCGCCTTGACCTCATGAGGGTATAAAAAAAACTTTTTTTTCTTTGCATGTTTATAGATAGGTAGCTATATGTTCTCCCTGGTGTGATGGAATTGAAACAAATATAACTATTTAATTCATAATGTAATTCCGCTGACAAACTGATTCATGCATTCTCATCTTCCATGCTCGTTGTGGATGACTTTCTCGGAGGCCATGGAATGATATGCACCCATTTTGCATATAAGAAATGTATTTTCCCTTCAAACAAACATGACTTTGATTGCAGCTAGTGCATTTACATTTTTTTTCCTGCTATGTAAACAGGTTTTGTGAAAATAAGAGTTCTGTTCATTTCAAGCTGCATGTCCAAATAATTCCTGCAAGCTTAGCTTGCAGCAAGTCCCATCTAGTCTATTTTGGCTCCATCCATCCAAGTATCAGACGTCTAGTTTTATGGAGTTCAAAAGGCTAGTTGAATTCATCTCCAAAATGAGCTTGAACAGCATAAGAGCTTTCAATCATTGGGGCTGAGCATTTGAATATTTCGATCAGTTTGATTCAACATTATACAAAATCAATTAAACCGAATTTTTGAAATATGTATCCAACCAATTTATTTTCAAATATCAAATCAAACTAGTTGTGCTAATTTAGTACTGTTTGATGGTAACCAAAATTCACCTATCTCCAACCCCAGCAAGCTTAGGGGACAAAAAAAAAAGATGGCTCATTACCAGCACATATCGCACATATGGCTATCGCTTTGACCTCAAATGATTCCGATATGTGGCAGGACGTTCGGTCTCTTTGTCAGAATGTATCAGATATTTGTCAGGACATGCTTGACCTATGTTTTTACTACCTGCTTCGACTATGTGATGACATGTTTTTGGTGATGTATTTTGGATGACCGGATGTGTTATATTTCAGATAATATTGTCTCAATCTATGACTCTTGTATTTTGGGATGTTATACTTTGACCTTATATGTATCCATCTTGACCTCCTTCGAGTCAAGTTCGAAGATATAATGGATTGGGTGAGAGCTACTAGCACTGACCCTTATAAAAACTAGAGAGATCTTGTTGAGAGATTAAAAAAGTTTATAGAAAATAGAAAAGTTCATAGGGAGATTAAGAGAGTCTTAGGGAGCTTAAGAGAGCTTAAGATTTGGTGTGGGATGAAGGAGAGGGTTGGAGGTATTTATAGGACTTGGAGAGCATCTAAATATCAAAAATAACCTTACAAATTAACTAGCCAATTTTGATTGTAAAGAAGGGCAAATAGGACTTTTTAAGCAATGGATGAGAATAATTTAAAAAAATAACTTAAAAAACTAATCTTTTTGGCTATTGGAAGGAAAAAAAGGTTGTTTTCTTACAAAATGGATAAGAATACACCTGAAAATAGCCCTTTTGGCTGTTGGAAAGGGGTAAAATGCTAAAACTATATGGTGGGTCATAGGTGGCTCATCACATGCATGCCATCCTAACCCACCATGGACCATCATACCATCATGGCCCATGGGTTGATAGGGGCCCGGCATAGCCTGTTTCATGCTGCGCCAGATAAATATCAAATAACTACTTCATAGTTAATACAATTTTATTGTTCTAAGTAAATATCAAATTAAAATGCACCTAAGTGGAAATCACTCTTTATAGCATTGATTGATTGTAACATTCCCAATTCTTGATGCAAAGATAACTACAACCGTGACTTGATAGGCATTATAGCTTTGCAGCTTTTGGACAAAATCAATGATAATAAATTATTTATTCATGAATCAATCAAGAATGCTTATAGGATTCTACTAATAGAAAACATCAGCCTTTCTCTACCTACGTATATATGAAAACAATATTTTAGAAATTGCAATATAACCGCAAATCAAAAAGACTTCCTATTTATGATGGATAATGATAGGGACTACATATGTATCAAAGCAGGTTGCATATAGGAGAAAATTTTGGGAAACATGCAATATGATGGCTATATTGTTGTCAGTTATTTTAATATATCACATAGGTAATCTCTACGATATTATTGTATATTTTTTTAATCAGCAAATTCAATAATCTCAATCAGCAAATTCAATAATCTCTCTATGACATTGTTGTATATTTTTCTTTCTTAGTATATTCTGCAAACCCTATGATACTGCATCAAGGGTTGGCCAGCCCTTATATATAAATGTATAACATATTTAATGAACACATAATAATTACTTCTTCTAAACTTATCAGGGTATCAGAGCTAGTGTGATTCTATTCTATTCTTTATCTCTTTCTTACATTATTTAGGAAGCTTCTCCACCTTGAGAGTCTGAAAATATCAACTGAAATCCAAACAACCCTTCAAAATTCATCTACTTCACCAATTTTAGATCCTTCCAATTAGCATTTCCTTCACCACTCTTATAATCCAAGGACACCCCTTATTGCCCTTGCATTGATAAGAGATAATTATCCTCTTAGAGCCAAGATAACGGCTTTGAGTGCCAAAAATAAATTAGAATTTATCAATAGTTCTTAGAAATCGTCAAATGCTTCTTCCCTTCAACCTTTTTTGTATATGTTGCAATGATATGGTCAAGTCATGGCTCTTCAATGTTGTGTTCAGATAAATTGCCTCCAGCATCATGTTTGAATCCTTGGCATCCAACATATGGAAAGATTTGGAAAAAAGGAAAGCACAATCAAATGCCCACATATTTAAGAATTTCATCATGACATTGCCTTAATGATGCAAGTGATATCATTAGTGCTTACTATGCTAAATTGAAATCTTTGTAGTATGAGCTCTATACATTTTTGGCCTTACCACTATGTTGTTGTACATCCTCCAAAGCTTTGTAGGATTATCAACAAGAAGAATAATTAAACAAATTCCTCATGGGACTTAATAAACCTTATAGTCACATTCAAATACAAATTTATTTATGGATCCTTTTCTTAGTATCAATCAGGCTTATTCTCTCGTGCTTCCAAAAGAGAAGCAATGCTAGGTGCCATGCACAATCTTAACATTGACAGTAGCACCTTTACAGTTTCTTATTCCAAGTTCCAACACCAATCGGTCGCAACCTTCCAATTTGAGTCCCTCCACATCTAATAAGAAACATAAACTCATTTGTGATTACTACAAATTGGTGGGGCAAACTAAAGACAAATGCTACAATTGGATGAATATCCATTAGGACATCTTTATCAAGGTCCTAGTAGCACTAGATTCAGAAAACAAGTGGGCTGGAGAATATAGTGAACATGAAATATTAGCTTTCTATATATAATGATTTTTTTTTTCTTCATTCCATCAGGAAGTGCTTTGGATTTTCTAAGAGGAGAGGCTGGGTTTATACATAGGGAGCTGGGGGCTATGTGTGGGATGATATGGGTGGTCGGTACGATGGCCAGCTCCGGGTGTTTTGGAGGTCACAAGGATGGCTCGCGTTCATTACTCTCGCATGGTTCCCTTCGTATCCGTTGGAAGCAATGAAAATGGACGAGGGCCGGCCGCTATGTGGTACAGCTCTAGCTTAGGTGTCCGGAGGCAACACCATCTTGTCTCCTGGATATACCTACGTTGTTGGATGATTTTTAGTAAATATATTTTAGAAATTACGTACAAATGAAAAGAGTGTAAGGTAAAGCCTATTACAAACATCTCGAAGAAATGTGTGAACGTATTGTAACTTGAGAAACAGTTCAAACGATACAAATACTACATTACATGATTTAATTTTGCTTAATCCTCTTGTAGATGTAGGAATGGAATTTTACTCTAATTTTACATTAAAATCCAACTAGAGGAGCTCATGGATCTGTTAGCGTATTAATGTACATTAAAACCGGTGGAATTAGTTGTTCAATTGGTTGTAAAGCTGGAGGAGCTTTCAAATCTGTGTCAGAAAAATTTTTCCGCCAGTTCAATTGTTAGCCGTTATGTTTATCCTTCTTGCTTCAAGAAAGAATGGAAAGACTGCTCTGTGTCATTGAGATTTCGAGACGAGCCTTGGGAACTTTTGCATTGTCAAAATAAAAAATAAAAAATCATCTAAATTTGAAGCCATCTTGAGGTATTTTGATGTTCTGAATTAGCATGGAAACATTTCTTCATGACATCTTAAAAACAACAAAACAAAACAAAACTTTTCTCCTCCAGATAATCCTTACTCTGAAAATTAATAATTTGTTGTCCTCCTTTGAATGTTATGCTGCATTTTCAGTATGAGACTGAAATGCTTGTGGTTACTAGATTTACTGCTATGCTTGGACAAAGGATAGTGCATTTTTGTTAAGAAATTTCAACATGGCATAATAAAATTTTTTAGTTCATCACGGGGCTCACCAGGGCTTTTTTTTTTTTTTTCAAGAAACCGGCAATTGATTCTTATGCCCTGAGACATTGCACCATCTCCTATATTAAAGTTCAATTGAGTAACTGTTATGGATGGAGATTAATTTCATCAAGAGGAAGCCCCAAATCAGAGTTCACAAAGGAGTTGGCAAATCAGTCATTATCCAAAAGTAACAAACATGAGATTTGGATAGATTTTTGGGAGTTAGTTGAGGATGTTTTGTCATTATCCAAAGTCATCAAAGAAAGATTTTGGAGGAGGATTTGAGGCGTCATCTCAGCTGCAACCGTCCGCCACAAAATCTCGTGTGGGAGTTACGAACATGTGAAATAAATTGAAGGCTCGGTGAGGACCTCTGTGTGCTACAGAGAGAGAGAAAAAAAAAGTGTTCTATAATCTTTTAATGAGATCATAAGAGTTTCTAAGAGAGAGTATTTTTAGGCTTGTACATGATTCAACTCTTAGTGAAGCCTTGCAGATCCTGTGCCGCCATGGATGTAGTCCAGTTTGGGTGAACCATTAAAATCCTCGTCTCTCGCTGTTTCTTTGATTTTTTTCCTATTATTATTCTGTGTGTTTTTGTTGATTTATCGCAACTGCATGCTTGGCCGTACTAGTGATCTTATTAGAGAATATTGTTGTATTCCCTATCAAATTGGTATCAAGCTTGGTTTTCTTCATATTATTACGGTCGGACAAATCAACAAAGAGATGGCAGAAGACAAGATTAAAATCGAGAAATTCAATGGTCATGATTTCAGATGGTGAAGGATGCAAATTGAAGACTACCTATATCAGAAGGATCTTTACCTTCCATTAGAGGGAAAGAAGCCGGATTCAATGAGCGACTCAGATTGGATGATTCTAAATAGGAAAGCCTTGGCCACGATCAGATTATCGTTGATACCTCAAGTGGCGTATAACATTGCAAAGAAAAAGACCACCGTGGATATGATGACCGCTTTAACAAAGCTGTATGAAAAACCTTCCACCTCAAACNCAAAACACCTAGCCTCGGTGTTCATAACAACGATGCAGGATGGAAGGTATCTGATGAGTGGTGGTCAAGGATTCTTGCCGTAGTCAAGGACCTTTGGCAGGAAGAGACCAAGTTGGAGGATATTCGAGTAGCTCGAGAATTCCCTGATATCTTTTCAGATGAATTGTATGATTTGCCCCCAGACTGGAAAGTCGAGTTCTCCATTGATTTAATTCATGGGACTGGACCTATATCCAAGGCCCCTTATAATATAATAAAATTAATATTAAAATTTTATAATATTTAATTATTATAGTGTATAATAATTAATATTATAAAGTGATAATTTTATATATTGATATATTATAATATATGCTGCTCATTTCACTAGAGGCCCTGGGGTGACGTGGGTGGCCGCGATGTTACATGTCTGCTTCCTTCATGGGAGACGCTGCTGCCCCTTTCTCCCCTTCTCTGCCCTCAGCGGCACTTCAATCTCTTGTCATGGGTTACCTCCAAAAGTATTGCACAATTTAACTAAGAAAGAATATGAAAAGAATCAAGCTTTTAACAGAATGACCATACTTGTATGCATCAAAAGTGCTAATTAATCTCCTGTTGGGATGTTTTTTTCTTTACTGATTCATTGACTAATTGGCAATATATAGCACAAACAGCTTTCATGTAGAGCTTGAAATCCTCTAGAATTTTTCACATTTTATAAACATGCATCTAATTGTAATCATATCCCGGGGGTTTGAAATTCAAACACCTCGCACAACTGCAGGAGTCCTTGGAGTCAATTGTTTCGATCTCACGATCAATTCCCACCGGCTCGTTTCGTTACAAGGAAGCAAGACGGACAAGATCCACACCAACTTAGGCCACCACAACCTAAAAAGGGATCCAATTGGTGCCTTGTCCATCTTTCTTAACTGGTTATAAACCACCCACCCAACTCCCAATTTTTCAATGTGGGACTATTGGGAGGGACATCACAATCTATCCCCCTTACAGAGGCGACATCCTCGTCGCCAGGGGTAATTGATCACAACCACTAAGTAGGCAGGATTCTAGAGGTGGCCCCCACAGGTTCAAGAGGTGGCTCCCATCCCCCATGGATATAGCACTTTGTCCTGTGTGGCACTTAGCTCCTGCACTTCCGACTGGTGCGAGGCTCTGATGCCATATTGTAACGATCCAGGCCCACGGGCCCGTTTCATTACAATAAAGCAAGACGGATAAGGTCCAGACCAACTTAGGCCACCACAGCCCAAAAAGGGATCCAATTGGTGCCTTGTCCATCTTCCTTAACTTGTTATAAACCATCCACCCAACTCCCAATTTTTCGATGTGAGACTATTGGGAGGGACATCACAGCCTTGCACAATCTTAACATTGACAGTAGCACCTTTACAGTTTCTTATTCCAACACCAATCGGTCGCAACCTTCCAATTTGAGTCCCTCCACATCTAATAAGAAACATAAACTCATTTGTGATTACTACAAATTGGTGGGGCAAACTAAAGACAAATGCTACAATTGGATGAATATCCATTAGGACATCTTTATCAAGGTCCTAGTAGCACTAGATTCAGAAAACAAGTGGGCTGGAGAATATAGTGAACATGAAATATTAGCTTTCTATATATATAATGATTTTTTTTTTCTTCATTCCATCAGGAAGTGCTTTGGATTTTCTAAGAGGAGAGGCTGGGTTTATACATAGGGAGCTGGGGGCTATGTGTGGGATGATATGGGTGGTCGGTACGATGGCCAGCTCCGGGTGTTTTGGAGGTCACAAGGATGGCTCGCGTTCATTACTCTCGCATGGTTCCCTTCGTATCCGTTGGAAGCAATGAAAATGGACGAGGGCCGGCCGCTATGTGGTACAGCTCTAGCTTAGGTGTCCGGAGGCAACACCATCTTGTCTCCTGGATATACCTACGTTGTTGGATGATTTTTAGTAAATATATTTTAGAAATTACGTACAAATGAAAAGAGTGTAAGGTAAAGCCTATTACAAACATCTCGAAGAAATGTGTGAACGTATTGTAACTTGAGAAACAGTTCAAACGATACAAATACTACATTACATGATTTAATTTTGCTTAATCCTCTTGTAGATGTAGGAATGGAATTTTACTCTAATTTTACATTAAAATCCAACTAGAGGAGCTCATGGATCTGTTAGCGTATTAATGTACATTAAAACCGGTGGAAATTAGTTGTTCAATTGGTTGTAAAGCTGGAGGAGCTTTCAAATCTGTGTCAGAAAAATTTTTCCGCCAGTTCAATTGTTAGCCGTTATGTTTATCCTTCTTGCTTCAAGAAAGAATGGAAAGACTGCTCTGTGTCATTGAGATTTCGAGACGAGCCTTGGGAACTTTTGCATTGTCAAAATAAAAAATAAAAAATCATCTAAATTTGAAGCCATCTTGAGGTATTTTTGATGTTCTGAATTAGCATGGAAACATTTCTTCATGACATCTTAAAAACAACACAAAACAAAACAAAACTTTTCTCCTCCAGATAATCCTTACTCTGAAAATTAATAATTTGTTGTCCTCCTTTGAATGTTATGCTGCATTTTCAGTATGAGACTGAAATGCTTGTGGTTACTAGATTTACTGCTATGCTTGGACAAAGGATAGTGCATTTTGTTAAGAAATTTCAACATGGCATAATAAAATTTTTTAGTTATCATCAGGGGCTCTCCAGGTTTTTTTTTTTTTTTGTAAGAAACCGGCAAGAGAGAGAAGGAGAAAGAGGGAGGGAGAGACGCCGCCGGATGGGGGAGGAAGCAGGGAGGAAGGGGGGAGTTAGGGCTAAGGGGGGTTTATATATTAGGATTAGCAATGCATTAATGCGTCGCTAACCGTCGCTAATTAGCGACGCATCGTTAATTTTGCAGCAAAATCCCGGTTTAGAGGAAATTTAGCAATGCATAATTACATCGCTATTTAGCATCGCTAAATGCATCCCTATTTAGCGACGCATTGAATATGCGTCGCAAAATAGCGATGCATAAGGATGCGTCGCTAAATATTAATATTTTATAATATTAATTTTATTTATTAATTATTGTAGTGTATAATATTTAATATTATATAGTGCTAATTTTATATATCGATATATTTTAATCTATGCCGCTAATTTTGCTGGAGCCCTGGGGTGACGTGGGTGGCCGCGATGTTACATGTCCGCTTCCTTCACGAACCTTCCGTGGGCGGCGCTGCTGCCCCTTTCTCCCCTCCTTCGCCCTCGGCGGCGCTTCAATCTCTTGTTGCGGGTTACCTCCATCGTGGCTGATCGGGGGGTCTAGCTCGGCCTTGTGCCGCTCCAGTCTACCCCCAAAATCTAGAGATGGGTAGGGGCCTACCATGGTGGTGACGGGTGACGAAGAATTAGGGTTCGATTCAGGAGAGGAAACCTGAGAAACGGCTACTACATCTAAGTAAGGCAGCATGCGTGCAAATTATCCAATCCTGACACGGGGAGGTAGTGACAATAAATAACAATACCAGCCGGCTCTTCGAGTCTGGTAATTGGATTGAGTACAATCTAGTACAATCTAAATCTCTTAACAAGGATCCATTGCAGGGCAAGTCTGGTGCCAGCAGCCGAGATAATTCCAGCTCCAATAGCGTATATTTAAGTTGTTGCACTCGTAGTTGGACATTGGGCTTTTTTTCGACCGGTCCTCCCCACGGAACGATGTGCACCGATGGCGCCACAGTGTGCCCCGACGACATTGACTACAAGGTCCTACCCAGGACCGACGATGCCTTAAGTCCGATCCACGCCTTCGTGCCGAGAATGCAACCTAAACCCTAAAAACCCTAAACCAACAATAACCCCTAAAACCCTAAAACCCAAAACCCTAAAACCTAAAATCCTAAACTCTAAAACCCTAAACCCCTAATTAAACCATAAACCCTAAAACCCTAAACCCCTAATTAAACCATAAACCCTAAAACCCTAAAATCCTAAAACCATAAAACCCCTAGAACCCTAAAACCATAAAGCCATAAAATCCTAAACCCTAAACCCTTGAAACCCTTAATCCCTTAACTGTGAATCTCTGAACCCTTAAACCCTGAACTCCTAAACCCTTAAACCCTAAAACCCTATTTAGCGACACACGCTAATGCATCGCTAAATAGCAATAATTAAAATTATTTAAAATAGCGATGCATTAATATGTCGCTAAACAGTGACGTAGTAAAATGCGTCGCTATTTAGTGGTGCTTTAAAATGCATCGCTAAACAGTGATGCATTTTGATGCGTCGCTAAATAGTGATGCATTAATGCATCGCTAAATATTAAAATTTTATAATATTTAATTATTATAGTATATAATAATTAATATTATATAGTGCTAATTTTATATATTGATATATAATATATGCCGCTCATTTCGCTAGAGGCCCCGGGGTGACGTGGGTTGCCACGATGTTACATGTCTGCTTCCTTTATGGGAGACGCTGCTGCCCCTTTCTCTCCTCCTCTGCCCTCGACGACACTTCGATCTCTTGTCATGGGTTACCTCCAAAAGTATTGCACAATTTAACTAAGAAAGAATATGAAAAGAATCAAGCTTTTAACAGAATGACCATACTTCTATGCATCAAAAGTGCTAATTAAATCCCCTGTTGGGATTTTATTTTTTCTGTACTGATTCATTGACTAATTGGCAATATATAGCATAAACAGCTTTTATGCAGAGCTTGAAATCCTCTAGAATTGAAGAAAGCATATCTTCCTCACAGTTCCAGTTCATAGTTTCCTTTCTACAATGATTCTTAGCAAAATCTTCATTAGAAGCTAAATCAGCAGCTTCTCTTTCAGAAGCGTCGTCAAATCCAGCATCATATAGTAGCAAACCTTTATTCTTTAGCTTTATAGTAGGAGTTTCCTTCTGCTTACCATTTGTTCCTTCAGATTATTGAATTTAACATGAAGAATTCCTTAAAGTGGCCAGGTTTCCTTCACTTTTTTTGTAACAAGAAGAAAGATTCAAAAAGAATCATCAAGCATTTCACTTCCTTCCTTCTCCCCTTCAAGTCTCTTTCTTCTCCCCTAAACCCCTGAAACTCTAAATCCTTAAACCCTGAACCCCTGAACCCTTAAACCCAAAAACCCTATTTAGCGATGCATTAGTGACGCATTAGTATTTCCTTCACCACTCTTATAATCCAAGGACACCCCTTATTGCCCTTGTGTTGATAAGAGATAATTATCCCTCTTAGAACCAAGACAACGGCTTTGAGTGCCAAAAATAAATTAAAATTTATCAATAGTTCTTAGAAATCGCCAAATGCTTCTTCTTCTCTTCAACATTTTTTGGATATGTTGCAATGATATGGTCAAGCCATGGCTCTTCAATGTTGTGTTCAGATAAATTACCTCCAGCATCATGTTTGAATCCTTGGCATCCAACATATGGAAAGATTTGGAAAAAAGGTAAGCACAATCAAATGCCCACACATTTAAGAACTTCATCATGACATTGCCTTGATGCAAGTGATATCATTAGTGCTTACTATCCTAAATTGAAATCTTTGTAGTATGAGCTCTATACATTTTTTGCCTTACCACTATGTTGTTGTACATCCTCCAAAGCTTTGCAGGATTATCAACAAGAAGAATAATTAAACAAATTCCTCATGGGACTTAATAAACCTTATAGTCACATTCAAATACAAATTTTATTTATGGATCCTTTTCTTAGTATCAATCAGGCTTATTCTCTCGTGCTTCCAAAAGAGAAGCAATGCTAGGTGCCATGCACAATCTTAACATTGACAGTAGCACCTTTACAGTTTCTTATTCCAAGTTCCAACACCAATCGGTCGCAACCTTCCAATTTGAGTCCCTCCACATCTAATAAGAAACATAAACTCATTTGTGATTACTACAAATTGGTGGGGCAAACTAAAGACAAATGCTACAATTGGATGAATATCCATTAGGACATCTTTATCAAGGTCCTAGTAGCACTAGATTCAGAAAACAAGTGGGCTGGAGAATATAGTGAACATAAAATATTAGCTTTCTATATATATAATGATTTTTTTTTTCTTCATTCCATCAGGAAGTGCTTTGGATTTTCTAAGAGGAGAGGCTGGGTTTATACATAGGGAGCTGGGGGCTATGTGTGGGATGATATGGGTGGTCGGTACGATGGCCAGCTCCGGGTGTTTTGGAGGTCACAAGGATGGCTCGCGTTCATTACTCTCGCATGGTTCCCTTCGTATCCGTTGGAAGCAATGAAAATGGACGAGGGCCGGCCGCTATGTGGTACAGCTCTAGCTTAGGTGTCCGGAGGCAACACCATCTTGTCTCCTGGATATACCTACGTTGTTGGATGATTTTTAGTAAATATATTTTAGAAATTACGTACAAATGAAAAGAGTGTAAGGTAAAGCCTATTACAAACATCTCGAAGAAATGTGTGAACGTATTGTAACTTGAGAAACAGTTCAAACAATACAAATATTACATTACATGATTTAATTTTGCTTAATCCTCTTGTAGATGTAGGAATGGAATTTTACTCTAATTTTACATTAAAACCCAACTAGAGGAGCTCATGGATCTGTTAGCGTATTAATGTACATTAAAACCGGTGGCAATAAGTTGTTCAATTGGTTGTAAAGCTGGAGGAGCTTTCAAATCTGTGTCAGAAAAATTTTTCCGCCAGTCAATTGTGAGCCGTTTTGTTTATCCTGCTTGCTTCAACAAAGAAATGAAAGACTGCTATGTGTCATTGAGATTTCGAGACGAGCCTTGGGAACTTTTGCATTGTCAAAAATAAAAAATCATCTAAATTTGAGGCCATCTTGAGATATTTTCGATGTTCTGAATTAGCATGGAAACATTTCTTCATGACATCTTAAAAACAAAACAAAACAAAACAAAACTTTTCTCCTCCAGATAATCCTTACTCTGAAAATTAATAATTTGCTGTCCCTCTTTGAATGTTATGCTGCGTTTTCAGTATGAGACTGAAATGCTTGTGGTTACTAGATTTACTGCTATGCTTGGACAAAGGATAGTGCAATTTCGTTAAGAAATTTCAACATGGCATAATAAAATTTTTGGCTCACCAGGTTTTTTTTTTTCTTCAAGAAACCGGCAATTGATTCTTATGCCCTGAGACATTGCACCATCTCCTATATTAAAGTTTAATTGAGTAACTGTTATGGATGGAGATTAATTTCATCAAGAGGAAGCCCCAAATCAGAGTTCACAAAGGAGTTGGCAAATCAGTCATTATCCAAAAGTAACAAACATGAGATTTGGATAGATTTTGGGGAGTTAGTTGAGGATGTTTTGGCCATTATCCAAAGTCACCAAAGGAAGATTTTGGAGGAGGATTTGAGGCGTCATCTCAGCTGCAACCGTCCGCCACAAAAATCTCGTGTGGGAGTTACGAACGTGTGAAATAAATTGAAGGCTCGGTGAGGACCTCTGTGTGCTACAGAGAGAGAGAGAAAAAAAGTGTTCTATAATCTTTTAATAAGATCATAAGAGTTTCTAAGAGAGAGTATTTTTAGGGCTTGTACCTGATTCAACTCTTAGTGAAGCCTTGCAGATCCTGTGCCGCCATGGACGTAGTCCAGTTTGGGTGAACCACGTAAAATCCTCGTCTCTCGCTGTTTCTTTGATTTTGGTTCCTATTATTATTCTGTGTGTTTTTTGTTGATTATATCGCAACTGCATGCTTGGCCGTACTAATAGCGATCTTATTAGAGAAATATTTTGTTGTATTCCCTATCAAATTGGTATCAGAGCTTGGTTTTCTTCATATTATTACGGTCGGACAAATCAACAAAGAGATGGCAGAAGACAAGATTAAAATCGAGAAATTCAATGGTCATGATTTCAGATGGTGAAGGATGCAAATTGAAGACTACCTATATCAGAAGGATCTTTACCTTCCATTAGAGGGAAAGAAGCCGGATTCAATGAGCGACTCAGATTGGATGATTCTAAATAGGAAAGCCTTGGCCACGATCAGATTATCGTTGATACCTCAAGTGGCGTATAACATTGCAAAGAAAAAGACCACCGTGGATATGATGACCGCTTTAACAAAGCTGTATGAAAAACCTTCCACCTCAAACAAGATATTTCTCATGAAAAAGCTCTTCAATTTGAAGATGGCTGAGAATAGTTCAGTGATGGAGCATCTGAACGAGTTCAACTCGATGATTAATCAATTGGAGTCAGTCTCTGTTATTTTTGCTGATTCATTCAGGGCACTTCTTTTCTTATGTTCCTTGCCAAAGAGTTGGGACAATCTTGTGATGACAGTCAGCAACTCGGTATCAGGTATCCTTACATTCAATGATGCAGTTAGTTGTAGTTTGAATGATGAGACGAGATGAAAGGCTATGGGTGGGACTTCTACAAGTACTACACTCATGGTGGATACCAGAGGAAGATCACAGGAGAGAAAGAAGTCAGAGAAAGGCTAGTCCAAGAGCAGAGGAAAGTCCAAAGGGAGATTTTCCATGAAGTGTTGGAACTGCGGGAAGAAAGGTCACATGAGCAAGGATTGTTGGGGTAAGAAGAAGGAAAAAGGTGCAGAGAGAAAGATAGAAGGTCAGGAAGCAAATGTTGTGAGTACTATTGAGTGAAATTTTGAGGATGTGTACCTGTCATCGGTGATGGGGCAAACTCAGATCTGTGATTTGTAGACTCAGGGGCTTCTTACCATTACAGCTCAAAGAGACACCTATTTTGGATTTTGTCCAAGGAGATTTTGGTCATGTCACAGTTGGCAATGGACAGCAGTGCAGAATTGTTGGTAGAGAAACAATTGTACTGAAGCCAGTGACAGGCGGAGAATTGAGATTTGCACAAGTCAGATACATCCCAGAGTTAAAGAAAAACCTAATTTCTATCAGTCAGCTTGATGTTGAGGGTTATGTATCCGTTTTTGATAATTCTCAGTGAAAAATTACTAAAGGGTCTATGGTTGTTATCAAAGGAAAGCGGACAGGCACTCTCTACTTCTTGGCAGACAGTGACAGTTCAGTTTCAGTGGCAGCAGGAGACACATGTACAGTGACTACATTATAGCACAAGAGGCTCGGTCATCTTAGTGAGAAGAACTTGAATATTCTACACAGGAGAGAGCTTCTACCTGGGCTAAAAAAGGTAAATTTAGAGTTTTGTGAAGAGTGTATCTATGGTAAGCAAAAACAGTGAGTTTTCAGTTAGCAAGAACTCAGAAGAAGACTGAAAGGTTGGAGTTTGTTCATTCAGATGTCTGGGGTCCAGCACCAGTGGCATCATATGCGGGCAATGAATACTTTATCACGTTTATAGATGATTTCAGCAGGAAAGTCTGGGTGTTTGCTATGAAGGAAAAGTCTGAGGTCTTTGGCATCTTCAAGAGATGGAGAGTCATGTGTAAAATCCAGACTGGAGCAAGTCTTAAGTGTCTCAGGACAGATAATGGTGGTGAATACTGTAGCAGAGAGTTTGATGTCTACTGCACAGAGCATGGAATCAGAAGGATCAAGATCGTCCCAGGGACACCAGAGCAGAATGGTGTGGTAGAAAGAATGAACATGACCATTCTTAAGAGAGAGAGGAGTATGAGATTTGACTCAGGTCTACCTACATATTTTTGGACGGCAGCACTAGACACCGCAGTATATTTGATCAACAGGAGTCTATCTAATGCATTGGATGGTGGGATTCCAGAGGAGGTTTGGATAGGAAAATAGGTAAAACTTTCTTTTCTTAAAGTATTTGGCTGCATTGTTTATCTCTGATTGAGAAAGAGAAGAGGAGTAAGTTAGACTCCAAGTTTACAAAGTGTGTTTTCATTGGATACGGTGGCGATGAGTATGGCTACAAGCTCTGCGATTTCCAAAACAATAAGATCATTCAGAGCAGGAATGTGGTATTTGATGAAGAGCATACTTACAAAGACAGGAAGGATGCAGTGGAAGAAAAGAAACAGGAGTTTATAGAACTTGATCCTGTCAAAGATGGAGAAATTCCCCAAGTGCAAACTGAAGATGGAAACTCCGAGGATGTGAAGGAGGAAGATGTGGTTGGAACAAACAGCCATATGCATACATCGGTACCTCAGCCGGTGTCCCCACAGTTGAGGAGGACCACAAGGGTTACCAGGCCATCACAGAGGTATTCTGCTAATGATTTTGTTTTGTACACAGATTCTGGAGAGCCAGAATGTTTTGTTGAAGCCATGCAGGATGAAGCTAAGGTCAAGTGGGAGTTGGCTATGAAAGAGGAGATGGACTCTTTAAACCAAAACAAGACTTGGGATCTTGTGAAGTTACCCACTGGCAAGAAAGCTCTGTTCAACAAATGGGTGTATAAGATGAAGAATGAGATCGATGGTACTAAGAGATACAAGGCAAGTTTAGTTGTCAAGGGTTATGCACAGAAAGAGGGAATTGACTTCCAGGAGATCTTTTCCCCAGTAGTCAAAATGACATCCATCAAGGTGATTCTAAGCATGGTAGCAGTGGAGGATCTTCATCTAGAACAGTTAGATGTGAAGACAGCATTTCTTTATAGAAATTTGGAGGAGCTGTACATGTACTAGCCAGAAGGTTTCCAGGTCAGGGGAAAGGATGACATGGTCTGCAGATTGAAGAAAAGTTTGTATGGTCTGAAGCAGGCTCCGCGGTAATGGTACCTCAAGTTTGACAGTTTCATGCTAGAGAAAGGCTTCACCAGATGCCAATCAGATCATTGTGTGTACTTTCATATGTACATTACAAATGAGTTTATTATTTTATCCTTGTATGTGGATGATATGCTTGTAGCAGGTTTCAGTATGAGAAAGATAGAAGAGCTTAAGAAACTAATGGCAAAGAAGTTCTCAATGAAGGATTTGGAAGAGGCGAAGCAGATTCTTGGCATGAGGATCAACAGAGATAGGAAGCAACGGAAGATGTGGCTATGTCAGAAGGACTATGTAGAGAAGGTACTGAAGAGGTTCCATATGAAGAATGCAAAGGCAGTGTCAACACCTTTGGCAGTACACTTCAAGCTCAGCAAGCAGTTGTGTCCAACAACTCAGAAGGCAAGGGATGAGATAATTAGAGTTCCATATGCCTCAGCCGTGGGAAGTCTAATGAATGCAATGGTTTGCATAAGACCGGATATCGCACAAGCAGTGGGAGCAGTCAGCAGGTACATGCAAAATTCAAGCAAGGAGCACTAGAATGTAGTGAAGTGGATCTTGAGATATCTCAGGGGTACATCAACTTACAGTTTGTGCTATGGAGGTGATAGTCTTCAAGTACAGGGATTTGTAGATGTCGATCACTCTGGTGATAGTGACAGTGGGAGGAGCACCACTGGTTATGTTTTCACTATCGGTGATACAGCAGTGAGCTGGGTATCTCAGTTACAGAAAATAGCATTGTCAACTACAGAAGCTGAGTATGTGGCGATCACTGAAGCTAGTAAAGAGATGATCTGGTTATAGAGGTTGATGGAGGAGCTCGACAAGGAGCACGAGTGTAATACATTATGGAGCGACAGCCAGAGCGCAGTTCACTTGGCAAGGAATCCAGCATTTCATGCAAGAACCAAGCACAATCAGCTTAGGTATCATTTCATACGCAGTGCATTGGATGAGGAGCAGTTGAAGCTGAAAAAAATTGATGGAGCTAAAAACCCTGCAGATATGTTCACCAAGGTTGTGAGCATAGACAAGTTGAGTCTCTGTTACAACTTGGTGAAGCTTTCCAAGAGATAGATCAGGAGAGCGCGGCTCAGAGAAAAAGGTAGATCTAAGAGTGATGTCATTAATCTCCAAGTGGAAGATTATTATAGATGGAGATTAATTTCATCAAGAGGAAGCCTCAAATCAGAGTTCACGAAGGAGTTGGCAAATCAGTCATTATCCAAAAGTAACAAATATGAGATTTGGATAGATTTTGGGGAGTTAGTTGAGGATGTTTTGGTCATTATCAAAAAGTAACAAACATGAGATTTGGATAGATTTTGAAGTTAGTTGAGGATGTTTTGGCCATTATCTAAAGTCACCGAAGGAAGCTTTTGGAGAAGGATTTGAGGCGTCATCTCAGCTTCAACCGCCCGCCACAAAAATCTCATGTGAGAGTTACGAATGTATGAAATAAATTGGAGGCTCGGTGAGGACCTCTGTGTGCTGTAGAGAGAGAGAAAAAAAGGGTTCTATAATCTTTTAGTGAGATCATAAGAGTTTCTGAGAGAGTGTAATTTTGAGGGCTTGTACCTGATTTAACTCTTAATGAAGCCTTATAGATCCTGTGCCACCGTGGACGTAGCCCAGTTTGGGTGAACCACGTAAAATCATCGTCTCTCGCTGTTTCTTTGATTTTGGTTTCTATTATTATTCTCTATTTTTTGTTGATTATATCGCAACTGCGTGCTTAGCCGTACTAATAGCGATCTTATTAGAGGAATATTTGTTGTATTCCCTATCAGTAACCATACTAAAAAGAAAGTAACTTAGAAGCTTAAAGCTGAGATGAGGACAAGTATCCTTATCGCTTTGAAAATCTAGATATATTAATTTAAAGGATGAAATTCTTTTGAAGAGAGGAGGATGTAATGCTAAGAGAACAGTAAAGGTTTAGCTACGAAGCTTGGGCGAAGGCTTTCTTAGCCGAAGGCTTCTCCTCTTTTTTTTTCTTTTTTTTTCCTCTATTTTCTCTTACTTTCTCCTTTTCTTTATTTTTGTTTTCTTTCTTTCATTCTTTCCCTTTCTTTCTTTCCTTTGTGATCTTTATTTCTTCAAGGCCAGACTACTATGGCACAAGAAGAGGCTAGAGTTGCATTGAAGCTTACCGGCCAAATCTGGTTGGATATGGGATTGGTTTGCTTCCGTCTCCTTTCTTGCCTCCTTTCACTACGGATTAGACTCTTCTAATCGGATTGACTGAAAGATGAGGAGGAGGCACCCTCTCTTCAAAACTCGGCAAATGCCTTTGAAGCGTTTGGTACATCTAATTTTTATTAGCAATAAAAAAAACATATTCATGAATTAAATTTGTTACCAATCTTGCAAGTTAAGAAACATTTTTGAATCACGTTCACGGCCAACATGTAGCCATTAGATATAAAAGTTTCACGAGGGACAACGTTTTAAAATGCTATGCGATCCATCCATTTGGTGTAACATATACCAGTTTCCCATAGTTACTCTAGCAAGTTATCTTCCATACCTCTTATATCAAACTCATCCTTTCTTTGCGATTGATCATAAGGAAAATGAGAACCCAATGCATGTGGAGGTACCGTTGTTACAATTTTACTGTTCTGAACTGATGCCAAATTAGAATACACCCAAATGGAAATCAACACTCTATGGTGTTAACTGATCATGGCATTTCTGATTCTTGATGCAAAGATATCCACAACTATGACCTGGTACACATTACAGCTTTGCAATTTTTGGACAAGATCAACAATGATAAATTATTTATTCATGAATCAATCAAGAATGCATGTAAGATAATACTGATAGAAAACATTGGATGAATGCTCTCCACCAACATAAATTAATGGCTACATTTTCTGAGAAATTGCATCATAACAACAAACCAAAAGGAATTCCTATTTGTGATAGATAATGATGGGGACTATAAGTGAGATTCAGTTTAGGCCTTTGGAGCAAGGCCAGCCTTGATCTTCTGAATTGTGGCAACATCAGTCTTGAAGGATTTTGCAAGGATGCTGTCATCAATGCTAGATGTGAAGACACTTCCAGGAACAGATATAGTTCCAGCATTTGCACTGCCAAAGGAAGAAATGGCTGCTGCTGGGCCCTGACTGCTGCAGTACTGGAAATGAACAAGACCCTTGGGGAACACAAACATGTCCCCCGGTTGCAGCATCTGAGTGTAGAGCTTGTTTGTACTCTCAACAAATACAAGTTAATTGGTTGCAGAAGAACTTAAGTTATAAGCTCCTTAAGCTTTTCTTTTCCATCCAATGTAAAACTTGTTTAAGGTATTATACTAACTATATACAACTCTCATAGCTCTTACATTAAAATAAAGCGACAATTTAATCATCAAAAATTTATTGATAAATAATTCAATATTAGTTGATATTACAAATAGAACCACATTGGTGACAGAAATGGATGCGAATGCTTTTCACAAACACAATTCATAGGCAACATTTTCTAATTAGGAAATGTGGTAGAACAATTGAATAAAGAAATTTATTTGATATGATATGATGGAGGTAACAAAAGAGCTTCCAGTTAGGCCTTTGGTGCAAGACCAGACTTGATCATCTGAATGGTGGCAACATCAGTCTTGAAGGATTTTGCAAGGATTCCATCATCAATTCCTGCTGCGAAAACACTCGTAGGAATGGACACAGTCCCAGCGCTAGCACTTCCAAAGGCGGAAATGGCAATTGCTGGGTTCTGATTGCTGCAGTACTGGAAGTGAACGAGTCCCTTGGGGAACACAAACATGTCCCCAGGTTGCAGTGTCTGAGTGTAGAGCTTGTTGGTAGTGTCAACAAATCCAACCTGAAGATATCCATCGGCAAGAAATAGGAGCTCAGCAGAGCGAGGATGAGTATGAGGAGGATTGACAGAACCAGCAGGAAACATCAGAACAGCATAAGAGACGCTCTGGCCATTGAGAGCTGGGAATTCTGCCATGGTAGCTTTTAAGACCGTGAAGTTCTTTGGTGGTTCTGAATCGATCAGCTGTCGCATGCCAGTGAAGGTGAAGAAGCTGCCATCAACGACAGTAGAGTTTGGTGGGAGGATGAAATCTGAGGTGATATCAGGATCACTTGCGAGGGCCAGTCGAGACACGGCCGAGGTAAGAAGTAGGAAGAAGAAGACATGGTCGAAAGCATTCAAGGCCATGATCCCTGACTTGCTGGGTTTTCAGTAATGGTCTTTGAATTGGTTCTGTAGAACTCTGCACCAACCATCCATTTATATATGCCTGTATCGTGCTTGCAGACTAATCTGTGTTTGTTTATGCCCATGTTGTCCACATGGTGGCCGGCTGAAGAAACCAAGACAATTTGTGCGTATTTCTTTGTTGTCATGTGAACAATGATGTTCATGTAATAACCCGTCTTAATAATGATCCTATTTTATTGACTAAACGTTTCTCCTATTAAAGTGATAACAGCCCCCCTCCCTTAATACCTGAACGCTCGCTTGATGGGGCATGCGGTGAAGGAATTGGGTATAAAAAGGTACCCATCCTAAGGTTTTAGAACATGGTTCTCGAGAGAGATCCTAAGGTTTTAGAACAGGGTTCTCGAGAGAGATCCTAAGATTCTCGAGAGAGAAACCTAAAAGCGGAGGCATTGGAATTGAGTCCCTGATCAAGAGCAATCCTGAAGGCATACACCATCAGAATGCGAGAGCTCGTTGATTAGAAGACCGATCCATCGAGAAGAGAAAGGGAAGATCAATCGAGATCCCTAAAGAAAGGAAGATCTCCCGTGCAGTCCAAAGGAAAACCACGAAGATCGGATTCCTTACCACCATTAAATAATAATGGCTGGAGGTAATTATGTTTAAGCAAATTAAGTCTTACATTTGGTATCAGAGCAAGGTTAAAACCTCTGCCTTATTTTGCGAAGATTTCTATCCAAGTTTCTCTTTTCAAGCAATTTATGCCGCATGTTTTCCGTTTTCAATTTTTCGGATCTCAGGTTGGTTTCGATCAGTTCTTATCTTTGTTCACGGAATTGACAGAAACCATTAAACCTATTTCAGATTCCGATTTTTGCGGAAACAAAACGTGGCTTCTTTCTTTTCTATTAAAGATTTCTTTCTAGCATTAAAGGTTTCCCGGATTTCTTTTTTATGGTATTAAAGAGATAGCATTAAAGAAAGAAAAAGAAAAGAAACGTAGCGTTAAAGAAAAGAAAAACTAAAGAAGAGAAATGCAACGGAAACGTGGCTTCAATAACCACATCGGTGAAATATTAAAAAAGGGAGAGAAAACTTTCGGTTTTCGTTTTTCTCGCTTATGGTCTTTCCGTTCTCTCACGGGATTTAAAATCTGGATTGGTTGGATTTTAAATGCATTTATTATCTATTTAATGTTTTATTAAATCATGTAACATAATTTATTTTTATCATTTCTTTCTTGAGTTTAAATTTTTGTATTAAAATACGCCTCCTGAGTCTCTATGCCTACGGTGTTTTGCATAGACTGGCCCAAGGGAATAATGAGCTACGGCCGGACGTATTTTAATTAACAAAAATTTTTTCTTAAGATGATAATTTTAAAATTCATTAAATAGATATTGAAATGTTATCTTCTGTTCTGCATATTAGATTTATTCTATGCATGAATTTGGTGGTAGTGTAAAAATCATAGTGCAAATCCTTTCAAGGTCTGATTGGTCAGTTGGTGTCTAGAAAGGTAAAGAGATTGTGGTTACTTAATTGGTTCCGTTGACTGACCTAAGGAAAGCAACGGGGGACCCCCACTTCTCTTTCACTGGCCTGACCAATTTGACTAACTCGGATCTTGATTTGGAAATGTTACGTTGATTAAGATCACTACCTAATAATCATGCTAAATTGGTTAATCTATATGCATTTAATGTCATGTGATCAATATGATGTTGATTAATTGAGGAGTAGCCACAGCATCTTTGATTAATCAAAATTATATATTAAGTTGCAAAGATCACATAAGGTTAGATGACATTAATTGTGACTAATTATATTAATGTAATGAATCTTATCCCACAGGAATTTTTGTTGCACTAATATAATTAATTAGGATGCGATAACAAATTATTTTCTTAATTACCCATAGGAATTAAGAAAGGAATATAATTTGTTAGTCACATCATTAAGCTAATGAGTCTATTTGAGTATAATAACTTAGCCCACAGGTAGTTATTGTATGTTATTGATTCATATTATTGCATGTTTACATTGGTAAAACATGACATCAAGTTATATGCCTCAAATTCAATTACATGAACATGATTTTATTTTTTTATGCAGCTATTTTGCCTGTTAATATTTCTGATATGAAATGTGACATTTCCGATTTAAGTGGTGATAATTATAAATTATGGAAGGAGAGAATTCTTCTTCAATTAGGGTGCATGGATATTGACTATGCTATCAGGAAGGATGAACCACATTTAGTTACATCTACTAGCACTCAGGCTGAGATTGTTGCGTATGAACGATGGGAACGGTCCAATCGCCTCAGTATGATGTTCATACGTACTAAAATTTCTGCTAGTATACGTGGTTCAATTCCTGAGTGCAAAATATCAAGGAACTTTTGAAGGCTATTGATGCACAATTTGAGTCTTCAGATAAGGCAATGGCTAGCACCCTAATGACAAAATTATCATCAATGAAGCTCACTTCGGTTGGAGGTGTGCGTGAGCACATCATGAAGATGAGGGACATTGCGGCTCAGTTGAAATCCCTAGAGGTTGAGATGTCAGAATCTTTCTTGGTGCACTTTATTTTGAGCTCACTCCCACAGCAATATAGTCCCTTCAAAATATCTTACAATACACATAAGGACAAATGGTCAATTAATGAACTTCTGACCATGTGTGTTCAAGAGGAAGGGAGGCTGATTTTAGAAATGGGAGAAAGTGCACATTTAGTCACTCACAAAAAGACTAAAGCTCCCAAAGCCAAACGCAAAGGAAAGGGTAAAGTATCCATCCATACAGAAGACAAGAAGGAGTCCAAGTGCTTCTTTTGCAAGAAGAAAGGACATATAAAGAAAGATTGTCTCAAATTCAAAGCTTGGCTTGACAAGAAAGGTACTCTAACCTCATTCGTATGTCATGAATCTAATTTGGTTATATGTCATAACACATGGTGGATTGATTCTGGTTCTACAATCCATGTTTCAAATACCTTGCAGGGTTTTCTAAATCAAAGGAAACCATTGGGAAGTGAACAAAGCATCTATTCAGGAAACAAGATGGGTTCACATGTGGAAGCAATTGGAACGTGCAGACTTATTTTACATTCTGGTTTTGTTTTGGATTTGAAAAAGACATTTTATATTCCAAGTTTCTCTAGAAATTTGATTTCAGTGTCAAGGCTTGTACCAACAGAATATTCCTTTAATTTTAATAAAAGCTCTGTTGATTTATTTTATAAATCTAAGCTTATTGGGAATGGTACATTGTCAGACAATCTTTTCCAAATCAATCTGAAAAATAATACCACCTATAATGTGATGCACGCCCAAACTGGTATGAAAAGATGTGTTATAAATGAGAATTCCTCTATTTTGTGGCATCGGAGATTAGGTCATATCTCCATTGAGAGAATTAAAAGATTAGTAAAAGATGGAGTACTTGATACTCTTGATTTTACTGATTTTGACACTTGTGTGGACTGCATAAAGGGAAAGCAAACCAATAAGTCCAAGAAAAATGCCAATAGAAGTTCGGAAATACTGGAGATCATACATACGGATATCTGTAGCCCAGATATGGATTCGTATGGTCAGAGATACTTCATCTCATTTATTGATGACTATTCACGATATATGTATCTCTACCTACTTCATAATAAGAACGAAGCATTAGATGCCTTTAAGGTATTTAAGGCAAAAGTAGAGAAACAATGCGGCAAGCAAATTAAAATCGTGAGGTCAGATAGAGGTGGAGAATATTATGGTAGATACACTGAGAATGGACAAGCACCTGGTCCGTTTGCTCAGTTTCTTGAAGAAAATGGAATTGCTGCACAATACACCATGCCAGGGTCTCCTGACCAAAACGGTGTAGCTGAAAGGAGAAACCGGACATTATTGGACATGGTAAGGAGCATGATTGTCAGCTCTAAGTTACCTAAATCCTTGTGAACTGAAGCTCTTAAAACTGCTGCGTATATATTGAATCGGGTTCCAACCAAGGCTGTTTCCAAAATGCCATTTGAGTTATTTAAAGGTTGGAAACCGAGTCTGCAACATATGTGTTTGGGGATGCCCATCTGAAGTAAGAGTCTATAATCCATAAGAAAAGAAACTAGACCCAAGGACTATTAGTGGATACTTTATTGGATATGCTGAGAAGTCCAAGGGTTATAGATTTTATTGTCCATCTCACAGCACTAGGATTGTGGAATCAAGAAATGCAAAATTTCTTGAGAATGACTTGATCAGTGGGAGTGATCAATCTCAGTATTTGGCTTCTTCTGAGAAAGATCATTCAGTTATTCCAGCTTCCACTTCAAGTGAGGGATTGGTTGTTATTTACAGCACTCCTCAAACTCAATTAAGTGCCCAACAACCAGTCATTGAGATTTCACAAGCTGATGGTAATCTAGAAGATCGTGTTGTTCATCAACAATCAGTTGTGCAAGATACTCCTCAAGAGGTCATTGACACAACATTAAGAAGATCAACTAGAATAAAGAAATCAGCAATTCCTAGTGATTATGTTGTGTATCTACATGAATCTGACTATAACATTGGAGCCGAAAATGATCCTGAAACATTTTCACAAGCCATGAGTTCTAAGGAATCAAACTTGTGGTTCAATGCCATGAAAGAAGAGATGGAATCTATGGCATCTAATCGAGTCTGGGATCTTGTTGAGTTGCCTGATGGTGTAAAAGCCATTGGATGTAGATGGATCTTCAAAATAAAGAAAGACTTACAAGGCAACATTGAGAGATATAAAGCAAGACTCGTTGCCAAAGGATTCACTCAGAGGGAAGGAATCGACTACACGGAGACATTTTCTCCTGTATCCAAGAAAGACTCTCTCCGAATAATTATGGCGTTGGTAGCTCATTTTGATTTTGAGTTACATCAAATGGATGTGAAGACCGCATTCCTTAATGGAGATCTAGAGGAAGAGGTTTACATGAAACAGCCTGAAGGATTTTCCTCTAGTGATGGTGAGCATTTGGTTTGCAAACTTAAGAAATCCATATATGGATTGAAACAAGCCTCACGTCAGTGGTATTTAAAATTTCATGATGTGATCTCTTCCTTTGGTTTTGAAGAGAACATCATGGATCAATGTATATACCAGAAGGTTAGTGGGAGCAAAATTTAT
>UESW01002498.1:82298-207174 GCA_900491605.1 Calamus simplicifolius | reverse complement strand
GCTCCATGACCCTCCTCATGAGGTGGGAGGGTTGTTTAGGTGGCAAAGGCATGGCGGTTAAAGCAGTGTTCCTGCAGTCCCGTACCACCGTCATCAGATCTTGTACCTAATTAGTCAGGGTGTCAAGCCGATTGGACTACTTAGCTTGTGGTGGTGCAAGAGGCGGAACATGGAGGTTGGCCTCCGATTGTTCAGCCCGTGGGAGGTGTTCCGTGGCATGGCCGGTGGAGGCTTCCTGAGCTCGCGTCATCACCATCGTCTTCCATGCAGAGTTGAGGGGATTAGATGCATGAGGTTGAAGTTGTCTGCCGGCCTCCCTTCTTAGCGCGCCATCTATTGCCTCCAAATCACTTGCAATGAGCGTTGGGTGAATTGAGATCTCTACGAGCCTTCAGAAATGCAGAGAGATCGCCTTCTTCTTCTTCTGAAAGCTTGCAAAAAGTTTCAGACGGTGATTCCGGCGGGGGGACCCTCTGATGCTCAAGTTAATGACTCATAGCACAGGAGTTTCTGTATTAGAGTAGTGCTGAGAGAGCCCCTATTAGGGGTTGGCTCTTAGTACCTATTCGGGGTCCCTCTTACCCTTTTCGTGATAACAGTCGAGGCTCTTCCCTTATGTTGAGATTGGCTTCGTAGATTAACGCCGGGTGGTTAGATACGTTCCGCGAATATCTGCAAGAGCGCAGTTCCGTAACTACCCATGATCTTGGTAAAAAGTAGGCAAGTGGATCGCGTTGTATAGTTTCAGTCCATTCAGCATTGAAATTTGGCTTCATGATTAGAATTGCGTCAATGGTTGAGATTGGAGCTGGAATTGGAGCCGGGGCCGAGACCGAGGCCATGAGCGATGCTGGAACCGAGGTCGAAACTAGGAGCCGAGGCTGAGGCCAAAGCCAGAAGCCGATGCCGGAGCCAAGGCCAAAGCCAGGAGCCAAGGCCGAAGCCGAGGATAAGGCCGAAGCTAGGAGCCGATGCCGGAGCCGAGATCGAAGCCAGGAGCTGAGGCCAGGGCCGAAACCGAAGCCAGGAGCCGATGCTGGAGCCGAGGCCGAAGATAAGCCAAGGCCAAAGCAGAGGCCGGGGCCGAAGCTGAGGCCGGGGCTGAAGCCGAGGCCGGGGGCTGATGCTATAGCTGAGGCCAGGGCCGATCGAAATTATTACCCTTGCTTTAAAGGCTGCGCGTGTTTGTTACAATGCCGCCAGGAGGGGTGGTTAGTCACATCAGTTACTACTTGATCGACCCATTTGCATCCATAACTTGGGGTCATACCTAATTATTAAACAATTTTTTAAACTATATTTTCATATATGATATATCTAATAATCATTTTTTCAGTTGTATTTAATAAAAAGGATATCTATAGTACTTGCTGCCTAACTTAATTTATAATATGTAATATTTAAATATAAAATGATTAAAAAAATTTAATAAAACTAAAGCACTACTAACCTAAATATGAATTTTAATTCTATATTTTTTAATTTATTTAAGATAATAATCCAATCAACCTCAAAATTTTGAATTTTAAAGAATATATATTGATATATTTGGGAACATTGTAAATGTTAAATAAATAATAAATATTTATATATAATTAAATTAGGGTAAATGAGAAAAGATGAGGCTATTGGAATGAACAAATAAGAATTAATTTAATTGAATTGATGAATTAGAAGAGATACATAAGAAGAAGGAAAATGAGTATCGCATGATCACGAGTTTTGTGTTAGTTTCACTTGTGTAGGGATATCTTTCTCTGCTCAATTAGACATGCATGATATATGTGTTAGATTAACCCTTCAATAATGAAAAACCTTTTCATTAATGCAAGATTGTTACAAAAGGTGAAGAGTCACACTTTTCTCAATCTAGCCTCGAAAGATGAAGGGCCACCCAATTTTTTGCGTGTCTAGAAGATGAAGGGTTACCGATTAATGGTCTGAAAGATTAAGCCATTAGCATTAAGCTGAGGTATTTAGAGAAATTAAAGACATTAATTGGTGTTTGATGGACATACCAATTGATCGTTATATATATAAATAATTAGTCCTCTCTCTGCTTATGTATATACTAAGGGAGAAGAGAACAGAGAAGTAAGAAAATACAAATCCTAAAAGCATTTTTCATTTGTTAAAGATCCTCTTGCTGCAAGTGCTTGGAGTTAGGATTTTGTTTGCTGCAAGTGCTTGGAGTTGGGAATCTATCTCAAAAGTGTTTCAACCTACTGGTGAAAGCTATTGGTGGTAAAAGGTTTATCTAACAATTTATTTTTATTATTTTTATTTGGGCATCTGAAGAATCATTGGGTTTGCACCTCGACCCGATCGTGCTCGTGGTAGGAGGATCGGATCGAGTCGGGTTGTTGTACCTTGGGGAAAAATCGCCAACAACCCGCACAAGGGGGCGAAAACTTATCTTTAGGGCAGTGTCTAACACGCCTCGACCAGTTTGATTCTTTTTAAATTTAGTTTATATTTTAAATTTAAATTTTAGATTAATTTTCTAGCATTTTCTAGAAAGGATTTTTTAAAAATTAAAATAATTTTTCTAACAGAAAGTAAGCAAGAATCCATCGTTCTCTGCTACAGAAAGGAATGAGGCTAAGGGAGACAAACTAACTATTCTTTAGAAGAGGCTATCTGAAGACATTCTAAGGCTCAAGTCTACATATTGTCATGATGAACTCTGCATCCGCATCAGGTAAATAATATTATGAATATTATTATGATGAATTCCGCATCAAGTAAGTATGTTATTTATATGTAACAAATTATTTATTAAAGATCCTATAAATGCTCATAAGTGGTATCAGAGCCTGGTTCTAAAATAAATAATTTATTCATATATTTGATTGATTAATTTTTCATCAGCATGAATTGATGATGAATATTAAATCTTTTAAGTTATGATTAGTTGTATTATTGGCCATTAATCTATGCTATGAATAGGTTCATCGCCAGAAGAACCCCGATTAATCCTGTTACAATTAATGGCATGCATAGATTAGATCATTGTGTTATACTAGTATGTATGGCAAAACTGATATTTATAGATTGATAATCTATGAAGGTTGATGTCGGCTAATGCATGCATCAATGTTATTATATTTGTCATTATCAAAATTGAATGTTGGATTTCTTTTTATAATACTAGTATTATTGTTTAGTTATATGACATTAAGATAAATTAGTTAGTTAGTCACCAAAGTGGCCAAACTAATTTATATTCAGTCATATAATTTATGAGATTTTTTTATAATATTAGTATTATTACTTAGTTATATGACATTAAGATAAATTAGTTAGTTAGTCACCAAAGTAGCCAAACTAATTTATATTTAGTCATATAATTTATGAAATTTTAGGTATATGACATTAAGATAAATTAGTTAGTTAGTCACCAAAGTGGCCAAACTAATTTATATTCGGTCTTATAATTATGAGAATTTTGATATTAGTATTATTGTATAGCTATATGACATTAAGAATAAATTAGTTAGTTAGTCACCAAAGTGGCCAAACTAATTTATATTTAGTCATATAATTCATGAAATCTTAATAATATGACATTAAGATTAAATTAGTTAGTTAGTCACCAAAGTGGCCAAACTAATTTATATTCAGTCATACAATTTATGAAATTTTATAGAATGCTGTTAATGATTTGTTGGTTGATAGAAATTAAGAATTCATCTAAAGGTGAATTATATTCTATAACTAACAAACCTGAAGAAGAAAATCTAATATTCTCTTATCTAATATAATATGGATATCCAAAGATACTATATATAATTTGATAAGATTTATTAATTTCTTTAAAAGTTTAAATGGCATTCTAATTATGATATATATATTATTGTATTTATCCAAAGGAAAGCTACAATATATTTTGTGTTTAATTATCTAAATTTGAATATTTATGGTGAGCATTTATATTTTTGTAGCTGTTTTTCTCCATTCACATGCTTTTGCTGTTACTATCTTTAATGGCTTAAACTTCTCTGAATGGCGTGAGTAAGTCAATTTCCATTTAGGTATCTTGGATCTTGACTTGGCACTATTAGAAGAAAAGTCTACTGACATTACAGATACGAGCAGTGAGGCAGAGAATTCAAAACATAAAGCATGGGACAGATCTAATAGATTATGTCTAAGTTTCATGCGAATGACAATAGCCAACAATATTAAATCAACTCTTTCAGAAAGTGTAATAGCTAAAGAATATCTTAAGCTTGTGGAAAAGCACTTTCGTTCCGCTGATAAGTCACTTGCAGGGACACTGATGGCTGAACTCACGACCATGAAATATGATGGGTCGCGAAGTATGCAGCAACATGTCCTAGATATGACTAATATTGCAGCAAGACTTAAGACCCTAGGAATGGTTGTGGATGACTCCTTTCTGGTATAATTTATTATGAACTCGTTACCTCAAGAGTATGGGCCTTTTCAAATTAACTATAACACTATTAAAGATAAATGGGATGTTAATGAATTGGCCAGTAAGCTTACTCAAGAGGAAAGGAGATTGAAAGCACAAGGGAATCACTCCATAAACCTAATGGGTCAAGGAGCTGATAAAGTTATCAAGCCAAAATTTAAGAAATTAAAGAAGAAAGCATCCACTAAAGTATCATAGGTTGCTGATAATGATAAGAAGGAAAGGAAGAAAGATAAATGTCACTTTTGTGAGAAAGAAGGACATTATCAGAAAGATTGTCTGAAATGGAAAGCTTGGTTCGAAAAGAAAGGTATCTTTCATTATGCTTCTCCAATTTATGAATCAAACTTATCTGAAGTTCCTTCTAACACTTGGTGGTTGGATTCTGGTGCCACTACTCATGCTTCCAATGTAATGCAGGGATTCCTTACAATCCAGAATATAAACCCAAATGAGAACTTCTTGTTCATGGGGAACCGACAGAAAGCCCCAATTGAAGGCATAGGGACTTATCATCTTACTTTAGATACTGGGCATCACCTGAATCTACTGCAAACTCTCTATGTTCCTTCACTTTCTAGAAATTTAGTTTCTGTTTCAAAACTTGATGTTAATGGGTTTAGTTTTAAGATTGGAAAAGGATATTTTAGTTTATTTAATAAAGATGGTTCCTTTATTGGTTCTGGAATTCTTATGGATGAATTATATAAATTGAAACTTGATGATAACTTTTCTACATCCCTGATGTGTGTCTATCAAAATATTGGAATTAAGCATAGTATGGCTAATGACAACTCTGCTTTCTTGTGGCATAAACGTTTGGGTTATATATCCAAAGAATGACTACAAAGATTAGTAAAGAATAAGATTTACCAAATCTAGATTTTTACTGATCTTGGTTTATGTGTGGATTGCATTAAGGGAAAGCAAACCAAACATAACAAGAAAGGAGCTACAAGAAATACTCAGCTTCTTGAAATTATACACACTGATGTATGTGGACCTTTTGATACTCCATCCTTTGGTGGAGAAAAGTTCTTTATCACCTTTATAGATAATTTTTCTCATTATGGATATGTCTATTTGCTTAAAGATAAATCTCAAGCTGTAAATGCTCTTGAGATATTTACTAAAGAAGTTGAAAGACAATTAGACAGAAAAGTGAAAATTGTAAGATTTGATAGAGGTGGTAAGTATTATGAAAGGTACAATGAATCAGGGTAAAATCCAGGTCCATTTGCAAAATTCCTCGAAAGACATGGCATATGTGCACAGTATATTATGCCAGGCACACCTCAACAAAATGGTATGGCAGAAAGGCAAAATAGAACATTAATGGATATGGTTGAAGTATGATGAGTAATTCCTCATTACCAAAATCCTTGTGGACGTATGCTCTTAGAACTGCAGTATATTTACTGAATAGGATTCCTAGTAAGGCAGTTTTTAAAACTCCTTTTGAGTTATGGACTGGAAGGAAACCTAGTTTAAGACACCTGCATGTTTGGGGTTGTCCAGTAGAAGCACAACTGTATAACCCACATGAAAAGAAATTAGATTCTTGAACTGTCAATGGTTACTTTATAGGTTACCAAGAGAAATCCAAAGGGTACAGGTTTTATTGTCCAAACCATAGTTCTAGAATTGTTGAGACATGCAATGCCAAATTTATTGAGAATGATGAGGTTAGTGGGAGTGCTAACAAACAGATTGTGGATATCAATGAAGTAAGGGCTAATGTTTCATTACCCATAAATATTTCTAAACCTACAATCATTCCATACATTGTTCCAGAATTACAAAAAAACAAAACAATAATGAACAATGTTTGAATGAAAAAGCATCCCATGAAGAGTCTAACCTACCAATAGCTGACAAAAATGAACCATTTGGAATAGCATTAAGTAAACTTGTAAGGATACAAAAATCAGCTATTTCAGATGATTATTTGGTTTATTTGCAAGAGTCAGATTTTGATTGTGGCATTTATGAAGATCCTATTTCATTTTCACAAGCCATTAACAGTGATAAGTCTGATAAATAGATTAATGCTATGAAAGATGAATTAAAATCCATGGCTGAAAACAATGTCTGGGATCCTGTCGAATTGCCAGAAGGTTCTAAACAAGTTAGATGTAAATGGGTTTTTAAAATCAAACGTGACTTGAATGGTAATATCGAACATTTTAAAGCTAGACTTGTTGCCAAGGGTTATACTCAGAAGGATGGCATTGATTATAAAGAGACATTTTCACCAGTTTCAAAGAAAATTTCATTAAGAATCATTATGGCTTTGGTAGCTCAATACGATTTAGAGTTACATCAAATGGATGTGAAAACAGCCTTTCTTAATGGGGATATAGAGGAAGAAATTTATATGGATCAACCTGAAGGTTTTTCTATGGAAGGAAAAGATCATATGGTGTGTAAACTTAAGAAATCAATATATGGACTTAAACAAGCTTCCAGACAATGGTATATTAAGTTCAATGATACTATTACATCTTTTGGTTTTCATGAAATTATCGTTGATCGATGCATTTATCGAAAGATTTATGGAAGTAAGTTTATATTTTTGGTTCTATATGTTGATGATATTTTGCTTGCTGCTAATGATTTGGGTATCTTGTATGAGACTAAAAATTTTCTCTCTAAGAATTTTGAGATGAAAGATATGAGAGAGGCATCTTATGTGATTTAAATTTCTATATTCAGAAAGAGATCACATGGATTGTTAGGGTTGTCTCAGAAAACTTATATCGAAAAAATTCTTGAGAAATTTAATATGAACAACTGTTCAGTAGGAATTGTCCCAATACAGATAGGGGATAAATTTAGTCTTATGCAATGTCCAAAGAATGATGTGGAACATAAGCAAATGGAATCTATTCCATATGCTTCAGTTGTGGGAAGCCTGATGTATTTGCAAACTTACATAAGACCAGATATCAGCTTCGCGGTTGGGATGTTGGGCCGCTATCAGAGTAATCATGGTATTAATCATTGAAAAGCTGTAAAGAAAGTGATGAGATATCTTCAAGGAACTAAGGATTATATGCTCACATTTAGAAGATCTGATCAGTTGGAAGTGATTGGATATTCAGATTCAGATTTTGCTGGTTGTGTTGATAGTAGAAAGTCAACTTTTGGCTATGTGTTCCTATTGGGAGAAGGAGCAATTTCATGGAAAAGTGCCAAACAATCAATTATTTCCTCATCCACTATGGAAGCAGAATTTATAACGTGTTATGAAGCTACAATTCAAGCATTATGGCTACGAAACTTTGTTTCAGGACTTGGGGTTGTCGACACCATTACCAAGCCGCTGCAAATTTATTGTGATAATTCCGCAGTAGTTTTCTTCTCCAAGAATGACAAATATTGCAGAGGTGCTAAACATATGGAATTAAAGTACTTTACTGTCAAGGAGGAGGTCCAGAAACAAAGAGTGTGCATTGAACATATTAGAACGGATCTTATGGTAGCAGATCCTTTAACTAAAGGTTTACAACCAAAAACATTTAAAGAACATGTACATAGAATGGGTCTTGGTTGCATTGAAGATTGATTATGATGATGTTATGTGTTAAAGATCGATTATGTTGATATTATGTTGTGCCACTCTTGATCTCATTAATATGAAATGTTTATGGTTTTATTTCTTATTTCTTGTTCCTTATGCTTGTATACACTTACTGTTTTGAACAAGAAATTTACTGTGTCTTTTAGATAATTAAGTGGACATTAAGTTATTTATATATAAATTATGTGACCTAACATGATAAGTTGCTAATACAGTAGTATATGGAAGGGAGTATGCAAATTGGATGTGTATAACCGCCATAACTCTTATTATGTGATTTATTTTGTTAAAGTCAATCATGATGAAAAAAATGACATTATGAAATTTAATTTTGCGCGCCTAATGTTTACATTATTAAATATTAATGTCATAAACTTTCGGCCCAAGTGGGAGAATTTTAGATTAACCCTTCAATAATGCAAAACCTTTTCATTAATGCAAGATTGTTACAAAAGGCGAAGAGTCGCACTTTTTTCAATCTAGCCTCGAAAGGTGAAGGGCCACCCAATTTTCTGCATGTCCAAAAGATGAAGGGTTACCGGTTAATGGTCCGAAAGATTAAGCCATTAGCATTAAGTTGAGGTATTAAGAGAAATTAAAGACATTAATTGGTGTTTGATGGACAAGATATATAAATAATTAGTCCTCTCCCTGCTTAAAGAAGTAAGCAAGAATCCATCGTTCTCTGCTACAAAAAGGAATGAGGCTAAGGGAGGGAAACTAATTATTCTTCAGAAGAGGCTATCTAAAGACATTCTAAGGCTCAAGTCTACATATTGTCATGATGAACTCTACATCCGTATCAGGTAAATAATATTATGATGAATTTCGCATCAGGTAAGTATGTTATTTTATATGTAACAAATTATTTATTGAAGATCCTATAAATGCTCACAATATGGACTTGATTGGATTGATTTAGGTTAGATATTTTAAAACCTTCACCCAACCTTGTTTCCAATTCAGACCAAAATTTTTGACCTCGAATCAATTCATATGTTCTCAAAAATAGATTAGACTAGATAGGGTCACTAGTGGGCCGACTCATTTGCATCTGTAACTTGGGTGAAAAAAATGTAGAATATACCTTTTTTAAGTAAAAATGGTAATATAGCTGCATGATAGTAATTGTAGTTATGAAGTGATTTTTTTGAGATAAGAACAGGTGTGACATCAATTACTTCTTGGTTTTCTATTTCATATATATATATATATATATATATTTAACTCCATGATGGTAAGTGAAAGATTACTTTCAAGTGACATATTCATAAAAAATCTATTCTTGAATCCTTGTCTATTATTAAATTAAATTCATAATAAGTTATGATGTCCTTGAATTAAAATATTCTTTGTCCCCCTGAAGTTCTATCAAAGAAAAAAATTGATACCAAAATACTTCAATCCATTGTAAATAAGTTTATTGACCATACATTTATGAAATTAGTATGTAATGATTGCTAAATCAAGTTTGAGTGGTTGAATAGGGTGTTAGTCTAATGATGAGTTAGTGATTTGATTTTGTTGACACACAATTTTGGCGGAGTTTTATTTTTGGCCCTTTTAAAATTTGGAAAAGGAAATAGATTGGAGGAGATATATTTCAAACCTCCGTTATGTGTTAGAACTTAACCCAATTTAGCTTAAGAAAGAATTAACCTATGAAGATCATCTTGTGCGCATCGTGGACCGCAAGGATCAAGTTCTGAGATGGTGTAGTGTTCCTTATGTCAAAGTTCAGTAGAGTAATCATTCTGAGAGGGAGAATATTTGGGAGCCTAAGGAGGAAATGAAAAAGAAATATCCATAATTATTGTATCTTAATATAAATCAATGATGTATCGATGACAGTTGACTTTTGAATGAAATTTAGTTGATTATGAGATAGAAAATTTGGATTCTATATTCTATTGGATGTATATCAATTTTGAGGCCAAAATTTTATAAGGAGGGAGAATGTAACCCCCCGGTAATTAAATTGGGGACACCTGGCACCTGGTTTCTTTATGACGTTTAGGACCCTGTGCAACGTCTGATTTTCTGAGTTCTCGCGTAATGAATGGGTTTCCCGAGTCCCTGGACCAAGGCGTTGCGTTATGTTATAATGAGTTGGAGGATGACTCCCTCCTTGAATTGGATGCTCATCTCCTCTAGGTAATCTCTGCCCATCCTCCTAATGCCTGAGAGAGAGATAACCAAGCTGAGAGAGAGAGCAAGAGGATCAGGAGAACTTTGAAGCGATCAGTGATCCCATGAATCTCTCAACAATAGGCGCTGCCCTTCCGGGCTTCGTTCTCCATGATTGGAGTCGAATTCGGAGACCCAAAGCTCGTATTTCCACCACATTGTCTTCTATTGCTTGGGGAAACTTCAATGGTCACTAAATATGTTTGATTTTGGTGAGTTCTACTGCTCGAGGGACCATAAGTTTGAGATTTTGCCTATTGGATCTCGTTCCGAGCCCAGTGCGAGGAAGGAGATTGTTAAGCAAGAGAGCTCAAGATTTTGGTGGTTCTGTTGGAAGGAGGATTTGTTTGGTGTTGTTGTGATGTTCTGTGGACTGCTCGTGATGAAGTGCCAGAGAGTTCTTACGTTGGAGGGAGTCACAGAGGCTTGTGTTAGGGCTTTTAGGATGGATATAAAGAGACATCCAGCATGACTCTATGGCCTTGGAAGTTTGTGCCTTTCTCCATTTGTCTATGGAAGAGAAGTCAATGAGAAACTCAAGAGAAATCTTTACAACTCTGTGACCATGGAGGCAGTATTGGTGCTACAGCACTTGTCATGGGAGGTGGCCACTACAATTTTTGCTGAAGCTGGAGTTAGTGGAGCTACAGGAGTTATGATTGTACCCAGATGTCTAAATAGCTAGTTTACCATTTGGGATTTGCGTACTGAGGTAAGTAAGCCAATTATTATAATTTTATAAATTATTTTATAAATCATTGGATTTATAGTTGCATGTATATTTATGAAATAAGAAAAAAATGGAATTTTGATATTTGACTTGGCTATTTTGAAATTAGTACATAGTACCATGAGTATGCATTTGAGTATTTGCTATGGTTATATACAACTGCTATTATTTTGCAAAGTAGTGGAGTTATAAATATGCAAAAGATGAAGAATGTGATTATTGTGACTTTGCAAAACATGGTAATATTGATGCATGACGTGTTACATGCAATGAGAAAAATGGAATTTTATAATACTTTAATATGTAGATTTTGGAATTGTAATTATATTAATTTATGAAATTATGAAATGAGGAAAATGGAATTTTAAAATTTAATTTGGTAATAGTACCACGAGTATACAATTGAGTATTTGCTATGATTATTACAACTGGTAATATTTTGCAAAGTAATGGCTTTATATGTATGTATAAAAAATGAAGTATATGCTTACTTTGACTTTGCAAAATATATTGGTACTATTGAGATGATTACATACAATTGTTAATAATGTACAAACTACTGGATATGTGATGTGAGAAACTTATGCTTATGTTGATGCATGATGTGTGACATGCAATTATGATGATGACATTAAAATATACTTATATGTATCGCTGCAGTTCTCATATGATGTAAAATGATGTGAAATGCCAAGTGATACATGACCCACCTCCACAGGGAAAGATATGTGGAGGACACACATATGTAGGATGTATTCTGATGATTATGATACGGGACCCACCTCCACAAGAGAAGATATGTGGATGACACACATCTGTAGAATGTATTCTGTTTGATTATGATATGGCATAACGCTGGTACTAGGACCCTTCCTCTTAGGGGACATTTAAGAGTGATACACCAGTTGGGTGTTGTAGGGCCGTGGGACACATAAGAAAATAATGATGATATAAACAGTGTGTTTGTTTACATTGCATATTCTGGTATTTATTGTATAATTAAGCTTTCAAATTATTTTGAGCTGATGATATGCATGTTCTGATAGCATGATATATGTATTTGAAATTGGAAGTTTTTTATGAAATGTGATTTGAAATTATTTCGAAATGATATGATAATATATGATTATTTTACATTATAATAGGATTACTTATTGAGTGTGAGCTCATGTAAATCTCATAATGTTTTTCAGAGCCTCAAGAGTGAAGAAGGATATATGGGGTAGATGGAGCTTCTATTAAATAATTAAATCCATTATGTAGATGTAATCCCAACGGTACTTGTGTGTAGGGCTGATAGCCCAAATCTTATAGTTATGATTTGTATTAATATTATGGACTTGAATTATATAAGTTATGGCCTTTCTTGAATTAAGTATCATGATTCGGGATGCCTGCAGGCTAGGCATGCGGCGGATTATCACCCTAACTCAAAATTTTGGGTCTGGGGCATGACACTCTCTATATATATATTGACCGATTGCTTCTTGTTTTGAAACTGCCATGTCGAGCAGGAGGATGCAACAACCTTGATTGGTAGTAGTGGTGCAAGTCGAGCACCGACCGCCGACGTGTCTGGCCATGCCAAAGCCGGACCTTCTCAATGGATGCAATTGCCTCGCAGACCCTCCAATGATCAGACGGATGACGGCAGCAATGAGAAGGAGGGAAACGAGTGCCTTGGCCAACATAGGAATCCTGAGATTGTTCTGCCTCAAGGCACTCCATTGACCAATATCATTGGAGTCGAGATGTCGGTGGAGGACTTTGGACATGCCTTGCAGTTCCTAGAGTTCTGCAATGCATTTTCCAAGGTATGATATCTGATGCTTTTACTGGGATTGTTCTGATGTCAAGTATTTGGGCTTCTGATGTCCACTATATTTTTTCTTGGTGATAATCTGCCAAGCAAATTGCGTTTTTTGTTAGCTGCTGCGTCACGGCATACTGATCTAATTCTCTACTTCGTTACTTCCAACATATTGTAGCCTGATGTTCAGAGCTCTGTGATATATTTTTGAACATGATGGTATTCAGGTTCTTGACATAAAGGAAGGGGAACCCGCGTTCATCATTCAAGAACTCACAGGAGACTCCGGTTGCCCCAAAGAAAAATCGCCGAGCGTCCACCTCCACATCAAGCTGTTCTCTCTCATCCAAGAGGACAAGGGAGAAGAGTATGCGGCCCTGCTTTCCTTCTCGCATCAAATATTTCTTTTCACTAGCTGTTTATTCTTTAGACCATTATGGCAGTTTACTGGTTTCTCTTGTTGGCTTTTGGCAGGCCTCCATCATTCTCCAGCAGCGAAGATTCATGGTTCCAAGCTGTCGGCAGATTGATCGGCGAATCTCGGTATCGCTCGTCGGAGTTCTCCTTGCTAAACAAGGGCCTCCAGGGATACGATGATTTCGGTCCATCAACGAAGCTTAGAGTCTTGAACTTTCTCTGCGACGAGGCTCTTGGCACCATGTAAGCGTTAATATTATTTCGTTTCTTAGATAACGTATCTTTGACAAGCTCTAATCGATTATCTCTGTCCAGGGCACTGAGGAACTGGATTTACGAAGAAAATTCGAAATTTGATTCCAGAAAAAAGGAGGCCAAACAAAAAGTTGCTGCGGCTAAAGGAAAGGTTTTTGGTTCAGTCGCCATGGCTGTTCTGTTATTCACTTCTCAGCCAGGACTTCCCACTGGATTGTTTATTAGAATGCCGTTTGTGTGCAGGAACAAGATCTGGAGGAGAGGCTCAAGGATGAAATAGCCAAGGATTCGCTGGCCTTCAGGGAAGGAGCCCCTCCTTCGGCTTCCGAGCATGACAGTCTTATTTCTACGATCAGGACTGAGAAGGCGAAAGCTCATGCAGAGTTGATAGAGTCGATGGAACTTTCAGCTAAGAGTATGTCTTAGATCGCATCTCCTTTGTTTACTGGTTTCTTCGGAATTACATATGTTTCCTTCACGGGTTGCCTTTTTGCATCGAAGATGAGCTTCGTTAATTATATACCCTTGTACTTTGTTATCTAAAAAATATTTTGAGCTTCAGCTTCAAATTAAACTGTATCTAGCATTCGAGGAGTTGGCTGATGAAACATCTAGTCCGTTCAATTTTATGCCCTGATGTTGTACGCTGTAATAATCATGACCATATCAATGAATGGGATTTATTTTTCATGACTTGCTTCTTGTTTTGCTTCATTTCCTATGCTTTGAGAAAGAAGCATTATAGCCTTTGTTTTGCTTGTTTTGCTTTGGTTAGCAATGTAGAGAAGGTAGAGCCCTAGGGCCTTTAGGTAGTGTTTGATAGAAAAAATATTATCCATGGATAAGTGTACGGGATAGAGTTTATCCCTTGGCTATCCCTAGGGGTATCCTTTGGCTATCCCATTGATTATATCAAATGCAAAAAGGTAAATCCATAGGATAACTTTTTTTTACTCTTGTTTGGAGGGATAACCAGCTATTCCTGCATTTTCTAGGGAATAAATTGATGGGATAACCCATGGTTAACCATGGATTATCCCTTTGGTTAACTTTATTCCCAGCTATCCCTTATAGTTATGGCTTTTGGGAATAAGAGGGGATATCCAGAGAGGATATCCCCTCTTATTTTCTATTTCAAACACTGCCTTAGAGAAGGTTCCTAAGACTTAGAACGAAAAGAAAAGGAAAAAAAAATTTTGAAAGTTACTTTTTTGATGACCGAAAGAAGTTGATCTTGAGTTGGACTCTTTGCAAAGCGTGGTTCTAAGTCTCAACATCAGAAGAAATTCAGCCCTAGTACAAAAATTGTTCCTAATTAATAGGCTAATTTTGTATAAAATGAGAATATTATTACATGAGAGACTCAGTTAGACTTAGGTAGAGTGATAGTTATAATGGAGAATTTGGATCCCAGATTAAGGTTTTCGCTCATCGCATTAACATCTAATTCTCCCATGTATCATCACTCCCTACAAGAAATGTAAGCCTTGCCTACGATTTTCAAACCTATGAATTTAAAATCGTAAGCAAAAGAAATCTTTGCCTACAATTTTTGCAAAAGAAATTTTTCCTACGATTTTTTAAAATTCATAGGCAAAGATTCCGTTGTAAAAAAATTTTATATATATAAAAAAATTATTTTTTTATTTTGAAAATACTTTTGCTACAACAAAATCCAAAATCTTAGGGAAAGGCCTCCTAAGGAAAAACCTTTGCTTACGATTTTAATGAAAATCATAGGGATTAAATCAACAAATTTTTGGAGGCAAAATCATCCATCAATATTTTTTGGAAAACTCTAGGGAAAACCCTTTCCCTACGATTTTCATGAAAATCATAGGGAAAGGTTCTAGACCTTTCCCAATAATATTTTTTTTTCATTATAAACTTTTTCCTATGATTTCATAAAAATTGTAGGGAAAGACTGTAAAGCTTTACCTACGATCTTCATGAAAATTGTAAGAAAAGGTTGTATACCTTTCCCAAAAATTCTCCCATGTATTATCACTAGATCAAGCCATTAAATCAGCCTAAATCAATTGCCCCCCATACTCTATCAAACTTAACCTTATGTTAAGTAATGAAATTAACTCCTATTTCTTTAGGCTGATCTGACCTAGATTTAGGGTCCTTTCATGCATTTAAACCATTAAACAGCTTATTTTTCAATACTACATTCTAGTCATTTAATTTAATGCATGTCTCATGTTTTGAGACATTTAATAATTATAGATAATTGTAAATCATAATTATTATGTGTATTGATCATCTGCCTTAAGAATTATATTGGCAGTCTTATCACTTGGGAAGATGAGCAAAGCGTGCATTTTGGGTGGTCCATCATAAATGATTACCTTGCTCTCGAGCTAGAAGATGTTATATGGTAGATCAATACACGGTGGCTTTAAAGTAAAGTTTCCCACCCAAACTCAACCCTGCTGTCAATAAAAGGATAGGTGGATCATTTACCTCAATTTTTTGCTATTATTTGGCCTATGTTAGTTTCCCTACTCGATGGTGAATCCTCGGTTCTCATAGTTCCTCTCTAGGTAACCTCTCTTTTTTTCTTCTACTCAATAGCTAGCCCTAAGTTTCTTTGAAGATCCATAGATTCAATTAGGTTTATAAATTAAATCTGAACTCAATTTCAAGTTGGGTTTGGATCTTGTATTTGTCAACTCGACTGAAGTCGGTCAATATATCACCACCCCTATTCATAATGCTACCATCAAAGTTGTTTTTAAGGAAAATATGTTTACGTTACTAAAATATATTCTAGCTTGTGATTTTCAATAAACTTATGAAGATTCATTTATATTTGTAGGCCTAATTAATTCACTTTGGTCCACCCTACTGAGCCATCACCCATCACCTCTTGCAGTGATTGCCATGTTTAGTGGCACATGATATTGGTTTAGGTGGCATAATCTCATTATAGCGGAGCTAATGGTTCCACTTCTCACTAAAATGGAACCAAGGAAGCAAAATGTTAGAGAAAAGTGGCCAAATCTCATGGATTTGGAGGAGCAACATTGAATCTATGGGATTGGAGACAAGATTGCTAGATTTCACAGCGTAAGTGAGAGGGAGCTTTATCTCATGGTTTTGGAAGCAGTGGTGGCAAGTGGATCAGGTTAGACCAGATATGAGTTGGGTCGGATATATGTTAGATCAAAATTTTATCAAGCTAAATCCACCATTTTATTTAATGGGTGACAAATTCAAATCTAAACCTAATTATTTTATTGAATAGATAACTCGATCTGCTCTACAACAAAATGAATCAAGTTAAACCGATTAAATGGATAAGCATTGCCACTCCTATTTAGAAGCTCTTTGCCTTATATATGACAAGATGACGTCGGTTTGGGAAGGTGAGAAAAAGATGCCATGTCTTATTGGGATGTTCGAAAGTGGAGAAAATAAGGCAATTATGTATTGGTCCATTGGCTTGCATTCAAACTAGGAATATGTAAGTTAGCATCATTACATTTATTTCAAGTTAAGCAAGGTTTTTGTGAACTTCTTTTTATTTTGTGCAAATTTAAGGCAAGAATGTAGTTAACTATTATCAAAGAATAATATTGTTTTACTAAATATGTTCATAAATATACAAAAATATTACATACATCATGCTTTTTTTGTGTGTTAAGGTAAATATATTAGACAACTCTAGGGTAAATACATTTAAAATATTGAAAGAGGAGGCCATGATGTTCCTTGCATTGAAATATAGGACAATGAGTCTTAAAGAACATCCCCCGAATAGCTAGCAATATGAGAGCCTATCTAATTTGTTGCACCATTGGTCTCTCAATAGATGTGGGTGGCCTCAAATGAGACAAAAAGTCCTAGTGATCCTTGTAATATTGGAGAGCAATAGCTAGACACTAGTAGACTAAATCCTTAGTTTGGATATCCAATTAACTATAATTCTTTACTTCCCTTCAAACAAAATGTTGGTAGCTTGCAAGGCTATAGCAGCATAAATTATTTCTTTCCAAACTCCTCTCAGCTCTGCTAATAAAATAAAGATATCTTATAGATAAGAATCATCTACAGCAATAAAAGATCATGTTATGGTCACTGATAACAAAACTAACTTCACATCTGCACCTTTATTCATGATGCTTCCATCAAAGATGATTTTAAGAAAAAATATGTTTACTAAAATACATTCTATTTTGTGAATTTTAATAAACTTTTGATACTTCATGTTACTATGTGGAGACTTACTTAACCCTCTCAAGTTCATTCATCTGACCTGCCACATATCACATCTTGTGGTGATTGCTATGTTTAGTGGCCTATGACATGGGTTAGGTGTATAAGCAAGCTCAATCCCATTGTAGTGGAGGCAATTATGACTCTAGTTCTCATTGGAATAAAACTGAGGTGGCCGGATATTGTACCTTCAGTAGCAAAATAATGGGATTTCATGAATTTGGAGGTAATGACGTTGAATCTCAAAGGATTGGAAGCAAGATGGCTGATCTCACAACCATCATTATGTGACCATAAAATTTTATAGGTTTGAAGGCACCTTACCTTAGATCTATTGGGAGAAGGTGATCAGATGATCTCCACCTCTTTTCCCAATTTTAAGTGAGGCATTGAGAAAGGAGGAGGGTAGGGGAGTTTGTTTTGAAAAATTAACGAACAATATATTTCATTATGCGAGGATATTTTGGAAATGGAGAAAATATCGGCATTTGTGGAAAGGGGAGAAAATAAGGAAATTATATAGAAGGTTAGCTGATAGAAAGATGTGATCTCACCAACCCTATGATTTACTCCAAATTGAAAGGTTCAAAACAATGCTTCATATTTTTAAGAAGAGTTTTAACAAAATTTCTTATTTGTTGTGCTAAATTAGGGCATGAAAGTAATCAAATTTTATAAAATAATAATGTTTTATTAATATATACATCAATATACAACAAATAATATATCAATATCAACAAATCATACATGACATTTTTTGTAAAGGTAGAGGTAATAGATAACTTTATTTTGTATAAACAAATCTTGCATGATCAAAGAATAGGAGGCCATGGAGCTTCATCTAATTGTTGAACAAAAAGCCTCAAAAAACACCTCCCAAATGATTAGTAATATAAAACAATGTCCTATCTGCCATACCATTAGTGTCCTATAAGTGTGGGTAGCCTTGAATGAGATAAATATTTCACTCATCCCTAAATATTGGAGAAAAATAAATGGATGCTAGTAGGCTGAATTTAGAAAAAAGTAATTTTTTTAGAATTGATAAAATAATTTTGATGAAAAGTGTATCAAAAGAGAATCAACTGTTTTACAGTAAAGAAAAAATAACAAAAATTAAAATGGTATATTTTCACTCTTTTGAAAGATTTTTATTCACCAACTATTCTCTTGCAAGCACAAAAAAAACAGTGAAGGAAGAGTAAAGAATGATATAATCGTGGTTACTAGCCATATATTAGTTACACCAAACATATAGGATTTTGGTTGGATCAAACCTTTCATTTTGAAGAAAGGCTTTAGACTTAGCAAAGAGAACTCTAAGCCTTCATGCAAGCAAATAAAGTAGAAATAGAATAGGTATTTCTCACTAATGTTTTCTTAGCTCCTCTCTAAAAACAAATTGATCATGATGAGCATTAAATGCAGTCCACATCAGTAGGTGTTATGGTTAGTCATCACACTTAACATTTGGATATCGAGCTAACCATAATTCTTTAGTCTTCCTCCAACACAGGTGCATAGCCTAGAAGGTTGTTGTGGTATGAATGTTGCCATTTCAAGCCCCTCTTAGCTTTGCCAATAAAACTAATACTGTATATCAATGGGGGAACTACTTGTAGCTATAAAGTTTGAGTTAGGGCCTCCAATAACAAAACATACTCCCTCATTTAGGCCTTCATTCAAGACGTTGCCTTGAAAGTTGATACATGTACCTCAACATTTACTTTACTAAAATATGTTTTATTTTGCCATTTTCAATTATCCTATGATACTTCATATTAATGTTTGGAGACCTAACTAATCCACTTAGATCCACCCATCCAACCCATCGCCCATTGCCCATCACCTCTTTTGGTGATTATAGTGTTTAATAGCTTGTGACATGAGTTGATTGTAAAGGATGGCCTAATATTACTATAGCAAAAGCAATGTCTCTAATTCTCACTGGGTTAAAACTAAAATGTCTAGATCTTGCATTGTTAGAGTCAGGGTGGCTAGATCTTGATAAAGAGATTGCAAATTTGATGGAATGAAATGCAAAACTGTCTACTACTTGTTCACCATTCATATAAATGCACCTCTCTTTTAGTCAAGCCATTGCATTAGCCCAACCAAAAACTAAAATAATATTCATTTTATGGATAGAAAGCAATCGATCCAATTCAAATCCTATCTCCATAATATTTTTTGTCTAAAAATTATATTTTTTGGTGTATTTCTGGCAAGGATAAGGTAATTGGATCTAGCCATCAAAGGAGTACTTAGTATAAATATCTTCTTGGTCTTTGACCTCTTTAGTCATTACTAGCGCTCGCTCGATTAATGCAATGGGATGGGTTGACTTACGCAATAATAGAGTAAACGAGAAAGAAAAAATAGTAAATTTTATTTAATCCAATGATAAAAAAAGAAGAGGATAAATAAATAGTTAGGACGTAAAATGGACTTCCATAGTGTATAAGACAAAATTTACTTTCCAAATTGGGACATTCTATGTGATTCTATCATATATGTCTTTCTGATTCTGTTATAAATCTTCAACTGAAATGCATTAATTTGCAATATTAGTACTTGCACTATAATCTTAATGGTTCTCATGTCAGTACTAGTTAGTTGCTAGGAACTCCTTTCTTTACGTTCCCATGCCATCATAAGAGAGGGATATCGAGACAAAAAACAAAAGAAGAGCGAATGGTTCTAAGTATCCTTTTCTTTTCTAATTCAGTGAGCTATACTATCAGAGCATATTCGAGAATCTAAACGTTTTGCTCTGTAGATAGCTTACTCTATGCTCAGTCTTGCAAAGCGTATCAACACCTAATATTGTGGTCTTGGATGCTAGATGGCCCCATCTCATGGCCCTTACGGTGAGGCAGCTAAACATTATGGAAAAGTTGGAGGAAGTTGCCATTGTAAGGACAATGAGTAAGTTCCACATTATAACCTTGCTAGTAGTAGAACAAGCAAAACGAATATGCCTTGATTGCTTACTAAAAATTGATTTTTGTTTTTTAAAAGAAAAGCCAAGTTTAAGTTTGGTTTTCGATAGTTGTTTCCATCGTGGAATAGATATGATTACGCACTTGCATTTAGAGCTTACTAATGTAGAGAGTCAATCTTTTTTAACTATTTGTTAGACCAATGTTTGATAGGAGTACTTATTTGGTAGTTCTAAAAATGCTTTTTACACTATTTGATGCCATAGATATTAGCTATTATGATTTATGTTCTGGCAAACTTGATCTCTACTATGAAGCAAAGACAATGTAGAATTTGCCGATATGATCCTTTTGATTTAACTAAAATTATTGTTATAGAGTTTGTTATTAATTAGCTTCATTATATATAGGGGTCTTGTCATTTATATTCTATTTGGCATATATGTCGCCGACTGAATCTAATTTTCATTTTAAGTAGTAAATATTGGTTGGGAACTATTATCCTTTTTCACATTTAAATACTTGGCAAGACAATGTGGAGATTTATTTTGACAAATGTTTCTTCTTAATTAGAATTAGCACTATTGCAAAGAATAATGCTTTTCCTCTCCACAAAGAAGACATATTACAATTACTGCAAATGATTATGATAGAAATTTGTGAAATAATAGTGCTTTTAATATGTCATAAGGATGGCAACTATAACTAGTGGTACCAATTTCTTTGACATATGATGAATCATTTGGAAGGTGAGTGCTAGCATTCATGACACCAATATGTAAAGAATACAATTGTTAATATCAATGACTGTATATTAATTTCTTAGGTGATATATTAACCTGGCACAGTGGTATGTCACACTTATTACTTACCATAATTTTTGGTACCATTCGTTAGAAAATATTATTGTCGACAAAAGCAAGCTTGATTGTTGTCCTTGTGAACTTGAATGTGGAAGTTTATGTGGTCATCAGATTGTTACCTTTAATGTGATGTATTGAACCTTGTAACTTATGGTCTACCACCAATTGGTCTCATTTTTATTATATTAATGTGTTAATTCATTTCTCGTATTTTCTATCTTTGCTCTTTCTCATGATTTTAGTTTCACACTGCATTTTCCTAACCTTCATAATTAATTCACTGTTTTTGTTCTTTTTGTATCTTAACAATATCAATAGAGAAATGAAGAAGTGATGCATTGAGGATGGAGCCAATGCTTTCAAGTGTCCTAAATTAATTAAACCTTCACTCCATGTCTAAAAGGTAAGGCCCTATCCCATTCAAGAATATATTTTGCGATATGGTAGTCTGCTATTAATTATCATCGATCAGTTACTTTGAAATTTCAGCAGCATTTCCCCATATGTTCTCCTAAAAGTGTGGCATATATGCCACACTAGGAGAACATATGAGTAAATACAAACCGCAATCTCAACCAAAGATGATTAATAGCAGACTACCATATCGCAAAAAATATTCTCAAACTGTCCACCAGGACAATTTGAGAATTTGCAAGACTAAATCTTACAAATTCTCAAATGGGTCTAAAGGTTATAGTGTTGTGATTAATAATATGAAAATCCGAAGACAATCGAACTTATGCTTGTTATTCATAAATTCTTATCAATTCTACAAATAGAGGCATACTATTCTATATATATAGTCAATGGCTTCTTAAGATTATTATGTCGAATATAATTGTTTATGAAGACTAAAATATAAATCATTGAAAGTACTAATGTGTTCTTGAGAATTAAATAAAACTATAACATGACTTTCAATCAAGCATTACATAATTTAATGCATCATTCAATTTGTAGCAGAATGTAAATAATCAAGACATAAAAATTGTAAATAACTACAAATGCACAAAAATTATTGCATAAATTTTTTTTTTTTGCCTGGCCACCGTGGCCAGGCTACGGCCATGGCCGTGGAAGATAAAAGGGGAGGGGGCCACGGCCATTTTTCTTTTTTTGACTGTGACCTGGCCACCATGGCCAGGCCACTGCCGGCCACGGCAGCGGCCGTGGCCGGAGAAGACAAAATAGGGGGGGGTGTTTCCCCATCCCCCCCTGTTACAAATTTTTTTTTTTTTTGACTGTGGCCTGGCCACCGTGGCCAGGCCACTGCCGGCCACGGCAGCGGCCGTGGCCGAAGAAGACAAAATGGGGGGGGGGGATTTTCCCCACCCCCCCTGTTACAAATTTTTTTTTTTTGACTGTGGCCTGGCCACCGTGGCTAGGCCACTGCCAGCCACGGCAGCGGCCGTGGCCGGAGAAGACAAAATGGGGGGGGGGTTTCCCCACCCCCCCTGTTACAAATATTTTTTTTTTTGACTGTGGCCTGGCCACTGTGGCCAGGCCACTGCCGGCCACGGCAGCGGCCGTGGCCGGAGAAGACAATATTGGGGGGGGGGGTTTTCCCCACCCCCACTGTTACAAGAACTTTTTTTTTTTTTTTGACTGTGGCCTGGCCACTGCTGGCCACAGTGGCCAGGCCACTGCTGGCCACGGTAGCGGCCGTGGCCGAAGAAGACAAAATGGGGGGGGGGGGCTTACCTGTTATAAATTTTTTTTTTTTTGACTGTGGCCTGGCCACCGTGGCCAGGCCACTGCCGGCCACGGTAGCGGCCGTGGTCGGAGAAGACGGCCACGATCTTGGCCGTGGCTGGAGGAAAAGTTTTACAAAAAAAAAATTTTAGAAGAGGATGGGGAGGCTTACCTCGGTCGAGAGGAGACGCCGGAGTTGAAGGAGACCGTCGGGGAGCCGGAGCACCGGAGGGGGGGAGCCGGAGCAGCGAACGGTGGGAGCTGGAGAGGTTTTGGGGAGGGCGGCAGCTAGGTCAAGACGGGGAAGAAGAAGAGAAGGCCGACCGACTTTATATATGAGTGATTAGAGATGCAAATTTGCGTCGCTAATCGATCGCAATTTTTTTTTAAATTTATTATGTATCAGCGACGCAACAATGCATCGCTAATCCATCGTTAATTTGGCCTTATTATATTTTTATGAAAAAGGTAGCGACGCAATTAATTGCGTCGCTAATGCGTCGCTAACTTGGCACCAATGTCCGGCGAAAAAATTATTTTTATTTTCTAAAAATTGCATCGCTAAGGCGTCGCAATATTTTTTTAATATTTTTAAATGATTAAAATAATAATTTATGATAATAATTGCGATGCATACAGTGCGTCGCAAAAATTTTTCTAACTATTTCATTACATATATTTATCCAAAAATATTGTGACGCAACAAATGCATCGCAATATTATATATGCTTTATTTTTTTTTAAATATTTATAAATGATAATATTTATAATTTATGATAATGATTGTGACGCACAAATTGCATCGCAATATTTTTTTTAAACTTTTTTATTACATATATTTATGGAAAAAATATTGTGACGCAACTAATGCGTCGCAATATTATATTTCTTTTATTTATTAATACTGATAAAAATTATATTTACTAAAAATAATTACGATGCATACATTGCGTCGCAATATTTGTTTATTATTTTCTTTGAAAATGCATCGCTATGGCATCGCAATAATTTTTTAATATTTATAAATGATAATATTTATAATTTATGATAATGATTACGATGCACAAATTGCATTGCAATATTTTTTTTAAACTTTTTTATTACATATATTATATAAAAACATTGTGATGCAACTAATGCATCGCAATATTATATTTCTTTTATTTATTAATACTGATAAAAATTATATTTACTAAAAATAATTGCGATGCATATATTGCGTCGTAATATTTGTTTATTATTTTCTTTAAAAATGCGTAGCTACGGCATCACAATAATTTTTTAATATTTATAAATGATAATATTTATAATTTATGATAATGATTGCGATGCACAAATTGCATCGCAATATTTTTTTTAAACTTTTTCACTACATATATTTATAGAAAAAATATTGCGACGTAATTAATGCGTCGCAATATTATATTTCTTTTATTTATTAATACTGATAAAAATTATATTTACTAAAAATAATTGCGATGCATACATTACGTCGCAATATTTGTTTATTATTTTCTTCGAAAATGCATCGCTATGACGTTGCAATAATTTTTTAATATTTACAAATGATAATATTTATAATTTATGATAATGATTGCGATGCACAAATTGCATCGCAATATTTTTTTAAAACTTTTTATTACATATATTTATAGAAAAAACATTGCGATGCAACTAATGCGTCGTAATATTATATTTCTTTTATTTATTAATACTGATAAAAATTATATTTACTAAAAATAATTATGATGCATACATTGTGTCGCAATATTTGTTTATTATTTTCTTCAAAAATGCATCACTACGGCGTCGCAATAATTTTTTAATATTTTTTTAAACTTTTTCATTACTTTTTTTTAATAATTATAAACGATCCGACGGTTGCGATTGATCCAAGCCATGATCGATCCTGGTCGGCGATGATCCGATGGTTGCAATCGATCCAAGCCATGATCGATCCCAGTCGGCGTTGACGTATCTCGGACCATTGCGATCGATCGGATCAGCGATGATCCGACGGTTGCGATCAATCGAAGCCATGATCGATCCCGGTCGGCGATGATCCGACGGTTGTGATCGATCCAAGCCATGATCGATCCTGATCGAAGATGATCCGATGGTTGCGATCGATCCAAGCCATGATCGATCCCAGTCGGCGATGATCCGATGGTTGCGATCGATCCAAGCCATGATCGATCCCGATCGGCGAGTATCTGACGGCTGCGATCGATCCAAGCCATGATCGATCCCGGTCGGCGATGATTCGACGGTTGCGATCGATCTAGGCCATGATCGATCCCGGTCGGTGTCGACCTATCTCGGACCGTCGCGATCGATCGGATCGGCGACAATCTGACGGTTGCGATCGATCGAAGCCATGATCGATCCCGGTCGACGATGATCCGACGGTTGCAATCGATCCAAGCCATGATCGATCCTGGTCGGTGACGATCCAACGGTTGATCAATCCAAGCCATGATCGATTCCGGTCGGCGACGACCTATCTCGGACCGTCGCAATCAATCGGATTGGCAACGATCCGACGGTTGCGATCGATCCAAGCCATGATCGATCTCGATCGGTAATGATCCGACGATTGCGATCGATCCAAGCCATGATCGATCCCGATCGGCGATGACCTATCTCGGACCGTTGCGATCGATCGGATCGGCGACGATCCAACGGTTGCAATCGATCCAAGCCATGATTGATCCCGGTCGGCGAGTATCTGACGGTTGCGATTGATCCAAGCCATGATCGATCCCGATAGGCGACGATCCAATGGTTGCGATCGATCCAAGCCATGATCGATCCCGATCGACGTCGAACTATCTCGGACCGTTGCGATCGATCGGATCGACGACGATCCGATAGTTGCGATCGATCGAAGCCATGATCGATCCCAGTCGGCGATGATCCGACGGTTGCGATCGATCCAAGCCATGATCGATCCTGGTCGGCGATGATCCGACGGTTACGATCGATCCAAGCCATGATCGATCCCGATCGGCGATAACCTATCTCGGACCATGGCGATCGATCGGATCGGCGATAATCCGATGGTTATGATCGATCGAAACCATGATCGATCCCGATCGGCGACGATCCGACAGTTACGATCGATCCAAGCCATGATCGATTCCGGTCGGCGATGATCCAACGGTTGCGATCCATCGAAGCCATGACCGATCCCGGTCGGCGATGATCCGATGGTTGCGATCGATCCAAGCCATGTCGATTCCGGTCGGCGACGACCTATCTCAGACAGTGGCGATCGATCGGATCGGTGACGATCCGATGGTTGCGATCGATCGAAGGCATGATCGATCTCGATCGGCAATGATCCGATGGTTGCGATCGATCCAAGCCATGATCGATCCCGGTCGGCGATCATCCGACGGTTGCGATCAATCCAAGCCATGATCGATCCCGGTCGGCGATGACCTCTCTCGGACCGTGGCAATCGATTGGATTAGCGACAATCCAACAGTTGTGATTGATCGAAGCCATGATCGATCCTGGTCGGTGATGATCCGATGGTTGTGATCAATCCAAGCCATGATCGATCCCGGTCGGCGATGATCCGATGGTTACGATCGATCCAAGCCATGATCGATCCTGGTCGGCGATGACCTATCTTGGACCGTGGCGATCGATCGGATCGGCGATGATTCAACGGTTGCGATCGATCGAAGCCATGATCGATCCCGATCGGCGAAGATCCGACGGTTGCGATCAATCCAAGCCATGATCGATCATGAAACTTTTTTTATTACTTTACTGTTTTATTGCATCGTTATTACGTCGCTAATTAACATATTTATTTTTAACAAAACATTGCGATGCACTGGATTGCATCGCAATATACTATTTTTTTTAAAATAAATTTTATTTAAATTAATTGCGACGCAATTATTGCGTCGCTAAATTTAAAAATAATTTTTATATTTTTCTGGTTTATTGCGTCGCTAATGCATCGCTATTTAAAATAATTAAGTTTTTTAAAAACATTGCAACGAACTGTTTTGCGTCTCAATATTTTTTTTTCATATTAATATTTATAAAAATTAATTTCATTTAAAATAATTGCGATGCAATTTGTATATCGCTAAATTAAAATTAATTTTTATAATTTTCTGGTCTATTGTGTCGCTAATGCGTCGCTATTTAAAATTATTATGTTTTTCAAATATATTGCGACGCACTGAGTTGCATCGTAATATTTTTATTTCATAATTATATTTTATAAAAATTAATTTTTTTATTAATATTTGCGATGCAATTTTTTATGTCACTATATTAAATATATTTTTTCTCATTTTATGTTTATTGCGTCGCTAATGCATCGCTATTTAACATAATTATTTTTTTTTAAAACATTGCGATGCACTTAGCTGCGTCGCAATATTTTATTCCTTTAATAATATTTTAAAAAAAACATATTTTATAAATATTACAACGTATTTTTGCGTTGCTAAATTTAAAAATTATTATTTTTTAATTTTATAGTTTATTGAGTCGCTAATGCATCGCTGTTTGCGTCGCAATGTTTTTTGATGTGGAGGCATCGCAATGTAGTCGCAATTTTAGCGACGCATCTTTGCGTCGCTAAAATTGCGTCACTATTTCATTATTTTCTTGTAGTGAATGTTTGTATTTAGATTTAGTTTATAATTTGGGTCAGTCATTTGGTTATTACCTAAACATCATATAGCTATCTCTTTATAACTTAATTTATATTATGTAATATTTAAATATAAAATTATTAAAAAAATTAATAAAACTAAAGCACTACTAACCTAAATATGAATTTTAATTCTATTTTTTTAAATTTATTTAAGATAATAATCCAATCAACCTCAAAATTTTGAATTTTAAAGAATATATATTGATATATTTGGGAACATTGTAAATGTTAAATAAATAATAAATATTTATATATAATTAAATTAGGGTAAATGAGAAAATGTGGCTATTGGAATGAACAAATAAGAATTAATTTAATTGAATTGATGAATTAGAAGAGATACATAAGAAGAAGGAAAATGAGTATTGCATGATCACGAGTTTTGTGTCAGTTTCGCTTGTGTAGGGATATCTTTCTCTGCTCAAATTAGACATGCATGATATATGGACTTGATTGGATTGATTTAGGTTAGATATTTTAAAACCTTGACCCAACCTTGTTTCCAATTCAGACCAAAATTTTTGACCTCGAATCAATTCATATGTTCTCAAAAATAGATTAGACTAGATAGGGTCACTAGTGGGCTGACTCATTTGCAACTGTAACTTGGGTGAAAAAAATATAGAATATACCTTTTTAAAGTAAAAATGGTTATATAGCAGCATGATAGTAATTGTAGTTATGAAGTGATTTTTTTGAGATAAGAACAGGGGTGATACATCAATTACTTCTCGGTTTTCTATTTCATATATATATATATATATATATATATATATATATAAATATAAACTCCATGATGGTAAGCGAAAGATTACTTTCAAGTTACATATACATAAAAAAATCTATTCTTGAATCCTTGTCTATAATTAAATTAAATTCATAATAAGTTATGATGTCCTTGAACTAAAATATTCTTTGTCCCCTTGAAGTTCTATCAAAGAAAAAATTGATACCGAAATACTTCAATCCATTGTAAATAAGTTTATTGACCAATACATTTATGAAATTAGTATGTAATGATTGCTAAATCAAGTTTGAGTGGTTGAATAGGGTGTTAGTCTAATGATGAGTTAGTGATTTGATTTTGTTGACACACAATTTTGGTGGAGTTTTATTTTTGGCCCTTTTAAAATTTGGAAAAAAAAATAGATTGGAGGACCTTTTTGAATTTCCTAAAAGGAAGTTTCTAGGTCCCAATTATAATTTCATAAAATTATATATTTACTCTTGAACAAAAAAAATAACGAAAGAGCAAATGATGTATATTATCACTTTCCCCTCAATAAAAAAATACATGGTTACCATTAAGAGAGAAAACATGGGGTAAACTAATCTATGTATTGGATAAAAATCTTTTTATTTACTAAAAAACCTCAAGCATTTATTATCCAAAAATTATAAAGAATTAACAATCAAGGCGCTCATTAAAAGTCTAAATAAAATGAATTTGTACCAATTAAATGGTAAGAAGGTTTCAATGAGACTACAATAAATTAATTGTGGGTTAAATTTATGTCAAATACTTTCGTCCGACTAACCGATTAGGATGCAGATAATCAATCAAGATATATGTGCTCAACCAAAATCATAACAAAAATAAGCAGGACCTTTAGGTTGTCAAAACTAGCTAAATATCAGCTAGGTGAGGATCTATGAAAAATCTTCTATTGATATAGTCATTTAATCATCAAATACACTTACGTAGACCCTAGTCCTCATGAAATGCACCCTTCTCTGGAAATAAGACCAAGGGGAGTGAACTTGCTTGTTTGGCCTATCATTCGTATTTATGTTTGTGTTAATTTGTATTGCATTTGAAATACAACATTGCATCTCATTGGATACAAATACTTGGTTGTTGACTTACATTTAGTGCAAAATTAATATGCATTAAAATTTTAACAAAAAAAATGTAAATAAAAAAATGTTAAAAAATAGATAAGCACCTGTACTTTGGAGACTTTAGAATTGGAGAAGGAGATGATTTTAAAATTTTATTAATTTAGGGTAATTTAAAAAGCGTAATAGAATAACTTAAAAGATTAAGGATAATGTTGGATTTCCAAGTTTGGAGGAGATCATTACCATGAAAAGAAAATAATTTTCATCTCACGTTACATCTACCAGGATATGTTGGGTTCTCTTTATTGGTATCTTGTCTAGGGCGAGATGTAATTTTAGCATTGCATTATAATGGGAATTTTAGTTTTTAAATAGGTGGGGTTATGTTTGGGCTCCAAACAGACCATATATGCGATGCAGACAACAAAAAACTCTAGTTATCCTAAATTAATCTCTATATTTTCATAAATAGACTTGGTCGGGCTAAGTTACTACTTGATCGACCCATTTGCATCCATAACTTGGGGTCATACCTTATTATTAAATACTTTTTTAAACTGTATTTTCATAAATCATATCCAATAATCATTTTTTTAGTTGTATTTAATAAAAAGGATATCTATAGTATTTGCTGCCTAACTTAATATTTAAGGTATGAATGATAACTACCGGTGCACCTATATCCTTAATAAAAATTATATGGCTATAATTAAAAGAGAAAACATGGGGTAACATATATATTCTGCATATGGGATATAAAAACCTTTCTATTTAATAAAACACTTTCCAAAGGTAGGAAAAATAAGTCCATTTGTTTATTAAAAGCAAAAAATTAAATGAGTTTGGACCAATTAAATAGGTGAGAACGTCTGGGTGAGACCAAAATAGATTGATTTTGAGTGAGGATCATGTCAAGCATTTCATCGTTAGGTTAGCTTGAATTACGCCCACAGATTATCACTACAAGAAAATACTGAAATAGCGACGCAAATTTAGCGACGCAATTATGCATCGCTAAATTGCGACCACTTTGCGACGCCTCTGTGACAATAAAATATTGCAACGCTTTAGCGACGCATTAGCGACTCAATTAACCAGAAAATTAAAAAAAAATTAATTTTTTATTTAGCGACGCAAATAATGCATCGCAATATTTTTAAATTAATTTTTTATAAAATATAAATATCAGAAAAAAAATATTGCGATGCAACACAGTGCGTCACAATATTTTTAAAAGAATTAAATATGTTAAATAGTGACGCATTAGCGACGCAATAAACCAAAAAATTAGAAAAATTATTTTTAATTTAGCGACGCACCAATTGCATCGTAAATAATTTAAATAAAATTATATTTTATAAAATATAAATATTAGAAAAAAATATTGCGATGCAAATTAGTGCGTCGCAATGTTTTTAAAAAAATTAAATATATTAAATAGCGATGCATTAGCGACGCAATAAATCAAAAAATTAAAAAATTATTTTTAATTTAGCGACGCACCAATTGCATCGCAAATAATTTAAATAAAATTAAATTTTATAAAGTATAAATATTAAGAAAAAATATTGCGACGCAACTCAGTGCGTCGCAATATTTTTAAAAAAATTAAATATATTAAATAGCGACACATTAGCGATGCAATAAACCAAAAAATTAGAAAATTTATTTTTTAATTTAGCGACGCAATAACTGCGTCACAATTATTTTAAATAAAATTAAATTTTATAAAGTATAAATATGAGAAAAAATAATTGCGACGTAACACAGTGTGTTGCAATGTTTTTAAAAAATTAATTATGTTAAATAGCGACGCATTAGCGACGCAATAAACCAAAAATTAATTAGGAAAATTATATTTTAATTTAGCGACGCACTTGTTGGATCGTAATTATTATAAATAAAATTAATTTTATATAATATAATTATCATATTAATTAATTTCGATGCAACCCTTTGCATCGCAATGTATTTAAAAAAATTAATTATGTTAAATAGCGATCGGTCCAAAATTGATCGTGACCGATCGGAATAAGGGCTTGGATCGATCGCAACCCTCGGATCATCGCCGATCGGATCGATCGCCACGGTTCGAGATCGGTCATGGCCGATCGGGATCAGGGCTTGAATCGATCGCAACCATTGGATTGTCGCCTATCGGATCGATCGCGACAGTCTGAGATCGTTGATCGCCGACCGGGATCGATCAGGGCTTCGATCGATGGCAACCGTCGGATCGACGCTGAACGGTACGATCGCCACGGTCCGAGATCGATCATGGACAATCGGGATCAGGGCTTGGATCGATCGCAACCGTCGGAACCGTGCCGATCGGACCGATCGCAACGGTCCGAGATCGGTCATGGCCGATCGGGATCAGGGCTTGGTTCGATCGCAACCGTCGGTTCGTCAGCGATCTCGGACCGATTACAACGGTTCGGGATCGATCGTGGCCGATCGGGATTAGGGCTTGGATCGATCGCAATCGTCGGATCGTCGCCGATCGGATTGATCACCGTGGTCTGAGATCGGTCATGGCTGATCAGGATCAGGGCTTGGAGCGATGGCAACCATCGGATCAACGCCGATCGGTCCGATCGCCACGGTCCTAGATCGGTCGTGGACGATCGGGATCAGTGCTTGGATCGATTGCAACCGTTGGATCGCCAGCGATCTTGGACCGATTGCAACGGTCGGAGATCGGTCGTGGCCGATCGAGATCAGGGCTTGGATTGATCGCAAACGTCGGATCATTGCCGATGGGACCGATCATCACGGTCCAAGATCGGTCGTGGCCAATCGGGATCAGGGCTTGGATCGATCGCAACCGTCGGATCATCAGTGATCTCAGACCGATCGCATCGGTCTGGAATCGGTCATGACCGATCGGGATGAGGGCTTGGATCGATCACAACCATCGGATTGTCGCCTATCGGATCGATCGCGACGGTCCGAGATCGTTGATCGCCGATCGGGATCGATCAGGGCTTCGATCGATGGCAACCGTCGGATCGACGACGATCGGTGCGATCGCCACGGTTTGAGATCGGTCATGAACGATCGGGATCAGGGCTTGGATCGATCGCAACCGTCAGAACGTGCCGATCGGACCGATCGCCACGGTCCGAGATCAGTCGTGGCCGATCGGGATCAGGGCTTGGTTCAATTGCAACCGTCGGTTCATCAGCGATCTCGAACCAAATGCAACGGTCCGGGATCGGTCATGGACAATCAGGATGAGGGCTTGGATCGATCAAAACCGTCGGATTGTCGCCGATCAGACCGATCGCCATGGTCCGAGATCGGTCGTGGCCGATCGGGATCACGGCTTGGATTGATCGCAACCGTCGGATTGTCGCCTATCGGATCAATCGCGATGGTCCGAGATCGTTGATCGCCGAACGGGATCGATCAGGGCTTCGATCGATGGCAACCGTCGGATCGACGCCGATCGGTGTGATCGCCACGGTCCGAGATCGGTCATGGACGATCGGGATCAGGGCTTGGATCGATCGCAACCATTGGAACCGTGCCGATCGGACCGATTGCCACGGTCCGAGATTAGTCGTGGCCGATCGGGATCAGGGCTTGGTTCGATCACAACCGTCGGTTCATCAGCGATCTCAAACCGATTGCAACGGTCCAGGATCGGTCATGGCCGATCGGGATGAGGGCTTGGATCGATCGAAACCATCGGATCATCACCGATCGGACTGATCGCCACGGTCCGAGATCGGTCGTGGCCGATCAGGATCATGGCTTGGATCGATCGCAACCGTCGGATTGTCGCCTATCAGATCGATCGCGACGGTCCGAGATCGTTGATCACCGATCGGGATCGATCAGGGCTTTGATCGATTGCAACTGTCGGATCGACGTCGATCAGTGCGATCACCACGGTTCGAGATCAGTCATGGATGATCGGGATCAGGGCTTGGATCGATCGCAACCGTCGGTTCATCAGCGATCTCGAACCGATCGCAACGGTCCGGGATCGGTCATGGCCGATCGGGATGAGGGCTTGGATCGATCGAAACCGTCGGATCGTCGCCGATCGGACCGATCGCCACGGTCTGAGATCGGTCGTGGCCAATCGGGATCACGGCTCTGAGCGATGGCAACCATCGGATCGACGCCGATCGGTCCGATCGCCATGGTCCTAGATCGGTCGCCAATGGTTTTTAAATAAATATAACTAATTATAAATATTTAAAAATTATTGCAACGCAATAAGGCATCACAATTATTATCATAAATTATAAATATTATCATTAATAAATATTTAAAAAATTTTGCGACGCTTTAGCGATGCATTTTAGGAAAAAAATAAACAAATATTGCGACGCAATTTATGCGTCGCAATTATTTTGAGTAAATATAAATTTTTTCAGTATTAATAAATAAAAGAAATATAATATTGCGATGCATAAGTTGCATCGCAATATTTTTCAAACAAAATATATGTAATTAAAAAGTTTATAAAATATATTGCAACGCAATTTTTTGTTGAAATTATTAACATTAATTATAAATATTATCATTTATAAATATTAAAAAATTATTGCGATGCCGTAGCGACGCATTTTAGAAAAAAAAAATATTACGATGAAATATATGCATCGCAATTATTTTAAGTAAATATGATTTTTATCAGTATTAATTAATAAAAGAAAAAAAATATTGCGATGCATTTTTGCGTCGCAATGTTTTTAAAATACATATCTAATTAAAAATATTAAAAAATTATTGCGACGTAATTTGCATCGCAATTATTATCATAAATTATAAATATTATAATTTATAAATATTTAAAAATTATTGCGACGCACTGCTTGCGTCGCAATTATTGTAATAAGTTATTATTTTAATCAATTAAAAATATTAAAAAAATATTGCGACGCCTTAGCGATGCAATTCCTAGAAAATAAAAATAAATTTTCCGCCGGACATTGGCGCCAAGTTAGCGACTCATTAGCGACGCAATTATTTGAGTCACTATTTTTTCATAAAATTATAATAAAACCAGATTAACGATGGATTAGCGACGCATTAATGCGTCGCTAATACATAATAAATTTTAAAAAAAATATTGCGACCATATAGCGACGCAAATTATTGTGTCGCTAATTACTTATATAAAAGCGGGCCTTCTCTTCTTTTTCTTCCCCGTCTTGACTAGCCGCCACCGTGCTCTAAAATTTTCCGGCTCTCACCTCGCTGCTCCGGCACCTCCCCTCTAGTGCTCCGGCTCCCCGGCGTTCTTCTCCGACTCCACCGTCTTCTCTGGACCAAGGTAAGCCCCCACATTTTATAAATTTTTCTTTTTTTAATATTTTCCCTCCGGCCATGGCCAAGACGTGGCCGTCTTCTCCGGCCACGGCCGTGGCCAGGCCACTATCACAAAAAAAAAAATTCTTAACAGGGGGGGGGGGGGAAACCCCCCCCCCCCCCCCCCTTTTTTCTTGTTCGGCCACGGCCGTGGCCGCGGCCGGACAAGGCGGCCACGGCCGCTGCCGTGGCCATCTTCTCCGGCCACGGCCGCTGCGTGGCCGGCAGTGGCCTGGCCACGGTGGCCAGGCCACTGTCACAAAAAAAAAAAAAAAATTTTAACAGGGGGGAAACCCCCCCCCCCATTTTGTCTTCTCCGGCCACAGCCTCTGCCGTGGTCGCCTGTGGCCTGGCCACCCTGTCAAAAAAAAAAAAAAAATTTGGTAACAGGGCCCCCCCTTTTGTCTTCTCCGGCCACGGCCACGGTGGCCAGGCCGCAGTCCAAAAAAAAAATTTAGTTAGGGGGGCCACGGAGCTGTTTGGATAGACCTTGATTATTCAATAATATTTGTAATGCTAGATAGAAAGTCTTGTTGTATTATTATTTAATTTGCATAATGTTTATGCAATAATTAATTTAAGCAGAATATTTATGCAATAATATTTGTGCATTTGTACTTATTTACATTTGTTATGTCTTGATTATTTATATTCTGCTGCAAACTGAATGATGCATTAAATTTGTAATGCTAAATAAAAAGTTTGTTGTAATATTATTTAATTTCAGCAACAAATTAGTAGTTTCAATGATTTACATTTTAGTCTTCACAAACATTTGTATTTGACACAATAATCTTAAAAAGTTAGTGATTACATGTATAATTCACAAGAAGTTAAGAATAACAAGCATAAGTTCGATTGTCTTCGGACTTCCATAATCACAGCACTTTAACCTTTAGACCCGTTTGAGAATTTGTAAGCCTTAGTCTTGCAAATTCTCAAATTGTCCTGGTGGACAGTTTGGAATATTTCTTGTGACATGTTAGTCTGCTAGTAATCATCGTGGGGTGAGATTTCGGTTTGTATTTGCTCATACGTTCTCCTAGTGTGGCTTATATACCACACATTTAGGAGAACATATGGGGAAATGCTGCCGAAATTTCAATTTAACCGATCGATGATAATTAATAGCAGAATAACATATCACAAAAAATATTCTTGAATGGGATAGGGCCTTACCTTGTAGACATGGAGTGAAGGTAGAATTATTTAAGACACTTGAATTGCTTGTGAAGTCTAATGATTAAACGCACCGCCTTGCGGCCCGACCCAAACTCAAGCCCTCCCATTAGCCATGATAGGTGGCTCGCCCTTAGCATGGTAGGGACCTTAGTTGCCTAAAATTTTTTTTACTTATAAATGATTTAAATGGTTGTTATTAACCTTAGTTGTGCCCAAGAAATAATTTAGTTATATATTTAGTAATACTAATATAGTTTTATTTTTGGTTTCATTTAATGATTTACCAGACTTTGTATAAGTCGGTCAAAAATGAGCGGGGCTCGCTCATGGATGTATGCAAGGATAAAAGATGGCTTGCTTAATCCAGATTTTCTGAATGGATTGGAAGAATTTATCGCATTTGCATGTAGCCAACCTGAATGGATGGATGGGCCTAGGATTAGGTGCCCATGCAACTTCCACAGGTGTCAGAATAAAGCCTACAGAGATGTGGAAACTGTTAAGGTGCATTTGTGTAAGAAGGGGTTTGTTCCTGATTACTATGTTTGGTACTGTCATGGTGAACCAGAGGATATTCCAGCAGTTGTTATAGGCCAACAAGAGTCAATTCCCGTAGATGAACCATTTGTGAATTTAAACACATATGAACAAATGGTGATGAATGCATCGGGTAATGACTTCAATCAGAATACATTTATGGAAGAACCAAATCCAGAAGCACAACAATTTTACGATATGTTGCGTGCTGCAAATCAAGAATTGTATCCTGGGTGTGAGGGTCATTCCCAGTTCTCTACAGCTGCTCGAATGTTGAATATTAAGGCAGAACATCGATTATCAGAAAAGGCGTTCAATTCTGTAGCTGAGTTAATCAAAGAAATTCTGCCAAATGATAATGTTGCCGCAGACAGTTTTTACGCAACAAAGAAGTTGTTGCGTGGGCTTGGGCTCCCAGTTAATAAGATCGATTGTTGCTTGAACAATTGTATGATATTTTGGGGTGAAGACTCAGAGCTGAGATGGTGTAAGATTTGTGGGCAATCGAGGTCAAAAACACCGAAGGAGGAGCCGGTACAAGTAGGAGGAAAAGTGTGCCTTACAAGAGGATGCATTACTTTCCTCTTACCCCACGCCTGCAGAGATTATACAGATCTGAGGCAACAGCTGCTGATATGAGATGGCATGCCGAACATGAATCTAAAGAGGATGAAATGCGGCATCCATCAGATTCAAAGGCTTGGAAGCATTTCAATGAAAATCATCCTGATTTCGCTGAAGATATAAGGAATGTGAGATTAGGTCTTTGTACCGATGGCTTCCAACCATTTGGTCAAGCGGGGCAACAGTATTCATGTTGGCCTGTGATACTGACTGTATATAACCTTCCTCCGTGGAAGTGCATGAAAGATACTGCAATGTTTTTAACCGTTTTGGTTCCAGGACCATCAAATCCAAAGGAAAAGATTGATGTCTTTCTGCAACCGTTGGTGGCCGAATTGAAAATGTTGTGGGAAACAGGAGTCGTAGCCTACGACATTTCTATGAAACAAAATTTCTTAATGAGAGCTGCTTTGATGTGGACAATAAGTGATTTTCCGGCATATGCAATGTTGTCTGGTTGGAGCACTGCTGGACGTCTGGCATGCCCTCATTGCATGTATGATTCGGATGCATTTACATTGCAGAAGAGTGGTAAGCAGTCATGGTTTGATAACCATAGGAAGTTCTTGCCCCAAATCATCCTTACAGGCGTAACTTGATCGCCTTCCGGAAGAACAAAGCAGTCACAAAATTTGCCGAACCGGTTAGGTCCGGCACGGATCTATTTGATTCTATAGAGCATTTGGGGTTGATGTATGCATGGGAACCAGATGCAGATAGAATAAATGGCCGTATATGTAAAGAACATAACTGGAAGAAGCGAAGTATATTTTGGGATTTGCCTTATTGGAGCACAAATCTCATCCGGCACAACTTGGATGTTATGCATATCGAGAAAAATTTCTTTGATAACATATTTAACACGGTGCTAAACATCCCGGGAAAAACAAAAGATACTGCAAAGTCAAGAGAAGAACTTAATCAGTACTGCAGAAGAGGTGATTTGAGAAGGAGTGCCGATGGGACCTATCCTAAAGCATGTTACACTCTTGACAGAAATTCACGAGAAGTTTTATGTAACTGGCTTAGAGGGTTAAAATTTCCAGATGGTTATGCCTCAAATATCGGTAGGTGTGTGGACATGCATAAGCTCAAGTTGTTCGGCATGAAGAGTCACGACTGCCATGTTTTCATGCAACGGTTATTACCTATAGCTTTTCGTGAGTTGCTTCCGCAACATGTCTGGAAGGCAATTACGGAGCTCAGCTTATTCTTCAAGGAGTTATCTGCCGCAGTCATTACTTCTGCATCCATGGCAAGGCTTGAGGAGGAAATTCCAATTATTTTATGCAAGCTTGAGCGAATATTTCCTCCAGTTTTTTTGACTCAATGGAGCATTTACCGGTTCACTTGCCATACGAAGCGAGCATAGCTGGTCCCGTGCAGTATCGCTGGATGTATCCTTTCGAGAGGTAAATATATACATCATTAAGATATGTTGACATTTCAAATATTATTTCATTGCTTGAAAAATTGGTTAATTTTTGTTGCAACTTTACATATAGGTATCTTAAGAAGTTAAAAAATAATGTGCGTAATAAGGCAAGGGTTGAAGGTTCTATATGCAATGCACACTTGGTCGAAGAAGTTTCAGCTTTTGCCTCGCATTACTTTGAGGGTCACGTCCACACGAGGAGCCGAAATCATGGTCGTAACGATGACGTATGTGTGGACGAAGGAGAAGCTAATGACGGTAGAATATCAATTTTTAAAGCTATCGGCCGTTCATTTGGTGGGCAGAAGTCAAGAAATCTTAGCGATATGGAGTATAATGCAGCACATTATTACATCCTAATGAACTGTAGAGAAGTCGATCCATATATTGAGTAAGTGTATACTTCAATGCTAAATTGGAAATTTTAATTTAAATTACAATATACCACAATATTTAATTTCTAACATTAGTTTTCATCCTTTTCATCCCATAAGGATGTTTTGTGATAGACAACGACAGATGAATCCCGACATCAGTCAAGTTGCAATTGGGCAGAAATTAGAAACGGAGTTTGCTTACTGGTTTTATGAATTTGTGAGTAGTATCACTCAATCAATTTCGATAATGGCTATTTTTTTTTGAATTGGATGTCAATAGCTTATTAATTTATACGGTCCATGGTCCACAACCGACAATATTTTCATTAAATGTCTATCGCAATGGCCATTGAAGACCGTAACAACCTCTACTGGCTATTTTGTAAATGGGTACAAATTTTAGATTGAACGATTAGCAGCTTCAAGAGGCACGCAGAACTGGGGCGTGTGTGTGAAAGGAGAAAGTGTTGGAGCAAATATGCAGGATTATTATGGAAAGTTAGTAGAGGTGGTTGAAGTTGAATATCCCGGTTGGCCTATGAAACGAACCGTATTGTTTCGTTGTGATTGGTTCGATCCGATAGTTCCTGTGGGCAAAAGGGTTCATAACGACTATAATTTGGTTGAAGTGAACCATCGACGAAGATTGCAGAAATATGACCCATTCATCCTTGCATCCCAAGCTCAGCAAGTCTTTTACTGCGGATATCCAAGTTTGCGCAACGACAAGCGAGATTGGTGGGCCGTTTCTAAAATCGTCCCACGTTCAACAATCGTATTAGAGGAGAGTTCATCAAGTCAATCAGCCGAGTGCCCTGCATTTCAAGAGGATGAGATGGAAATGCATGCAATTGAGGATGACACAAGGGCTCCTGAAACATCACTTAGAGATCCAAATGGTGATGTCCAAGAAATTGCGGATGCAAATGTTCGGTTTCCTTTCGATGATAATGAAACTGATTCGCAATCCGATACGGCATCGGATGTTGAACCAACATTTCACGAAACAAATGACACCGATTAAACATAGAGGTTTTTTAAAATTTAACTTTTTTTATAAGTGTTAAATTCTTACATAGTCAATCATTAATCGTAATTTAATTGTGTGAATCTTTAGTATTTTCAGTATGACGGGCAGAGGTAGATCTACCGACGATAGACGGAGTGAGCAGGGACGTAGCCCTGCTACATCAGATCACATGAGCGTCGGAGATGGAGAGTTTGGATCTCCAGCAGTGGCGCAGCCTTCGATCTCTCCAGCAGTATTACCATCCAGCGATCGGCACATACCTCCGAGAGTTCTTCCACCATCGGCCGCACTGTACTTCGACTTGATGCTCAGGGGATGTAAGTATATACTAATTAAAAATATATGTTTATGTTTTTAAGTCAATTACTTATAAACATGCATTTTTTTAACAGATTCATTGAGCAGCATCATGTATCCAGCCACATCAGCGCCGTATTTCAGAGGCGTGCAGATCCCAGTGGCTACGATTGGCGCCACGTATCTCCAGCCACGAGGGAGTTTTATTTTTTTGAGTTTCAGGTAAACTTATTAAATACAATTTATTAGTGATATAAAATTTCTTAAACTTAATAAATTTAGAAACTAACCATTTATTTTAATGCAGAAAAAGTTTACGTGGGATCCTGCCAGCCATGATGCCATTAGGGCAGCATGGGAGGCTCTGACGCGACGCCGATACTCCGACATGCTTCATCGTTGGAGGTCATCGGGTCAGCGTCCTGCGCACGTGCCAGAGGGTATTTGGCACGAGTGGCAGCAGGCCTGGGAGTCCGATGGCTGGCGCAGGAGGTCCGCATCAGCCAGCACGAACCGTCGATCTGAGAAGGGCGGTCCTGGCACGGGTCTCTCCCTCCATACTTCGGGCTCCATTTCGATTCAGGAGCACAGACGGCGTATGGTAAGAAAACATAAATATTTTAATTACTATTTTAGTTATTACAAATATTTGTATTAATATCTTTTTTTTTGTTATAGTCTGAGGGCGGAGATCCTGGTGAGTTTCGTCTATTCAGGGCGACACACACCAGGAGGGACGGTTCCTGGGTCGACACGCGATCACGGGAGGTTGCGGTAAGAAATTAGATTTATGTAGTATCTGTTTAATTTCTAAAATTTTATTTCAAAAATTTATTAACTCATTTATTGTTGATTTCATAATTTTAAGACACGAGTCGAGGAGCTTCACTCCCAGGCATCGTAGGTCGACTCTACTGATGGGGAGACGCCCGTCGAACTCTCAGCAGAGGAGAGTCGACATATGTTTTTGGAGGCTGTTGGTGCCCAGCCACGAGACGCAGGGTCTATGGTCTGGGCACTAGAGCTTCTACATATTTTCCCCATCAGGCCTCCAGCTCGCGAGCTTCTGGTGATCTTCCTCCCGAGCGGTTACACGACCTTCGCAGATCTATTGCAGAGGAGGTTCGCCAGGAGGTCGAGCAGGATTTTGAGGATCGTATGCGAGGCCGGGATCAGGAGATTGCAGACATGCGAGATGAGATGCATTATTTGCGGGATATGGTTAGCCGCTTGTCGCAGAGTCTTCAGCCTCCACGTGATCGCCTAGATTCTTGATGTATTTTTCTTTTCTTTTTTTATGTTGTAAAAACTTCAAAATTTTAATATATGAATTATTTTTAGAAATTTATTATTGTTTGGATTGAGTGAAAAATGTTTCTATCAATATTTAGATTTAACGAAATTGTATTAACCATTTAATTTTTAATCTTTTATATTTTTTTAAAATTTAATTTGCGACGCATTAGCGATTGAAATTGCATCGCTAATATTTTCAAAATATTATTATTAAATATTGCGATGCAATGACCTAGCATCGCAATAATTTAAAAATAAATTTAATAGCGATGCATTAGCGACTAAAATTGTGTCGCTATTATATCTAAAATATTTTTAATAAATATTGCGACGCAATGACCTTGCATCGCAATATTTTAAAAAAAATTTTATTTGTGACGCATTAACGACTCAAATTGCGTCGCTATTATACCAAAAATATTATTATTAAATATTGCGACGCAGCTAGATGCGTCGCAATATTACGATGCAATTTAGTGCGTCGCAATATTTAATAATAATTTTAAATATTAAATATTAATTTTAAATTTAGCGATGCATTTGGATGCGTCGCAATATTGCGACTCAATGTTGCGTTGCAGAGCATCGCAATATTGCGACGCAATTGCGACAAATGGGTATTGCGACGGACATCTGAGCGACACCGTCATTGCGTCGCTATTGCGTCGCAATAGCATGTTTAGCGATGCAATTGCGACACATTTGGGTGTCGCAATATTTTATTTCTCTTGTAGTGGATATCGCCTCTCCAAATCCCACAACCTTTCAATCACCACTAGCGTCGCCGTCTTCTATAATCTCCACTAGCTAGCTCCATGGCCACCACTTTGAGCTCCAACACTGGAAACGCCGGCAACATAGAGACCACCAAGAGGAGGCGGGCGACGTCTGAGGAGTCGAAGTACTGCCATCAGGTAAATATGCTTTGAAAAAAGGCTCGAGGTTTACCACTTTCCTTGCCTCCTTTTCTGAAAACTTGGTTCGTTGCAGTACCATCGGCAAAGGGACGCGATGGCTTCATGCAAACAGATGAAGAAGGGCAAGTCGTGCAACATGAAGTTCTGCGCCGCATGCCTCGATAACAGGCCGTCAGTCCTTCAGATTTTTTCTTTCTTTTTTTTCCCTGAAAAGTTCCGCTCCTGCCCCATCTTGTGATTATTTTTTGGATTCATTGAGTTGAGGCTAATGGCGTTGATTTGCTCGGTTTAGATATGCGGAAAAGTTACCGGAGGTCATGGCATTGGAGAACTGGGCCTGCCCCAAATGCCGTGAGCTCTGCAACTGCAGCATCTGCAGGTCATCTTCAAACCTGAACAGCTTCTTATGTTTATCTTATTTTATTTTATTTTAATATCAGTAGTTCTCCTATTCTTGCCAAAATTTGGTCAAACAGGATGAAGAGAGGGCAGCAACCGACCAGATTGATAGGGAATACAACAAATCTTCTTATGTTTCTGATTTAGTAGTAAACTGAGTAAATTGAGTCTGAACCCATTTGTCTCACTCTTCTAATTTGATGATGTCTTCATAAAGATTTATGGATTAAGCTGAATTTCTGTCCAGCCTTCCACCCTCAAATAGATGGACAATCTGTAGGAACCAATAAGATTTTAGATGATATACTGCGAGCCTGTGTAATGGATTTAGGAGGTGCTTGGTATAGCTTCTTAGCCTTAGTAAAATTGCTTATTTTAATGGTTACCAAGCCAACATTCAAATGGATTTATTTCAATTGTCTATGATATAAGGTGTAGATTCCCTTTATATTGGATGATGTGAGAGAGAAAGTTTTGGATACTGAGCTGGTTTAGCAATTATGAAAAGTATCGTTAATTAAGCAGCCTCATGTAGCTTAGAGTTAATAGAAAAGTTATGTTGATGTCAAAAAGAAAGATTTAAAATTTCAGGTTGAAGATCATTTGGAAGTTTTTCTAACCAAAGATGCGATGAGATTTATGTTAGAGGTGAATTGAGTCTACAATACATTGGGCCATTTGAGATTTTGATCAAATATAGGTGGCGGCTTATAGCTTAGCACTGCTTTTATTACTCTTTGGGGTGTTCAATGTGTTTCATATCTTTATGATTGAGGAGATATATTTCAAACCTCCGTTATGTGTTAGAACTTAACCCAATTTAGCTTAAGAAAGAATTAACCTATGAAGATCATCTTGTGCGCATCGTGGACCGCAAGGATCAAGTTCTGAGATGGTGTAGTGTTCCTTATGTCAAAGTTCAGTAGAGTAATCATTCTGAGAGGGAGAATATTTGGGAGCCTAAGGAGGAAATGAAAAAGAAATATCCATAATAATTGTATCTTAATATAAATCAATGATGTATCGATGACAGTTGACTTTTGAATGAAATTTAGTTGATTATGAGATAGAAAATTTGGATTCTATATTCTATTGGATGTATATCAATTTTGAGGCCAAAATTTTTATAAGGAGGGGAGAATGTAACCCCCCGGTAATTAAATTGGGGACACCTGGCACCTGGTTTCTTTATGACGTTTAGGACCCTGTGCAACGTCTGATTTTCTGAGTTCTCGCGTAATGAATGGGTTTCCCGAGTCCCTGGACCAAGGCGTTGCGTTATGTTTATAATGAGTTGGAGGATGACTCCCTCCTTGAATTGGATGCTCATCTCCTCTAGGTAATCTCCTGCCCATCCTCCTAATGCCTGAGAGAGAGATAACCAAGCTGAGAGAGAGAGCAAGAGGATCAGGAGAACTTTGAAGCGATCAGTGATCCCATGAATCTCTCAACAATAGGCGCTGCCCTTCCGGGCTTCGTTCTCCATGATTGGAGTCGAATTCGGAGACCCAAAGCTCGTATTTCCACCACATTGTCTTCTATTGCTTGGGGAAACTTCAATGGTCACTAAAATATGTTTGATTTTGGTGAGTTCTACTGCTCGAGGGACCATAAGTTTGAGATTTTGCCTATTGGATCTCGTTCCGAGCCCAGTGCGAGGAAGGAGATTGTTAAGCAAGAGAGCTCAAGATTTTGGTGGTTCTGTTGGAAGGAGGATTTGTTTGGTGTTGTTGTGATGTTCTGTGGACTGCTCGTGATGAAGTGCCAGAGAGTTCTTACGTTGGAGGGAGTCACAGAGGCTTGTGTTAGGGCTTTTAGGATGGATATAAAGAGACATCCAGCATGACTCTATGGCCTTGGAAGTTTGTGCCTTTCTCCATTTGTCTATGGAAGAGAAGTCAATGAGAAACTCAAGAGAAATCTATTACAACTCTGTGACCATGGAGGCAGTATTGGTGCTACAGCACTTGTCATGGGAGGTGGCCACTACAATTTTTGCTGAAGCTGGAGTTAGTGGAGCTACAGGAGTTATGATTGTACCCAGATGTCTAAATAGCTAGTTTACCATTTGGGATTTGCGTACTGAGGTAAGTAAGCCAATTATTATAATTTTATAAATTATTTTATAAATCATTGGATTTATAGTTGCATGTATATTTATGAAATAAGAAAAAAATGGAATTTTGATATTTGACTTGGCTATTTTGAAATTAGTACATAGTACCATGAGTATGCATTTGAGTATTTGCTATGGTTATATACAACTGCTATTATTTTGCAAAGTAGTGGAGTTATAAATATGCAAAAGATGAAGAATGTGATTATTGTGACTTTGCAAAACATGGTAATATTGATGCATGACGTGTTACATGCAATGAGAAAAATGGAATTTTATAATACTTTAATATGTAGATTTTGGAATTGTAATTATATTAATTTATGAAATTATGAAATGAGGAAAATGGAATTTTAAAATTTAATTTGGTAATAGTACCACGAGTATACAATTGAGTATTTGCTATGATTATTACAACTGGTAATATTTTGCAAAGTAATGGCTTTATATGTATGTATAAAAAATGAAGTATATGCTTACTTTGACTTTGCAAAATATATTGGTACTATTGAGATGATTACATACAATTGTTAATAATGTACAAACTACTGGATATGTGATGTGAGAAACTTATGCTTATGTTGATGCATGATGTGTGACATGCAATTATGATGATGACATTAAAATATACTTATATGTATCGCTGCAGTTCTCATATGATGTAAAATGATGTGAAATGCCAAGTGATACATGACCCACCTCCACAGGGAAAGATATGTGGAGGACACACATATGTAGGATGTATTCTGATGATTATGATACGGGACCCACCTCCACAAGAGAAGATATGTGGATGACACACATCTGTAGAATGTATTCTGTTTGATTATGATATGGCATAACGCTGGTACTAGGACCCTTCCTCTTAGGGGACATTTAAGAGTGATACACCAGTTGGGTGTTGTAGGGCCGTGGGACACATAAAAAAATAATGATGATATAAACAGTGTGTTTGTTTACATTGCATATTCTGGTATTTATTGTATAATTAAGCTTTCAAATTATTTTGAGCTGATGATATGCATGTTCTGATAGCATGATATATGTATTTGAAATTGGAAGTTTTTTATGAAAATGTGATTTGAAATTATTTCGAAATGATATGATAATATATGATTATTTTACATTATAATAGGATTACTTATTGAGTGTGAGCTCATGTAAATCTCATAATGTTTTTCAGAGCCTCAAGAGTGAAGAAGGATATATGGGGTAGATGGAGCTTCTATTAAATAATTAAATCCATTATGTAGATGTAATCCCAACGGTACTTGTGTGTAGGGCTGATAGCCCAAATCTTATAGTTATGATTTGTATTAATATTATGGACTTGAATTATATAAGTTATGGCCTTTCTTGAATTAAGTATCATGATTCGGGATGCCTGCAGGCTAGGCATGCGGCGGATTATCACCCTAACTCAAAATTTTGGGTCTGGGGCATGACACTCTCTCTATATATATTGACCGATTGCTTCTTGTTTTGAAACTGCCATGTCGAGCAGGAGGATGCAACAACCTTGATTGGTAGTAGTGGTGCAAGTCGAGCACCGACCGCCGACGTGTCTGGCCATGCCAAAGCCGGACCTTCTCAATGGATGCAATTGCCTCGCAGACCCTCCAATGATCAGACGGATGACGGCAGCAATGAGAAGGAGGGAAACGAGTGCCTTGGCCAACATAGGAATCCTGAGATTGTTCTGCCTCAAGGCACTCCATTGACCAATATCATTGGAGTCGAGATGTCGGTGGAGGACTTTGGACATGCCTTGCAGTTCCTAGAGTTCTGCAATGCATTTTCCAAGGTATGATATCTGATGCTTTTACTGGGATTGTTCTGATGTCAAGTATTTGGGCTTCTGATGTCCACTATATTTTTTCTTGGTGATAATCTGCCAAGCAAATTGCGTTTTTTGTTAGCTGCTGCGTCACGGCATACTGATCTAATTCTCTACTTCGTTACTTCCAACATATTGTAGCCTGATGTTCAGAGCTCTGTGATATATTTTTGAACATGATGGTATTCAGGTTCTTGACATAAAGGAAGGGGAACCCGCGTTCATCATTCAAGAACTCACAGGAGACTCCGGTTGCCCCAAAGAAAAATCGCCGAGCGTCCACCTCCACATCAAGCTGTTCTCTCTCATCCAAGAGGACAAGGGAGAAGAGTATGCGGCCCTGCTTTCCTTCTCGCATCAAATATTTCTTTTCACTAGCTGTTTATTCTTTAGACCATTATGGCAGTTTACTGGTTTCTCTTGTTGGCTTTTGGCAGGCCTCCATCATTCTCCAGCAGCGAAGATTCATGGTTCCAAGCTGTCGGCAGATTGATCGGCGAATCTCGGTATCGCTCGTCGGAGTTCTCCTTGCTAAACAAGGGCCTCCAGGGATACGATGATTTCGGTCCATCAACGAAGCTTAGAGTCTTGAACTTTCTCTGCGACGAGGCTCTTGGCACCATGTAAGCGTTAATATTATTTCGTTTCTTAGATAACGTATCTTTGACAAGCTCTAATCGATTATCTCTGTCCAGGGCACTGAGGAACTGGATTTACGAAGAAAATTCGAAATTTGATTCCAGAAAAAAGGAGGCCAAACAAAAAGTTGCTGCGGCTAAAGGAAAGGTTTTTGGTTCAGTCGCCATGGCTGTTCTGTTATTCACTTCTCAGCCAGGACTTCCCACTGGATTGTTTATTAGAATGCCGTTTGTGTGCAGGAACAAGATCTGGAGGAGAGGCTCAAGGATGAAATAGCCAAGGATTCGCTGGCCTTCAGGGAAGGAGCCCCTCCTTCGGCTTCCGAGCATGACAGTCTTATTTCTACGATCAGGACTGAGAAGGCGAAAGCTCATGCAGAGTTGATAGAGTCGATGGAACTTTCAGCTAAGAGTATGTCTTAGATCGCATCTCCTTTGTTTACTGGTTTCTTCGGAATTACATATGTTTCCTTCACGGGTTGCCTTTTTGCATCGAAGATGAGCTTCGTTAATTATATACCCTTGTACTTTGTTATCTAAAAAATATTTTGAGCTTCAGCTTCAAATTAAACTGTATCTAGCATTCGAGGAGTTGGCTGATGAAACATCTAGTCCGTTCAATTTTATGCCCTGATGTTGTACGCTGTAATAATCATGACCATATCAATGAATGGGATTTATTTTTCATGACTTGCTTCTTGTTTTGCTTCATTTCCTATGCTTTGAGAAAGAAGCATTATAGCCTTTGTTTTGCTTGTTTTGCTTTGGTTAGCAATGTAGAGAAGGTAGAGCCCTAGGGCCTTTAGGTAGTGTTTGATAGAAAAAATATTATCCATGGATAAGTGTACGGGATAGAGTTTATCCCTTGGCTATCCCTAGGGGTATCCTTTGGCTATCCCATTGATTATATCAAATGCAAAAAGGTAAATCCATAGGATAACTTTTTTTTACTCTTGTTTGGAGGGATAACCAGCTATTCCTGCATTTTCTAGGGAATAAATTGATGGGATAACCCATGGTTAACCATGGATTATCCCTTTGGTTAACTTTATTCCCAGCTATCCCTTATAGTTATGGCTTTTGGGAATAAGAGGGGATATCCAGAGAGGATATCCCCTCTTATTTTCTATTTCAAACACTGCCTTAGAGAAGGTTCCTAAGACTTAGAACGAAAAGAAAAGGAAAAAAAAATTTTGAAAGTTACTTTTTTGATGACCGAAAGAAGTTGATCTTGAGTTGGACTCTTTGCAAAGCGTGGTTCTAAGTCTCAACATCAGAAGAAATTCAGCCCTAGTACAAAAATTGTTCCTAATTAATAGGCTAATTTTGTATAAAATGAGAATATTATTACATGAGAGACTCAGTTAGACTTAGGTAGAGTGATAGTTATAATGGAGAATTTGGATCCCAGATTAAGGTTTTCGCTCATCGCATTAACATCTAATTCTCCCATGTATCATCACTCCCTACAAGAAATGTAAGCCTTGCCTACGATTTTCAAACCTATGAATTTAAAATCGTAAGCAAAAGAAATCTTTGCCTACAATTTTTGCAAAAGAAATTTTTTCCTACGATTTTTTAAAATTCATAGGCAAAGATTCCGTTGTAAAAAAATTTATAATATATAAAAAAATTATTTTTTTTATTTTGAAAATACTTTTGCTACAACAAAATCCAAAATCTTAGGGAAAGGCCTCCTAAGGAAAAACCTTTGCTTACGATTTTAATGAAAATCATAGGGATTAAATCAACAAATTTTTGGAGGCAAAATCATCCATCAATATTTTTTGGAAAACTCTAGGGAAAACCCTTTCCCTACGATTTTCATGAAAATCATAGGGAAAGGTTCTAGACCTTTCCCAATAATATTTTTTTTTCATTATAAACTTTTTCCTATGATTTCATAAAAATTGTAGGGAAAGACTGTAAAGCTTTACCTACGATCTTCATGAAAATTGTAAGAAAAGGTTGTATACCTTTCCCAAAAATTCTCCCATGTATTATCACTAGATCAAGCCATTAAATCAGCCTAAATCAATTGCCCCCCATACTCTATCAAACTTAACCTTATGTTAAGTAATGAAATTAACTCCTATTTCTTTAGGCTGATCTGACCTAGATTTAGGGTCCTTTCATGCATTTAAACCATTAAACAGCTTATTTTTCAATACTACATTCTAGTCATTTAATTTAATGCATGTCTCATGTTTTGAGACATTTAATAATTATAGATAATTGTAAATCATAATTATTATGTGTATTGATCATCTGCCTTAAGAATTATATTGGCAGTCTTATCACTTGGGAAGATGAGCAAAGCGTGCATTTTGGGTGGTCCATCATAAATGATTACCTTGCTCTCGAGCTAGAAGATGTTATATGGTAGATCAATACACGGTGGCTTTAAAGTAAAGTTTCCCACCCAAACTCAACCCTGCTGTCAATAAAAGGATAGGTGGATCATTTACCTCAATTTTTTGCTATTATTTGGCCTATGTTAGTTTCCCTACTCGATGGTGAATCCTCGGTTCTCATAGTTCCTCTCTAGGTAACCTCTCTTTTTTTCTTCTACTCAATAGCTAGCCCTAAGTTTCTTTGAAGATCCATAGATTCAATTAGGTTTATAAATTAAATCTGAACTCAATTTCAAGTTGGGTTTGGATCTTGTATTTGTCAACTCGACTGAAGTCGGTCAATATATCACCACCCCTATTCATAATGCTACCATCAAAGTTGTTTTTAAGGAAAATATGTTTACGTTACTAAAATATATTCTAGCTTGTGATTTTCAATAAACTTATGAAGATTCATTTATATTTGTAGGCCTAATTAATTCACTTTGGTCCACCCTACTGAGCCATCACCCATCACCTCTTGCAGTGATTGCCATGTTTAGTGGCACATGATATTGGTTTAGGTGGCATAATCCATTATAGCGGAGCTAATGGTTCCACTTCTCACTAAAATGGAACCAAGGAAGCAAAATGTTAGAGAAAAGTGGCCAAATCTCATGGATTTGGAGGAGCAACATTGAATCTATGGGATTGGAGACAAGATTGCTAGATTTCACAGCGTAAGTGAGAGGGAGCTTTATCTCATGGTTTTGGAAGCAGTGGTGGCAAGTGGATCAGGTTAGACCAGATATGAGTTGGGTCGGATATATGTTAGATCAAAATTTTATCAAGCTAAATCCACCATTTTATTTAATGGGTGACAAATTCAAATCTAAACCTAATTATTTTATTGAATAGATAACTCGATCTGCTCTACAACAAAATGAATCAAGTTAAACCGATTAAATGGATAAGCATTGCCACTCCTATTTAGAAGCTCTTTGCCTTATATATGACAAGATGACGTCGGTTTGGGAAGGTGAGAAATAAGATGCCATGTCTTATTGGGATGTTCGAAAGTGGAGAAAATAAGGCAATTATGTATTGGTCCATTGGCTTGCATTCAAACTAGGAATATGTAAGTTAGCATCATTACATTTATTTCAAGTTAAGCAAGGTTTTTGTGAACTTCTTTTTATTTTGTGCAAATTTAAGGCAAGAATGTAGTTAACTATTATCAAAGAATAATATTGTTTTACTAAATATGTTCATAAATATACAAAAATATTACATACATCATGCTTTTTTTGTGTGTTAAGGTAAATATATTAGACAACTCTAGGGTAAATACATTTAAAATATTGAAAGAGGAGGCCATGATGTTCCTTGCATTGAAATATAGGACAATGAGTCTTAAAGAACATCCCCCGAATAGCTAGCAATATGAGAGCCTATCTAATTTGTTGCACCATTGGTCTCTCAATAGATGTGGGTGGCCTCAAATGAGACAAAAAGTCCTAGTGATCCTTGTAATATTGGAGAGCAATAGCTAGACACTAGTAGACTAAATCCTTAGTTTGGATATCCAATTAACTATAATTCTTTACTTCCCTTCAAACAAAATGTTGGTAGCTTGCAAGGCTATAGCAGCATAAATTATTTCTTTCCAAACTCCTCTCAGCTCTGCTAAAATAAAGATATCTTATAGATAAGAATCATCTACAGCAATAAAAGATCATGTTATGGTCACTGATAACAAAACTAACTTCACATCTGCACCTTTATTCATGATGCTTCCATCAAAGATGATTTTAAGAAAAAATATGTTTACTAAAATACATTCTATTTTGTGAATTTTAATAAACTTTTGATACTTCATGTTACTATGTGGAGACTTACTTAACCCTCTCAAGTTCATTCATCTGACCTGCCACATATCACATCTTGTGGTGATTGCTATGTTTAGTGGCCTATGACATGGGTTAGGTGTATAAGCAAGCTCAATCCCATTGTAGTGGAGGCAATTATGACTCTAGTTCTCATTGGAATAAAACTGAGGTGGCCGGATATTGTACCTTCAGTAGCAAAATAATGGGATTTCATGAATTTGGAGGTAATGACGTTGAATCTCAAAGGATTGGAAGCAAGATGGCTGATCTCACAACCATCATTATGTGACCATAAAATTTTATAGGTTTGAAGGCACCTTACCTTAGATCTATTGGGAGAAGGTGATCAGATGATCTCCACCTCTTTTCCCAATTTTAAGTGAGGCATTGAGAAAGGAGGAGGGTAGGGGAGTTTGTTTTGAAAAATTAACGAACAATATATTTCATTATGCGAGGATATTTTGGAAATGGAGAAAATATCGGCATTTGTGGAAAGGGGAGAAAATAAGGAAATTATATAGAAGGTTAGCTGATAGAAAGATGTGATCTCACCAACCCTATGATTTACTCCAAATTGAAAGGTTCAAAACAATGCTTCATATTTTTAAGAAGAGTTTTAACAAAATTTCTTATTTGTTGTGCTAAATTAGGGCATGAAAGTAATCAAATTTTATAAAATAATAATGTTTTATTAATATATACATCAATATACAACAAATAATATATATCAATATCAACAAATCATACATGACATTTTTTGTAAAGGTAGAGGTAATAGATAACTTTATTTTGTATAAACAAATCTTGCATGATCAAAGAATAGGAGGCCATGGAGCTTCATCTAATTGTTGAACAAAAAGCCTCAAAAAACACCTCCCAAATGATTAGTAATATAAAACAATGTCCTATCTGCCATACCATTAGTGTCCTATAAGTGTGGGTAGCCTTGAATGAGATAAATATTTCACTCATCCCCTAAATATTGGAGAAAAATAAATGGATGCTAGTAGGCTGAATTTAGAAAAAAGTAATTTTTTTAGAATTGATAAAATAATTTTGATGAAAAGTGTATCAAAAGAGAATCAACTGTTTTACAGTAAAGAAAAAATAACAAAAATTAAAATGGTATATTTTCACTCTTTTGAAAGATTTTTATTCACCAACTATTCTCTTGCAAGCACAAAAAAAACAGTGAAGGAAGAGTAAAGAATGATATAATCGTGGTTACTAGCCATATATTAGTTACACCAAACATATAGGATTTTGGTTGGATCAAACCTTTCATTTTGAAGAAAGGCTTTAGACTTAGCAAAGAGAACTCTAAGCCTTCATGCAAGCAAATAAAGTAGAAATAGAATAGGTATTTCTCACTAATGTTTTCTTAGCTCCTCTCTAAAACAAATTGATCATGATGAGCATTAAATGCAGTCCACATCAGTAGGTGTTATGGTTAGTCATCACACTTAACATTTGGATATCGAGCTAACCATAATTCTTTAGTCTTCCTCCAACACAGGTGCATAGCCTAGAAGGTTGTTGTGGTATGAATGTTGCCATTTCAAGCCCCTCTTAGCTTTGCCAATAAAACTAATACTGTATATCAATGGGGGAACTACTTGTAGCTATAAAGTTTGAGTTAGGGCCTCCAATAACAAAACATACTCCCTCATTTAGGCCTTCATTCAAGACGTTGCCTTGAAAGTTGATACATGTACCTCAACATTTACTTTACTAAAATATGTTTTATTTTTCCATTTTCAATTATCCTATGATACTTCATATTAATGTTTGGAGACCTAACTAATCCACTTAGATCCACCCATCCAACCCATCGCCCATTGCCCATCACCTCTTTTGGTGATTATAGTGTTTAATAGCTTGTGACATGAGTTGATTGTAAAGGATGGCCTAATATTACTATAGCAAAAGCAATGTCTCTAATTCTCACTGGGTTAAAACTAAAATGTCTAGATCTTGCATTGTTAGAGTCAGGGTGGCTAGATCTTGATAAAGAGATTGCAAATTTGATGGAATGAAATGCAAAACTGTCTACTACTTGTTCACCATTCATATAAATGCACCTCTCTTTTAGTCAAGCCATTGCATTAGCCCAACCAAAAACTAAAATAATATTCATTTTATGGATAGAAAGCAATCGATCCAATTCAAATCCTATCTCCATAATATTTTTTGTCTAAAAATTATATTTTTGGTGTATTTCTGGCAAGGATAAGGTAATTGGATCTAGCCATCAAAGGAGTACTTAGTATAAATATCTTCTTGGTCTTTGACCTCTTTAGTCATTACTAGCGCTCGCTCGATTAATGCAATGGGATGGGTTGACTTACGCAATAATAGAGTAAACGAGAAAGAAAAAATAGTAAATTTTATTTAATCCAATGATAAAAAAGAAGAGGATAAATAAATAGTTAGGACGTAAAATGGACTTCCATAGTGTATAAGACAAAATTTACTTTCCAAATTGGGACATTCTATGTGATTCTATCATATATGTCTTTCTGATTCTGTTATAAATCTTCAACTGAAATGCATTAATTTGCAATATTAGTACTTGCACTATAATCTTAATGGTTCTCATGTCAGTACTAGTTAGTTGCTAGGAACTCCTTTCTTTACGTTCCCATGCCATCATAAGAGAGGGATATCGAGACAAAAACAAAAGAAGAGCGAATGGTTCTAAGTATCCTTTTCTTTTCTAATTCAGTGAGCTATACTATCAGAGCATATTCGAGAATCTAAACGTTTTGCTCTGTAGATAGCTTACTCTATGCTCAGTCTTGCAAAGCGTATCAACACCTAATATTGTGGTCTTGGATGCTAGATGGCCCCATCTCATGGCCCTTACGGTGAGGCAGCTAAACATTATGGAAAAGTTGGAGGAAGTTGCCATTGTAAGGACAATGAGTAAGTTCCACATTATAACCTTGCTAGTAGTAGAACAAGCAAAACGAATATGCCTTGATTGCTTACTAAAAATTGATTTTTGTTTTTTAAAAGAAAAGCCAAGTTTAAGTTTGGTTTTCGATAGTTGTTTCCATCGTGGAATAGATATGATTACGCACTTGCATTTAGAGCTTACTAATGTAGAGAGTCAATCTTTTTTAACTATTTGTTAGACCAATGTTTGATAGGAGTACTTATTTGGTAGTTCTAAAAATGCTTTTTACACTATTTGATGCCATAGATATTAGCTATTATGATTTATGTTCTGGCAAACTTGATCTCTACTATGAAGCAAAGACAATGTAGAATTTGCCGATATGATCCTTTTGATTTAACTAAAATTATTGTTATAGAGTTTGTTATTAATTAGCTTCATTATATATAGGGGTCTTGTCATTTATATTCTATTTGGCATATATGTCGCCGACTGAATCTAATTTTCATTTTAAGTAGTAAATATTGGTTGGGAACTATTATCCTTTTTCACATTTAAATACTTGGCAAGACAATGTGGAGATTTATTTTGACAAATGTTTCTTCTTAATTAGAATTAGCACTATTGCAAAGAATAATGCTTTTCCTCTCCACAAAGAAGACATATTACAATTACTGCAAATGATTATGATAGAAATTTGTGAAATAATAGTGCTTTTAATATGTCATAAGGATGGCAACTATAACTAGTGGTACCAATTTCTTTGACATATGATGAATCATTTGGAAGGTGAGTGCTAGCATTCATGACACCAATATGTAAAGAATACAATTGTTAATATCAATGACTGTATATTAATTTCTTAGGTGATATATTAACCTGGCACAGTGGTATGTCACACTTATTACTTACCATAATTTTTGGTACCATTCGTTAGAAAATATTATTGTCGACAAAAGCAAGCTTGATTGTTGTCCTTGTGAACTTGAATGTGGAAGTTTATGTGGTCATCAGATTGTTACCTTTAATGTGATGTATTGAACCTTGTAACTTATGGTCTACCACCAATTGGTCTCATTTTTATTATATTAATGTGTTAATTCATTTCTCGTATTTTCTATCTTTGCTCTTTCTCATGATTTTAGTTTCACACTGCATTTTCCTAACCTTCATAATTAATTCACTGTTTTTGTTCTTTTTGTATCTTAACAATATCAATAGAGAAATGAAGAAGTGATGCATTGAGGATGGAGCCAATGCTTTTGGAGAGGGATGGGCATGTATATTGGAAGCTAGATGGATATGGCAGTGGATCAAACATTGTGCTTCAAGGTTGCTTTTCTCCTCTAGTCAAGTAGTTCTTTGTTCTATTATCATAGATTAGAAGTATTCCCTTTTAGTGCATATGTTTTCTACCTTGTTGCTAGATATTGGGAGCTGGGACTCGGTTTCACCAGAAGATAAATGGTTTGCATTTGATGAAGTGGAAGGAAACATAGTTGAGAGGCACATTACTTCTTTGAGGAACAAGAAGCACCTCCCTATGCATTTACAACTTTGTCTTGGTTCATGACTTTTATTATTTACTTGAATCATGATTTTGGTGATGTTTAGACCAAATTATCTTAAAAGTTTTATCCAGACATTTTAATCTGCATCAACTCAAGCATAGACTAAAATCCACTTGGTCATTATATGTTTCATATAAACCAAGGCATTCATTTTTTCATTGAATTGCCCCGCAATGGAATTAGGTTGGCAATGCTTGATCGACCATCCAGCCAAATAATTGTCAAACTCAGGATAGACAATCAAAAACTATTCTTTGGCTTTTCTCTCTTAAAACTCTTTCAAAGATCTTAAACATCAAAAATCAAAATACATCCTACTTCACAGCTAGCTAAACTATGGATTCAGAAGCTGCAGTGAATCCTTGATATTTTACCTAGGTCAAAACCTGGTTTGGCACTAAATGACTTGACAATACTGTTGCAAGAAGTTTATCCATAATCACTTAATTCTTTTGAGAAATATATAGAGCACCTCATCATAACTTCATTAAGATCATGAAATTCAAAGTAAAAGTCAAACAACTACTAAATAGCAAAGATTTGAAACACATAAAAACCATGCAGGACTTAGTTTCCAAAATTCATGTCCACTCCAACCAAGTTGCAACAATTTCAGAGGCGAACAAGCCATGTCAAACATGAGAAAAGTAGGCACTTCTTTCTTCTTTATCCTGGTAAACTTCCTTCCATAAAAGAAAATCAGTCTGCTGCAAATGTCTAATAGTTCTAAAACAACTTCATGTCTGATTTCCAAGACCTATCTTGCCCAAATTTTGTCATACTAAAGTCTCCACCTAGAACTCAATGCTCTTTGAAAAAATCTGACTGGATATATTTCATGTATTAAGGCCGATCTATCAGCTAATTCAAATGGCCCAAACATATTAGACAGTATTCATTGAGCTCACGGACTTCAAGAATTTCAGCTACACCAAAAATAGAAACTTTCCCACTCAACTGATCCACACACTCAACCCATTGATCAAACTGATAGATATTTTTACAAACAGATGAAATGCAGAAGAACAAAAGATAGGGGGATGAAAAGTCCAATATATAATTGATCTGGCTTATTGGACATACCCTTATGGCATAGCCAATACATCATAGGTAATTCTATAACAACATTAATTGTACCTAATACCAAACTACAACCTGGACATTAAAACTAGAGTAATAAATCCACACAGTTCATGCATATGCATTTAATTCTCAAAATTAACTTTTAATACTCTCTCTTAATTTTGAGACATGTGATACTCCTAGCTTTTCGCGAAAATAGAGAAACATTTCAGTTGACAGTGACTTCGTGAAGATGTCTGCTATTTGGTCTCCAATCTTGCAGAAGGCCAACACAATTTCTCTTTTGCTTGCTAACTCTCCAATAAAGTGATGCCGTAACTCGATGTGCTTGGTACGGCCATAAAAAACTTGATTCTTGGACATTGCAATGGCAGACATATTGTCACAGAAGAGTATAGTTGGTGAGAATCCTTCATGATTCATATCTTTGAGTATTCTTCTTAGCCAAACAACTTCACAAGCTACTCCACATGCTGATATATACTCAACGTCGGCAGAAGACATCGCCATAGTATTTTGCTTCTTTGATGATCAAGAAATAGGCTTTGTTCCTATGAAGAAAACATAGCTTGAAGTATTTTTGTGATCGTCAATCGAACCTGCCAATCGCTATCAGAAAAGTCGTGCAATTTATTATCTTTCTCACCTTGAAAAACAATCCCATAATTCTTAGTCCCTTGCACATATCTCAGAATATGCTTAGCAGCAGCAAAATGAAGTTGGCTAGGCTCACTCATAAAATTTGAAACAATACTAACAACATAAACAATATTAGGTCTTCTATTTGTGAGATAAATGAGTGATCCAATAAGCTTTTTGTAGATAGTCTCATCAACCTTCTTAGCTCCATCATTTTTTGAAAGCTTTTCATTGACTACCATAGGAGTACAAGAATCTTTACAGCAAGTCATGTTGTACTTCTTCATCAAATCAGCAGCATATTTTTCTTGAGAAATAAATATTCTCCCATTTTCTTGCTTCACTTGCATCCCAAGAAAATATCTCATAAGCCTGAGATCTATCATCTCGAATTCGCTCATCATGGCTTTTTTAAAATCTTCAATCATCAAGAGACTATTGCCCATATATATCAAATCATCAACATAAAGGCAAGCAAAAAGGAATTCTATTGTACCTTTTGTATTAACATACAATGATGGCTCATTTGGACTTCTTTGGAATCATTTTTTCTGAAAATAGTTGTCAATCTTGCTATTCCATGCTTATCGGGCTTGCTTTAGCCCGTAGAGAAACTTTTGAAGTCGATACACTTTGTTTTCTTGGCCCATAGCTGCATATCCTTGTGGCTGCTAAAAATATACTTCTTCTTTAATTTCTTTATTTAAAAATGCTGATTTTACATCTAGTTGATAAACCAGCAACTTGAGTTGAGCAGCAAGAGCCCTGAACGTACGAATTGTTTACATACGAGCAACAGATGCAAAGGTCTCACCAAAGTCAATTTTAGGTTGTTGACCGTATCCTTTGGCAACAGGACGAGCTTTATGCTTTTGGATAGATCCATCCTCATTGTACTTTGTCTTGAAGACCCACTTTAGGCTACTAATCTCTTTGAATGGTGGCTTGTCAACAAGATGCCATGTGTTATTCTTCTCAATCATCTTCATTTCTTCATTCATGGCCTGCAACCAAACTTCTTCTCCAATAGCATCATCATAGCTTTGAGGCTTACTAGCAGCAAAAGCAACATCACAATCTTCATATACCTCTTGCAAAGAACGACTCTTTCTTGGTGGTGAGTCAGTTGTAGTTGTAGTTGAAATTGAATGACATGCAGATGATGAAGAACCTGGATTTGGATTTTGTTGGTTTGGAGAAATCAAATGATTGACTTCATTAGGTTGAAGAGGTGTTACTTGATAATCCAGCTATGTCTTTCCATTCCCATGCACTTCCTTTATCAAAAATCACATCCCTTGAAATGATCAGCTCTTGAGTGTTGGGATTGTGCAACCTGTAGGCTTTGGAGTGATCACTGTAGCCAATGAAGATACATCTTTCTCCATTTTCATCAAACTTCTCTCTATTTAGAGGAAGAATGTGATAATAAGCCAAACAACCAAAGATCTTAATATGATCGATCTTTGATTTTCTTTGGAACCATGCTTCATAAGGGGTCATGTGTTGGATAGCCTTTGTTGGAGATCTATTCAGAAGATATACAGTTGTATTTACAACTTCTGCCCAGTAAGTATTTCGCAAACCTTTGGCTTTCAACATGCTTCGAGCGACATCGAGAATGCTTCGATTTTTTTGCTTCGCAATGCCATTTTGTTGTGGACTTTGTCGAATAGTCAGCTGCCTCTTTATGCCTTTTTCTTTGCAATAGTTCCAGAATGGCTTTGAAATGAATTCTCCTCCATGATCTGTTCTCAAGCCGTTAATGATCTGTCCACTTTCTCCTTCAACATGAGCCATAAATTGAAGAAATATAGAGAAAGCTTCAGATTTTTGCTCAAGAAAATAAACCCACGTCATCCTTGAATAATCATCAACAAAAAGAAGAAAGTATCTTCTATTATTCAAAGGAGTTCTAGTCAGACCACAAATATCGACATGTAATAATTCAAGGGGAGCTTTAGCTCTCCATGAAAATTTAGAAAATGGCTTTTTGTGAATTTTGCCAAAAACACAACCTTCATAAACTCTCCCCAAAATATCAACAGAAGGTAGTCCAATAATCATGCCTTTTTTACTCAACAATTTAAGAATCTCTAAATTTAAATGCCCATATCTCATATGCCAAATACTGACTCATCTATGACTTCTGACTTTAAAACAAGATTTTTTTTATGAGACATATGAATTGGAAACACTCTATTTGATGTCATAGGCACTATAGTAATTATTTGATCCCTTTTCTTATCAATAATTGTGCATTTATCTCTATCAAATGTGAGCATATAACCCTTTTCAACTAGCTGGCCCACACTTCATAGATTCTGAGACAAATTAGGGATATAAAGTACATCTTTAAAAAGTTTAGAAGTATCTCCCTTTGTTTCCATAGTAATGTCACATTTGCCTTCCACCTTCACGTATTTTCCATCTCCAAGCTTCACATTGGATTTAAATGAATCATCCAAGTGAACAAAACTAGTCTTCATTCTTGTCATATGGCGACTGCACCCCTATCGAGGTTCCATGTATCTTGATCTTCTTGCATACTTGTGCAAAAGTAGAACAGTTATTCTAAAGAATCATCATTGTTGATGAAGTTGGCATGATTTTTCTGTTTCTTCGGGCAATTGATGAGAGGATGATTAGAGTCTTTGTAGTGGCTGCATGGTCTAAACCAGCAATCTTTGCTTTCATGATTACTCCTTTTGCATATATGGCACCGGCTGAGACTTTTGTTGCTGCTAGAGTTGAATTTATTGGGCTGGTTTTTCTTCCAGTCTATGCCTTTCGATCCACCTTTTGAATTTTAATTCCGGTGCTAATACTTCGATTTTCTTGGCCTTTCTTCGTTCTTGTTCCCTGTCACATTCATCTTGGATTGGAGGGCTTGCTATAATGGTTCCTCCACATATCTAGCCATTCTATACTCATGAGCTTCAAGAGAACCCATTAGTTCATACATGGTGAGTTTAGACAAGTCTTTAGATTCCACAATCACTATGACAACATGTTGAAATTTCTGGGGTAAGACCCTCAAAATTTTATCAACTATTTTCTTCTCTTCTATATTATCACCACAACTTCTAATCAAATTAACTATTTCAGCAACTTTTGAGAAAAAATCATGTACCCTTTCAGTTTCTTTCATGGAAAGATTTTCAAAATTAGTCCATAGGGTCCGGAGCTTGATGGCGGTGACTTTCTCAGAACCTTGGAATTCTTTTTGCAGAACTTTCCAAGCATCTTTTGCCTTCTTTATGCCAAAAATTCTTGGAAATATTGACTTACTCAGCCCCTGTTGGATGTACCGCAAAGCATTGGCATCTTTTTTTATGTTCTCTTTGTATTGCTTTTGTTGAGCATTTGTGCATAACGAAGTGGTTTCCGCTGGTGGTTTGTTGTAGCTTTCTTCAATTACATCCCAGAGATCTTGTGAGATGAAGAATGTCTAGATCTGGCTGCTCCAATAATTATAGTGCTCTCCATCAAAAATTGGTACTTGACTAGGAGAGTATTGGAAGAGTGTTTGGGTTTGTTTCCATATGGAAGCAAGAGCAAGAAATGGGATATGAAGAAGCCTAATGCTCTGATACCACTGATAGATATTTTTACAATCAGAGAAAACGCAAAAGAACAAAAGATAGGGGAGATGAAAAGTCTGATAATTGATCTGGCATATTGGACACACACTTATGGCATAGCCAATACATCATAGATAATTCTAGAACAACATTAATTGTACCTAATACCAAACTACAACCTGAACATTAAAACTAGAGTAATAAATCCACACAGTTCATGCATATGCATTTAATTCTCAAAATTAACTTTTAACACAAACAAACCACTCAACAACCCCTCGCATCCTTCCATGATTACTAATTAGGCTAGCTGAACGCAGTTGAACCTGATCAAACAGCAATAACAGTTTGCAGCATTGGCTTAAACCAGATCTTTAATAAATTGCCAGGAAAAAATTGAAATAACTCTTCCTGTGTTCTATTAGATACATATTTCTTTATGGATCATTGCAAGGGTCTAAAATTGTAAATGTCTAGTCTCGCATCAATTATGTATTAAAAAATTGTTGGGTAGTTATATAAGATCAAAAAATCTAAATAATACTTTCTATCGACTCTAGGCCTTGTGTTGTGATAATCATGCTTATATTTTTTTAATGTCAGATGCTTGTCTAAGTAACAGATCACATTTTTGTCACTTTTGCATGTTTTGCCATATTTATATCCATCTTGCTCTCATTGACACAGAAAATACATTTGTACCTTCTTATCCATCCTCACTTATGGCCAAGTTAGTAATGTGGGATTTCTGAAATATGTTTAGGAAGCAAAGATTAAAAAGGGTTAAAAGATGAAAAGAAGAATCGCTGGACGAATGAAGTGAAAAGACTGAATGTGATTATTCTACCAATCATATATCTTCAAATTGCTCAATTGAAGGTATTCTACAACTCCAGATTGCTTCACTGGAGATAGTCAAGTGAAATAAAATTACAGGGACTGGTGCAACTGTGGAGCGTGGTGGCCAATTACAATTCTAGTTAACAACCAATTAATCCTTCTGCAAGTCCATTGCCAACAATTTTGGTCACCAGTTGGCACATATCTCCTCAATGCATTCACTTGGGAGACCAGAATTATCCCTAAAACATGAAAAAGTAAATGAAGGCCAGCCTCCTAGTGATGAAAATTCAGGCTGGGTGAATTATGGCTTGCGTAGTGATGACGCCATTTGTTTAGAAATCAAAATTCTAGGTTCAGGCCTTATGGTTCATCTCCAAGAATTTGGACTTTGATATTATAATGCAGGTGGTCTACTCTCTCTCTCTCTCTCTCTCTCTCTCTCTCTCTCTCTCTCTCTCTCTCTAATATAATATTTTTTTACAAAATCAATCACTGACACCACTTGCACCAAATCTATGTCCATGCATCAAACATCTCATGCATACAGAACCACGGGGGAAGAAGCTAAAGCTAAGACCTTTTTACAATTTCATATGGATCAAATGTCAGGTGATTGGTAAGATAGGGGCAACGATGGCTGATGATTTCATCAACATGCCAAATAATTCTTTCTAGTTGGATGATGACTTGAGATAAGATCAACAACCCAACTATCATAAAATGTCTTAATCTCTTTAAAGATTTCATCTTTTTATTAAAAAAATAAATCACATCTATAACAGCTAAATGAAGGAAATTATGAATAGTAAAAAATGAAAAACTAATTTTTTGCAGCATATTCTTGTTAGACGACATGTCACTGTGAGTGCTGGACCTTAACCTTGCTGACGTGGAGCCGCCGCTGCTCCATGGCTTGACAGATTTGGCCCCCACCCCCTCTTCCTTTTTTTCCTTTTTTCTTCATTCGCAAAAGAAAGGGAAAGTGTATTGCAATTTGTGTTGCCATGATTTTTGGATGTTCAGAAAAAAGTAATTTCTTTTGCTTTTTTTCCTTTTTAGAAAACCTCATTGATTTTTTCTGAGTCAAAAGGTGTGTATTTTGGAATTGGGTTTTGTTGTAGGGTTGGCTACTTTGCTTTAAAAGAAGAGAAATTTTCTAATATTTTATTTTACAAATTGCAAAGGAGAGAGATGGTTTGCAATTCTTGTATTATTTATTTTCATAAAAAAATAATATCTAGTGCCTGTTGATTTGGCATCTCACTTGTTGGTGGATGGCATAACTTTTGTATCTGAGTGGATAAATTTATTTGAGATAACTTCTAACACGAAACTTTAATTGTGGTATATGTTGTTCTTCGTGTCTCTAGTTGTTAGAATGCGGTGCTAACCATGTAGACCTAATTTTATGGTTTATCCCATATCTGTGTGTAAAGCATTTGGCCATGAAATGAGCTTCATAGCACTATAAATCCATTAGATCAAGGTTTGAATTTATAAACCTATTTGTGCCTAGTTGCAGTCTTTTCAAAAGATAAATTAACCAAAACCCATATATCAGTTTTGTCTAAAGCCAGCAATTTCTCATCCATTATTTGCCACCAAATAAGATTAGTACTAACCTTACGATAAGATTCAGATTTATGTAAATAAATATGAGTAGAGAAGCAATTAAAAATTATGAATACATATAGAGGGTTGCCTTAGCCAAGTAGATTGAGGCACGGGAAGGGATGGAGTAGTGGTAGAAGAACTAAGGTGATGAGAGGAATCACTTGTAAGTTCATCCAATGAAGAAGATATCTCAGGAATAGTCGTGGATATTCAGGAGAGTCTAAAGTATACATAGAACAGATTTATATTGGAGTCATCAAGAAATAGTTCTATAAAAGAGTCAATGAAGAATGAAAGAGCTGTGATGGTAGATAAATAAAAGGTTGGTAGGGAAGAAAATATTTGATGTTTACAAAACATAATAAGTCAAGAAATATGAAGCTGATTGGAGATAAGATCGTAATATTGATATCCTTCTTATTTGACCCCATTCCCAAGATAATGGCACTATCTAATGCAAGGCTCTAATTTAGCGTGTTCATAAGGTTGGAAAAGAACAAAGTATGTACAACTAATAACATTAAAGTAACTATAATCAAGAGGTCTTTCATACAAACTCTCAAATGAGATTGATCATTAAGGGTCGTAGAAGGTAGACATTAATTGTATAGACAACTGTAACCCCAGAAGCATTAAAGATACATTGCAAAAATGAGCAAAGCACAAAAACTATCCAAAATATGCCAATATTTTTGTTCAATACACCTATTTTATTATGATGTTCTCAGATAAAAACATTAACAAAATATCCTCATGTTGATGAAGAAAATTAAGGGATACTTTGTCATTATATTCTATGGTATTATTGAAATGTAAAACCTTGATAGTACAATAAAACTAGGTTTTTATTATATTAGCTAATGTTTTAATAAATTTAAGGCAACTTAGATCCATTATGAAATAAGATAAAGCCATGCAAAATGAGAATTATCATCAACAAAGATGATTAGGAATGGCAACGACCCGGGGATGACCCAGGGTAGCTTATACCAGTCTCCATCCCCATTAGGAAAAACGTTCATGTTACTCGCCCCGTTAAGCCGTTATAGTTAATGGGGTAGGGATGGGGATATCCGGCCAGGTAAACAAGTACCAATTGGGTATCCATTTGGCCGTTTACATAAAATAATAAAATTATTTTATTAAATTTATAATTTTTATAAAAATTAAAAAATACTAATAAAAAAATCTAATGAAGCTTTTCTTCATCTAATTTCTTTTGACAGCAGTTACAAATTGCTTTCAAACTCTCATCGATCATTTTGCATTCAAAATGGTTCCAAACTTTCGATCATAAAGATCTTATTGGAGAAATAGAGTCAGTGTTTTGAGTTTCAACTGAAGTCAAAGAATTTTTAATGGAGTCATCTAATGTGTTAGATGTATCAATATCATCTTTTGGTTGTTCTCAATTGGTCTTCATCTTATCCTAAAAAATTAATATTATCATTAAGCACATAAGCTAATATACATATTAATATATATATATATATTATTTATTTATTTTAAATTTTAAATTTTAAATATATTAATATATATATTTAAAATTTAAATACATTATATGAAAGCTAACGGGGATGTGGATGGATAAACGAGGATGGGGCGAACAATATCGTCCCTGGATTGTTTACCCGTTTAGCCGTTAATGAGTAATCCTCGTTACCCATTAAGCTGTTTAGACTGAGGATTCTTCGATCCGTTAAAAATAGTACCGACTAGACAAATGACCAAACAAAAAAATTTGTCATCCCTAAAGATGATAAATACTTTGCTCCTCTTCCCTCAGGTGATCAAATTGTAGCATAAGGAGATGGCCTCCAAACATCAAAATAGATTAAATTAAAAGGTATCGAAGATAAGGAATTACTTTTATTAAATGGTAAGATTTTTTTGCAAGTTGACATAATAGACAATCAGCATGTACGACTATTTATACATGACCAAATTGACTACTAAAAAACTAAGAAATATAAATGACACAATGAAACATTCCCCAATCATGAATGCCAAAGACCCCGGGATAAGTTGGTTGTCATTACATGACTCATGAATATTATTTTCTTGAATTTTATGTAAGTTTTCTAAACATTTTATTTTTAAAGATATTTTTTAAAATGACATGATTTAGTACATTGATCTAGTGATTGTAGCAGTGAGTCGATGACCCAACAACTTAGCCAAGTTAGGTTCCTATCTAGATATATTAAGTATGATGATTAGGATAGGACAACAAATAAGTTGTGGTGGGTCAAGGCATGCTTGATCTTGACTTAGACCCAAATCATTAGCTAGCTAGATTGGATCATATTGATCCCATGAAAAATATTTTAGATTTAATTGGTCATTTGGATTTGATTAGGGTCAAGTATGACATTGACCAAATCTACAATGTTCGGATTTAGATTTAGTTTATAATTTGGGTTAGGCATTTGGTTATTACCTAAACATAATATAGCTATCTCTTTATAACTTAATTTATAATATGTAATATTTAAATATAAAATTGTTAAAAAAATTTAATAAAGCTAAAGCACTACTAACCTAAATATGAATTTTAATTCTATATTTTTTTAATTTATTTAAGATAATAATCCAATCAACCTCAAAATTTTGAATTTTAAAGAATATATATTATTATATTTGGGAACATTGTAAATGTTAAATAAATAATAAATATTTACATATAATTAAATTAGGTTAAATGAGAAAAAATGAGGCTATTGGAATGAACAAATAAGAATTAATTTAAGTGAATTGACGAATTAGAAGAGATACACATAAGAAGAAGGAAAATGAGTATCGCATGATCAGGAGTTTTGTATCAGTTTAGCTTGTGTAGGGATCCATCTTTCTCTGCTCAAATTAGACATGCATGATATATGGACTTGATTGGATTGATTTAGGTTAGATATTTTAAAACCTTGACCCAACCTTGTTTCCAATTCAGACCAAAATTTTTGACCTCGAATCAATTCATATGTTCTCAAAAATAGATTAGACTAGATAGGGTCACTAGTGGGCTGACCCATTTGCATCTGTATCTTGGGTGAAAAAAATGTAGAATAAACCTTTTTAAAGTAAAAATGGTTATATAGCTGCATGCATGATAGTAATTGTACTTATGAGGTGACTTTTTTGAGATAAGAATAGGTGTGATACATCAATTACTTCTCGGTTTTCTATTTCATATATATATATATATATATATATATATATATATATATATATATATATATATTCAACTCCATGATGGTAAGTGAAAAATTACTTTCAAGTCACATATTCATAAAAAAATCTATTCTTGAATCCTTGTCTATTCTTAAATTAAATTCATAATAAGTTATGATGTCCTTGAATTAAAATATTCTTTGTACCCCTCAAGTTCTATCAAAGAAAAAAATTGATACCGATATACTTCAATCCATTGTAAATAAGTTTATTGACCAATATATTTAGGAAATTAGTAAGTAATGATTGCTAAATCAAGTTTGAGTGGTTGAATAGGGTGTTAGTCTAATGATGAGTTAGTGATTTGATTTTGTTGGCACACAATTTTGGCGGAGTTTTATTTTTGGCCCTTTTAAAATTTGGAAAAGGAAATAGATTGGAGGACCTTTTCGAATTTCCAAAAAGGAAGTTTCTAGGTCCCAATTCATAAAATTACATATTTACTCTTGAACAAAAAAAAATAACGAAAAAGCAAAAGATGTAAATTATCACTTTCCCCTCAATAAAAAAATACATGGTTACCATTAAGAGAGAAAACATGGGGTAAACTAATTTATGTATTGGATAAAAATCTTTTTATTTACTCAAAAACTTCAAGCATTTATTATCCAAAAATTATAAAGAATTAACAATCAATGCGCTCATTAAAAAGTCTAAATCAAATGAATTTGGACCAATTAAATGGTAAGAAGGTTTCAATGAGACTAAAATAAATTAATTGTGGGTTAAATTTATGTCAAATACTTCCGTCCGACTAACTGATTAGGATGTAGATAATCAATCAAGATATATGTGCTCAACCAAAATCGTAACAAAAATAAGCAGAACCTTTAGGTTGTCAAAACTAGCTAAATATCAGCTAGGTGAGGATCTATGAAAAATCTTCTATTGATATACTCATTTAATCATCAAATACACTTACTTAGATCCTAGTCCCCATGAAATGCACCCTTCTCTAGAAAGAAGACCAAGCGGAGTGAACATGCTTGTTTGGCCTATCATTTGTATTTATGTTTGTGTTAATTTGTATTGCATTTGAAATACAACATTGCATCTCATTGGATACAAATACTTGGTTGTTGACTTACATTTAGTGCAAAATTGATATGCATTAAAATTTTAACAAAAAATTTGTAAATAAAAAAAAGTTAAAAAATAGATAAGCACCTATACTTTGGAGACTTTAGAATTAGAGAAGGAGATGATTTTAAAAATTTATTAATTTAGGGAAATTTAAAAAGCGTAATAGGATAACTTAAAAGATTAAGGATAATGTTGGATTTCCAAGTTTGGAGGAGATCATTACCATGAAAAGAAAATAATTTTCATCTCACATTACATCTACTAGGATATGTTGGGTTCTCTTTATTGGTATCTTGTCTAGCGCGAGATGTAATTTTAGCATTGCAATATGGTGGGATTTTCAGTTTTTAAATAGGTGGGGTTATGTTTGGGCTCCAAACAGACCATATATGCGATGCAAACAACAAAAAACTCTAGTTATCCTAAATTAATCTCTATATTTTCATAATTAGACTTGGTCGGGCTAAGTTACTGTTGCCGCCAAATCACTTGCAGTGAGCGTTAGGTGAATTGAGATCTCCACGGGCCTTCAGAAACGCAGAGAGATCGCCTTCTTCTTCTTCCAAAAGCCTGCAAAAAGTCCCGGACTGGTGATTCCAGCGGGGGCCCTCCGACGCTCAAGTTAGTGACTCGTAGCACAGGACTTTTTATATTAGAGTAATGCTTGAGAGAACCCTGTTAGGGGTTGGCTCTTATGTACCTATTCGGGTTCCCTCTTATCCTTCTGTGATAACAGCCGGGGATCTTCCCTTCTGTTGAGATCGGCTTCGTAGATTAATGCCGGATGGTTAGATACGTTCCGCGAATATCTGCAAGAGCGCAGTTCCTGTAACTGCCTGTGATCTTGGTAAAAAGTAGGCGAGTGGATCGCATTGTATAGTTTCAAGTCCGTTCAGCATTGAAATTCAGCTTCAAGATTGGAATTACATCAATGGCTGAGATTGGAGCTGGAATTGGAGCTGGGACCGAGGCTGAGGCCATGAGCCGACACTGGAGCCGAGGCCAAAACCAGGAGCTGAGGCCGAAGCCGAGGCTGAGGCCAAAGCCAGGAGCCGATGCCGGAGCCAAGGCCGAAGCCAGGAGCCAATGCCGGAGCCGAGGCCGAAGCCGAGGCTGGGGTCGAAACCGAAGCCAGGAGCCAATGCCGGAGCCGAGGCCGAAGCCAGGAGCCGAGGCCAAAGCCGAGGCCGGGGCCGAGGCCGAAGCCAAGAGCCGATGCTATAGCTGAGGCCGGGGCCGATCAAAATTATTACCCTTGCTTTAAAGGCTGTGCACATTTTTTACAGTGCCGCCAGGAGTGGTGGTTAGTCACATCAGATGCCTCCCTGCCCCTGAGATGAGAGAGTGTGTACTTATCAGTGAAAGGAGTGTTAGCATCTGCAGTACCTTCTGGCAGCCGATCCTGTTTGTTCGGATTGTTGGGATTGGGCAAGATTTTCCTCGGGCGTGGAACCATGGAAAGGCAGGTGTCATCATTGTGGTGAGGTCACCGCCGTCCCTTCATAGGCGGTGCCTATCGCATCCTGCGCACTGAGTGGGCGCCAGAGTGGTCTCCAACAGCAAATGGGTGTGTGGCCATCTAGAGGCAGGCGGGATGATTTGAAACACGGGTATAAAAGAGGGTTGTTCTGGGTTTGAGCCATTTCTACTGCTTCCGTCTTCCCTACCGACTGTTCAAGCCTGTTTATCTTCTATCACCCGAGCCCTCCATTGCTGACTTTCAACCTCCAACTTCAGGTTAGTTCTGCTCCCATGGCCTCCTCGTCTCTTTCCTGTTCGATTTACGATTCCGGGGCCTATTCCCTCAACCATTCACAGCCTTCTCCTTCTCCCCCTCTTCTCCGCAGGGGATGCTCCTGTGGAAGAGAGGTGGCCTGCGGGATGGCCTTGCACCGAAACTTGTCCCACCATTGGACGGGCTCGTGTTCAGCGCCGTCCGACGACCGCCGACCCTTCTTCCCGTGTGAGGCAGTCCTTTCGGGGCAGTCCCCCGAAAGGACTGCCTTCATCATGACTGCCCAGGAGATAATCAATCTCAGGGCTCAGTACCAAATCCCTACCGACCTTCATCTCTACCGGCCTCTACCTAAGGATAGAGTAACCTCTTCCTATCCAGGTCGGGTTGCCCTTTACGAACATTACTTCAAGGCTGGTCTTCGCATCCCCATTCACCCCATCATACTAAATGTGTTGGACTGGTATTCTTTAGCCTTGGCACAACTAGTCCCAAATTCTATCCGGACCCTTGTTGGTTTCATGGTGCTGTGCCATTTTCATGGGATTGAGGCTAGACCTTCACTCTTCCATTGCTTCTACACCATTAGAAAATAGTTGGGTTGGTGGTCCTTTGCTCCTAGACCTGCCAGATCCCTTAGATTGTATCTTCCTTCCTCCATCAAAGGTTGGAAAGATAGGTTTTTCTTTGCTCAAATCGAGGGGGTGAGGACCGAGTGGGAGGTTCCCAATACCGAGCCAAACAAAAACTCGTCAGTGCTTCCGAAGGACCGAGAGGCGTTCGAGTAGTTGATCACTGCCGACGTCGCCCGCTGCAACCAACTGCTATCCGAAGAGAATCTTCGGCTAGCAGGTCTTATTCCTGGCGATGGTGAGCAGTGTGACCTCTTCCCTTCTTTGCTTTCCATCTCTTTCCCTCTAACTTTGCCATTTGGATTACAGGCATGGCACCATTGCTGCACAGGGTAAGGCAAGCTGCTACAAAGAGAAGGAAGGCTCGAGAGGCCGGGGCCTCTGCTGAGGAGAGGGCTGCCAAGATTGTTAAGAAAACAGAGGCCGAAAAGACCTCAGAAGAGAACAAGGTAGAAAGGGCCAAAGTTGAAGAGGCCCTAGGAAGCGAGGCGGAAAGGGCCAAGGTTGGAGAGGCATCGGGACGGAGCGAGGCAGGGGAAAGGGATCGACCTCGTCCGCCTTCACCAGCACCACCACCATCTCCAATCGATCTGACTGGCACTTCTCCGGAGCGGAGGACCGAAGTGCCGCTACCACAGCCCACAGCTTCCGAGGTGGAGCCAGCCAACTTGGCTACAAGGCCGACTCCAGAAGCCGCTCTATCTTCCAAAGGGGCAATGACTGAGGCGTCCCTACCAGCCAAGACGCCAAAGGGAGCGGAGCCAGAGGCTAACCCTTTGCTTGTAGCTGCTAGATCAGTGGAGGGAGATGACATTGATCCATCTTTTCAATTGATCCTAACACGCTACAACCGCTGGGCCGAGCAAACAGTGGCCCAGGCTTCCATGCCCGAGATACAGAGGTTCCTTCAACACCAAGGGGCATCTACATTCTTCCGAGAGGCATCTGTGGCCCATCTCTGGGTAAGTATTATTCCATTGCCAAACTTTTTAAGACTATTTTTCTTTACCTAAACCAAATAATTTGATCAGGCATTGAACTCCATGACCGCCATGAGGGGCCTTTGGTCCCAGGCTGAGGCCGCTCTCAACCAGTCTTGGGAAGATATTCAAGAAGTCCGGGATAGAGCGGAGAGGGCCGAGGCAGCCCTGGAGGAGGCCCGGGCAGAGATTTCTCGGGCACAAAAGTCCGAAGCCGAAGCCGAGGCTGCTCAATTCAGTAACTTGGCCCAGGCTGAAAAGGAGGAAGAGGCACTCGAAGTAGCTCAGCACCAAGCGGCCTACGAGCTTGACAATGCTCAAGTGGCCGAGGAAAAACAAAAAGTGGTGGAGGAGAAGTTGAAGGCGACGGAGTCGGAAGTGTACTTACTGAAGAGCCGTTTGCACTCTGCTACTATTGAAATAAGTGTAGCCGAGGAAAGAGCCAAGAATGCGGAGGAAATTGCCCGCCGGTCAGATGCTGAGATTGCCAACATGATGGCGGTGATGACCGAGGCCGAGAAGAAAGCTGCCGAGGCCGTAGAGGAATTTAGGAAATCCGATGCCTTCGATAAGGAACTGGCCGAAGCAACTGCATTTGCTTATGATGGCGGCTTCCAAGATTGCAAGGAGAAGGTTCAAAAATTATATGGCCTTGAAGGAATAGAGAAGTTGGAGCCGGATGAGGTTCCCAAAGATGAGAGTCCGGCTCCAGCTTAAACATAACTATCTTTTTCTTTTTGCAAACTATACTAAGTCCGACTTGGTCAGCAGTTTTGTAACTTTCACAATCAATGAAAATTTCTCGTTCCATTATTAATTTGACTTGCATTGTAGCCAATTATCAGTGATAGGATATGGATAGGCCGTAGTGGCCGCTATCAAGGCCGTAGGCAGGCATAGCTAACAATCGCACTTGTGTCCAACCTAGCAGTCTTGACAAATGACCTCGTGCTGTAGGCTAATAGACTAGAAACATTGGAGGATAGTACCAGCACAAAGTCGATTAAGGGGTCGAGAAGGTATCCATGGATAGCTACTGACGAGACCGAGTGAGACTATGGTGTAGCTAGGCTAACACCATTATGGGGTTGGTTTGTTTGAAGAGCTAAAACTTCTAATATCGACGTGGAGTCGGTTCTTGTGTGTCGATGCTGCCAAACTAGAGTGCCAACATAGTCATTTGCCGACACGAAGTTGGGCTCAAGTGCTAATGCGGAGTCAAGCTTCAAGTGCTGATGTGGAGCTGGGCATCAAGTGCCGACGCGGAGTCGGGCTTCAGGTGCCAACGTGGAGTTGGGCTTCAAGTGCCGACGCAGAGCCAGGCTTTAGGTGCTGACACGGAGCCGGATTTTAAGTGCCAACACGGAGCCGAGCTTAGGTGCCGACGTGGAACCGGGCTTAGGTGCCGATGCGGAGCTGGGCTTAGAGTGCCGAGGGAAGGCTTGGGCTTAGAGTGCCGATGCAGAGCCGGGCTTAGAGTACCGAGGGGAGGCTCAGGCTTAGAGTGCCGATGCGGAGCCAGGCTTGGAGTACCAATGCGGAGCCGGGCTTAGAGTGCCGAGGGGAGGCTCGAGCTTGGAGTGATGACGAGGAGTCAGCCTTCAAGTTCCGACATAGAGATGGGCTAAGTGAAGCAGGATCACTCAAAGACATGTTAGTGAGAATATTCTAAATAGTATTCTAGTAGATAGATTCAAGCTAAGGAAATTAACAAACTATTGATAATATCGACGTAGGTTGTCTGCGTTCCAAGTGCAGGGGAGAGGCTTCTCGTCCAACCCCTCAACTTTGCATGCTCCATGGTGAAGCACCTCTGTGACTCGATAGGACCCTTCCCATCTTGATGCTAACTTGCCTCCCTCTGTTAGCTTTGAAACTTTAGCTCGCCTGAGCACTAGATCTCCAGGGCGGAATATCTTGGGACGTACTCGGGCATTGTAGTACCTGGCCACCCGCTGATGGAAGGCCGCCATCCAGAGCCGCGCTCGGTCTCGTAGTTCTTCCACTAGGTCGAGGTCAGCCTGCAGTTGATTGGGGTTGTCCCCCTCGCTGTTCAACTCCGTCCGGGGGCTCGGGACACCTATTTCCACAGAAATGATAGCTTCGGACCTGAAGACCAGGCTGAAAGGAGTCTCTCTGGTAGGGGCTCGCGGCATTGTGTGGTAGGCCCACAGCACACTGGAGAGCTCTTCCACCCACCATCCTTTACAGTCATCTAGCCGGGCCATAAGTCCTTTAAGAATAATGCGGTTGGTCACCTCGGCCACACCGTTGGTCTGGGGATGCCCCACAGAGGTGAACCGCTGATGAATGCCTAGCTTGGTGCAGAACTCTCGGAAGGCCGTGTTGTCAAACTGTCGGCTGTTGTCAGTGACGAGAGTATGCGGCAGCCCGAACTGGCATAATATAGATTTTCAGAAGAAGGACCTCACCTTGCCCTCGGTGATCTTGGCGAGTGCTTCGGCCTCGATCCACTTGGTGTAATGGTCGACGGCTACCAGTAGGAATTTGCGCTGATCGAAAGCTGGAGGGAATGGACCCAGGATGTCCATACCCCACTAGGCGAAGGGCCAAGATGTAGCCAGGGGGGTTAGCTGGGACGTTGGTTGCCACTGGATGTTGGCATGGCGTTGACAACTGTCGCATTTCTGACAAGCTCGGATGCGTCCTCCCTCATTGTCAACCAATAGTATCCCTGCCATAGGGCTTTGTGTGCTAGGGCTCTGCCCCCCAGGTGACTTCCACATATGCCCTCATGGATTTCCCGCAGGATATAATCTGCTTCCATAGGGCCGACACACCTGAGGACCAGGTATGAGAATGACCTTCGATAGAGCTTTCCTTCCATTATAAGAAACTTCGGGGCCTACCGCTTGAGCAGCTTAGCCTCAGCCGGGTCTTCAGGGAGGGCACTGTTGGTGAGATACCGAACATAAGCATCCATCCAAGAAGGCTCTTGCTCGACTGGCAGGGCTTCTTCTGTTGCTTCGACACTTGGGGCTTCCAAATGCTCTATGTAAGCTTTTCCCAAAGTCCCATCGGCTAAGGTAGCAAGTCGGGACAAGGCGTCAACTCGGGCATTCTCCCCTCAAGGAATGTAGCTGATGCTGAAGTAGGCTAAGGGAGAGGCTTGTGACTGCACCATACTCAAGTAACAGGACATGATATGATATCGTGCCTCATACTCCCCTGTGATTTGGCCAGTGACTAGCTGGAAGTCAGTGAATGCTCTAAGGCGCTTCACCCTGATCTCCCGGGCCAATCTTATTCTGGACAGGAGGGCCTCATACTCCGCCTGATTATTGGTGGCTGGAAAGAGAAAACAGAGAGCGCACTCGGTTACAACTCCGTCCAAATTAGCTAGGATGAGGCCCGCTCCGCTCCCTTGAGAATTTGATGCTCCGTCCACATGAAGGATCCATTTATCCTCTCCAGTCCCAGCAGTTGAGGGGTTTGCATGGGACTCTTCTGGTTGCTCCTTGCCCCAGGTGCATTCAACCAAGAAATCTACAAGGACCTGAGATTTCATAGTCGACCGAGTATGGAAAGACAGGTCAAATTCTTTTAGCTTGAGCGCCCACTTCGCCAGTTGGCCCAAAGTGTCCGAACGAGCGAGAATCACCTTGAGTGGTTGGTCCGTGACTACCACGATCGGATGAGCTTAAAAATAGGGTCGGAGGCACTGGGTGGACACAATCAACATGAAGATAATCTTTTCGTTTCTCGAATACCTGGTCTCCACATCGTAAAGCACCTTGCTGGTGTAATACACTGGCTTTTGCGTTCCATTAGTTTTCATGCAAACAAGCACAGAACTGACAGCTTCGGAAGAAGACGCAAGGTACAGAAGAAGTTTTTCTCCACCCCTTGGCTTGGACAGCAGTGGCGATATGGATAGAAATTCTTTCAGTCCCTCGAAGGCCTCCTAGCACTCCCTTATCCATTCGAATCTGTTGACCCTACGCAGTGCCTTGAAGAAAGGAAAACATCTCTCAGCAGACTTGAACAGAAAACGGCTCAAGACTGCCACCCTTCTCGTCAAGCGTTGCACTTCCTTCTTGTTGGCAAGAGACCTCATGTCCAAGATGGCTCATACTTTATCAGGGTTTGCCTCGATTCCTCGTTGGGTCACCATGAAACCCAAGAACTTACCGACTGTCACCCCAAAGGTGTACTTGCATGGGTTCAGCCTCATCTGGTATCGGTGGAGGTTACCGAATGTCTTTGTCAGGTCAACGATATGGTTGGTGGCACGAACTCTTTTTGTCAGCATGTCATCCACGTATACCTCCATGTTGCGTCTGATCTGGTCCTCGAAGACTTTGTTCATTAGCCTTTGGTAAGTGGCCCCCGTGTTCTTCAGTCCAAACGGCATCACCTTGTAACAATATATTCCCTTCTCGGTTATGAAAGAGGTAGCTTCCTCATCTGCTGGGTTCATCCTAATTTGGTTATACCCAGAGAAGGCATCCATGAAGCTAAGGGTCTCATGATCAGACGTAGTATCCATCAGTTGGTCGATCCGAGGCAAAGGGAAGCTGTCCTTGGGGAATGCTTGTTGAGGTCCATGAAATCTACACACATCCTTTAGCTCCTGTTGGCCTTATGGACCATCATGACGTTAGCCAACCAGTCAAGATAGTGAACTTCCCGAATGTAGCCTGCAGCTTTTAGCTTGCAGATTTCCTCGTCAATGGCCTTATGCCTATCTGGTGCAAAACTCCTCTTCTTCTATTGAACGGGCCGGCATTCTGGCTTGAGGTTGAGCTGGTGAGTGATTATCTCCTCAGGGATGCCTGGCATATAAGATGACAACCATGCAAAGATATCGGAATTGGCACAAAGGAAAACAAAGAAATGATCGCGTGCTTCTTTCGGAAGCAACACTCCGACCTGGATAGTTCTCATCGGGTCCTCCCCAAGGGGAAGGTTAGGAGGTGCTCAGCGGGTTCCCCTCTCCTTTCCAAGTCTCGGGGGTCAAGCGGTTTAGGCGTTGCTGTCGACACCGCCTCTTATGGACTGGGGGCTAAGTGATAGCAGAGCGATGGTGGGCTCTATTCTCCCTTCATTTCTCCGACCCCTTCGTCGGTAGGGAACCTCACCAGCAATCTCTTAGTGGAGATAACAGCATCTAACAGATTCAAGCCAAGCCTTCCCAAGATAGCGATGTAAGCCAATGGAACCCAGACCATCAGGAAGTTTATGACTACCATACTCTGATACGGTGGAGTCCCAACGGTGATAGGGAGAGCGATCTCACCTTCGACCCTCACAGAATCTCCAGAAAAACCCATCAAAGGCATGGTGATGGGTCGGAGAGAAGAGTTAGACAGGTTCATTTGAACAAAGGCTTCGTAGCTCAAAACATCAACAGAACTTCCACTATCTACTAAAATTCTCTTTACATGGTGTTTGGCTATTGTCATAGACACGATGACACTGTCTTCATGTTTGTTAACTACCCCATCCAAGTCCTTTCTAAAGAAAGGAATTACAGAATCTAACCCCTGATGCCATCTCTTTAAATTGCTGCCTGCCCTCCAGGAAATCATGGCTATCGTCTTCTCCATCGGGGTGTTGTCCACACCGATTTGAGGTGCAGGAGGCACCGACAGACCCAAACAGGGGGGTTTCCTCTTCGAACGAACTTGCCCAAGTGACCCTGCTGGACAAGTTCTTCAATGGCCTTCTTCAAAAGGTGGCAGTCTTCAGTGTCATGACCATAGTCTCAGTGATACCGATAGTAGAGCTCCTTGCTACGGAGGATCCCCGACTTCATGGGGGGCGTATGTTGAAAGTAGGGCTCATCCTCGATTTTCAACAGAATGTGAGATATTGGAGCTAGGAGCAGAGTGAACTGCTCCTTGGGAACAAGCATCTGAGGCTGGTTGTCTGAGCTATGAGGAGGCTTAGACTTCGTGGATCATCCTCCAGTAGGCTCCGTGGACGTTGGTTTCTTGCTAGAACCTTTGTCGACCTCCCTTCTGGTAAAATCTGCTTCGTTGGCGCAATGTACTTTGTGCCCGGCTCAGCAGTTCGGCATAGGAGCTGGGAGGATTCTTATCTAGGGAATAGGCAAATCTGGAAGGACGAAGCCCTCACTTCAGGGCTAGGGTGGCTACAGAGTCCTCTAAGTTATAAATCTCGAGTGCGGCCTCCTTGAACCGAGCAACAAAGTCCTTCAGAGTTTCACCGCTCCTTTGCTGGACAGCGAATAAACTATCAGCCACTCGAGAGATCTTCCAGCATGCATCAAAGTGGGCCAGGAAAGATCGCTCGAGTTGTCTAAAAGAATTGATGCTGCGCGGTGGCAAACGGGAATACCATGCACGCACCACCTTCCAAAGTGTGGCCGGAAAGGCAACATATAGGAGATAGTCTGTCACTTCCTGGACTTGCATGAGACCTTGTAGCTCTTCAAGTGGTCCAGAGGATCCATCATACCATCGTACGAGTCTAACTAGGGAGATGGAACCGAGGTGGGACCGGCTCCTCCATGATGCGGCAAGAAAGCGGGGGACGGTGGTCATAGTCCGTCCCATGAGGGTTGGCAATCCGGTGACTAAGCTCCTTCAATTGCTGATGATACTCTTCAAGCCGCCATTTGGCCCGATGAGCGGCCTTCCTTCAGTGTCTTCTTTAGAGGAGTCGAAAGATGAGGATGGGGAAGACCGCCGGTGCAGGGAGTGCACATATCTTGGTTCCTTCTCTCCATGCTGCCGATGAGAGCGATCAGAATGGTGGGAGAGAGAGCGCTGTCACTTTGAGGTCTTCCAATGGCGAGGTTCAGGGAGCGAGTGGTGGGAGGCCTCAGGAGGAGTCCTGCCCTGATGAGGTTGACTGGCTCCATGACCCTCCTCATGAGGTGGAGGGGGTTGAGGTGGCAAAGGCATGGCGGTAAAGCAGTGTTCCTGCAGTCCCGTACCACCGTCATCAGATCTTGTACCTAATTAGTCAGGGTGTCAAGCCGATTGGACTAGTTAGCTTGTGGTGGTGCAAGAGGCGGAACATGGAGGTTGGCCTCCGATTGTTCAGCCCGTGGGAGGTGTTCCGTGGCATGGCCGGTGGAGGCTTCCTGAGCTCGCGTCATCACCATCGTCTTCCATGCAGAAGTTGAGGGATTAGATGCATGAGGGTGAACGTCTGTCTGCCGGCCTCCCTTCTTAGCGCGCCAATCTATTGCCTCCAAATCACTTGCAATGAGCGTTGGGTGAATTGAGATCTCTACGAGCCTTCAGAAATGCAGAGAGATCGCCTTCTTCTTCTTCTGAAAGCTTGCAAAAAGTTTTAGACCGGTGATTCCGGCGGGGACCCTCCGATGCTCAAGTTAGTGACTCATAGCACAGGAGTTTCTGTATTAGAGTAGTGCTTGAGAGAGCCCTATTAGGGGTTGGCTCTTATGTACCTATTCGGGGTCCCTCTTACCCTTTCGTGATAACAGCCGAGGCTCTTCCCTTATGTTGAGATTGGCTTCGTAGATTAACGCCGGGTGGTTAGATACGTTCCGCGAATATCTGCAAGAGCGCAGTTCCTGTAACTACCCGTGATCTTGGTAAAAAGTAGGCAAGTGGATCGCGTTGTATAGTTTCAAGTCCATTCAGCATTGAAATTTGGCTTCATGATTAGAATTGCGTCAATGGCTGAGATTGGAGCTGGAATTGGAGCCGGGGCCGAGACCGAGGCCATGAGCCGATGCTGGAGCCGAGGTCGAAACTAGGAGCCGAGGCTGAGGCCAAAGCCAGAAGCCGATGCCGGAGCCAAGGCCAAAGCCAGGAGCCAAGGCCGAAGCCGAGGATAAGGCCGAAGCTAGGAGCCGATGCCGGAGCCGAGATCGAAGCCAGGAGCTGAGGCCAGGGCCGAAACCGAAGCCAGGAGCCGATGCTGGAGCCGAGGCCGAAGCATAAGCCAAGGCCAAAGCAGAGGCCGGGGCCGAAGCTGAGGCCGGGGCTGAAGCCGAGGCCGGGGCTGATGCTATAGCTGAGGCCAGGGCCGATCGAAATTATTACCCTTGCTTTAAAGGCTGCGCGTGTTTGTTACAATGCCGCCAGGAGGGGTGGTTAGTCACATCAGTTACTACTTGATCGACCCATTTGCATCCATAACTTGGGGTCATACCTAATTATTAAACAATTTTTTAAACTATATTTTCATATATGATATATCTAATAATCATTTTTTCAGTTGTATTTAATAAAAAGGATATCTATAGTACTTGCTGCCTAACTTAATTTATAATATGTAATATTTAAATATAAAATATTAAAAAAATTTAATAAAACTAAAGCACTACTAACCTAAATATGAATTTTAATTCTATATTTTTTAATTTATTTAAGATAATAATCCAATCAACCTCAAAATTTTGAATTTTAAAGAATATATATTGATATATTTGGGAACATTGTAAATGTTAAATAAATAATAAATATTTATATATAATTAAATTAGGGTAAATGAGAAAAGATGAGGCTATTGGAATGAACAAATAAGAATTAATTTAATTGAATTGATGAATTAGAAGAGATACATAAGAAGAAGGAAAATGAGTATCGCATGATCACGAGTTTTGTGTTAGTTTCACTTGTGTAGGGATATCTTTCTCTGCTCAAATTAGACATGCATGATATATGTGTTAGATTAACCCTTCAATAATGAAAAACCTTTTTCATTAATGCAAGATTGTTACAAAAGGTGAAGAGTCACACTTTTCTCAATCTAGCCTCGAAAGATGAAGGGCCACCCAATTTTTTGCGTGTCTAGAAGATGAAGGGTTACCGATTAATGGTCTGAAAGATTAAGCCATTAGCATTAAGCTGAGGTATTTAGAGAAATTAAAGACATTAATTGGTGTTTGATGGACATACCAATTGATCGTTTATATATAAATAATTAGTCCTCTCTCTGCTTATGTATATACTAAGGGAGAAGAGAACAGAGAAGTAAGAAAATACAAATCCTAAAAGCATTTTTCATTTGTTAAAGATCCTCTTGCTGCAAGTGCTTGGAGTTAGGATTTTGTTTGCTACAAGTGCTTGGAGTTGGGAATCTATCTCAAAAGTGTTTCAACCTACTGGTGAAAGCTATTGGTGGTAAAAGGTTTATCTAACAATTTATTTTTATTATTTTTATTTGGGCATCTGAAGAATCATTGGGTTTGCACCTCGACCCGATCGTGCTCGTGGTAGGAGGATCGGATCGAGTCGGGTTGTTGTACCTTGGGGAAAATCGCCAACAACCCGCACAAGGGGGCGAAAACTTATCTTTAGGGCAGTGTCTAACACGCCTCGACCAGTTTGATTCTTTTTAAATTTAGTTTATATTTTAAATTTAAATTTTAGATTAATTTTCTAGCATTTTCTAGAAAGGATTTTTTAAAAATTAAAATAATTTTTCTAACAGAAAGTAAGCAAGAATCCATCGTTCTCTGCTACAGAAAGGAATGAGGCTAAGGGAGACAAACTAACTATTCTTTAGAAGAGGCTATCTGAAGACATTCTAAGGCTCAAGTCTACATATTGTCATGATGAACTCTGCATCCGCATCAGTAAATAATATTATGAATAATATTATTATGATGAATTCCGCATCAAGTAAGTATGTTATTTTATATGTAACAAATTATTTATTAAAGATCCTATAAATGCTCATAAGTGGTATCAGAGCCTGGTTCTAAAATAAATAATTTATTCATATATTTGATTGATTAATTTTTCATCAGCATGAATTGATGATGAATATTAAATCTTTTAAGTTATGATTAGTTGTATTATTGGCCATTAATCTATGCTATGAATAGGTTCATCGCCAGAAGAACCCCGATTAATCCTGTTAAATTAATGGCATGCATAGATTAGATCATTGTGTTATACTAGTATGTATGGCAAAACTGATATTTATAGATTGATAATCTATGAAGGTTGATGTCGGCTAATGCATGCATCAATGTTATTATATTTGTCATTATCAAAATTGAATGTTGGATTTCTTTTTATAATACTAGTATTATTGTTTAGTTATATGACATTAAGATAAATTAGTTAGTTAGTCACCAAAGTGGCCAAACTAATTTATATTCAGTCATATAATTTATGAGATTTTTTTATAATATTAGTATTATTGCTTAGTTATATGACATTAAGATAAATTAGTTAGTTAGTCACCAAAGTAGCCAAACTAATTTATATTTAGTCATATAATTTATGAAATTTTAGGTATATGACATTAAGATAAATTAGTTAGTTAGTCACCAAAGTGGCCAAACTAATTTATATTCGGTCTTATAATTTATGAGAATTTTGATATTAGTATTATTGTATAGCTATATGACATTAAGAATAAATTAGTTAGTTAGTCACCAAAGTGGCCAAACTAATTTATATTTAGTCATATAATTCATGAAATCTTAATAATATGACATTAAGATTAAATTAGTTAGTTAGTCACCAAAGTGGCCAAACTAATTTATATTCAGTCATACAATTTATGAAATTTTATAGAATGCTGTTAATGATTTGTTGGTTGATAGAAATTAAGAATTCATCTAAAGGTGAATTAATATTCTATAACTAACAAACCTGAAGAAGAAAATCTAATATTCTCTTATCTAATATAATATGGATATCCAAAGATACTATATATATTTGATAAGATTTATTAATTTCTTTAAAAGTTTAAATGGCATTCTAATTATGATATATATATTATTGTATTTATCCAAAGGAAAGCTACAATATATTTTGTGTTTAATTATCTAAATTTGAATATTTATGGTGAGCATTTATATTTTTGTAGCTGTTTTTCTCCATTCACATGCTTTTGCTGTTACTATCTTTAATGGCTTAAACTTCTCTGAATGGCGTGAGTAAGTCAATTTCCATTTAGGTATCTTGGATCTTGACTTGGCACTATTAGAAGAAAAGTCTACTGACATTACAGATACGAGCAGTGAGGCAGAGAATTAAAACATAAAGCATGGGACAGATCTAATAGATTATGTCTAAGTTTCATGCGAATGACAATAGCCAACAATATTAAATCAACTCTTTCAGAAAGTGTAATAGCTAAAGAATATCTTAAGCTTGTGGAAAAGCACTTTCGTTCCGCTGATAAGTCACTTGCAGGGACACTGATGGCTGAACTCACGACCATGAAATATGATGGGTCGCGAAGTATGCAGCAACATGTCCTAGATATGACTAATATTGCAGCAAGACTTAAGACCCTAGGAATGGTTGTGGATGACTCCTTTCTGGTATAATTTATTATGAACTCGTTACCTCAAGAGTATGGGCCTTTTCAAATTAACTATAACACTATTAAAGATAAATGGGATGTTAATGAATTGGCCAGTAAGCTTACTCAAGAGGAAAGGAGATTGAAAGCACAAGGGAATCACTCCATAAACCTAATGGGTCAAGGAGCTGATAAAGTTATCAAGCCAAAATTTAAGAAATTAAAGAAGAAAGCATCCACTAAAGTATCATAGGTTGCTGATAATGATAAGAAGGAAAGGAAGAAAGATAAATGTCACTTTTGTGAGAAAGAAGGACATTATCAGAAAGATTGTCTGAAATGGAAAGCTTGGTTCGAAAAGAAAGGTATCTTTCATTATGCTTCTCCAATTTATGAATCAAACTTATCTGAAGTTCCTTCTAACACTTGGTGGTTGGATTCTGGTGCCACTACTCATGCTTCCAATGTAATGCAGGGATTCCTTACAATCCAGAATATAAACCCAAATGAGAACTTCTTGTTCATGGGGAACCGACAGAAAGCCCCAATTGAAGGCATAGGGACTTATCATCTTACTTTAGATACTGGGCATCACCTGAATCTACTGCAAACTCTCTATGTTCCTTCACTTTCTAGAAATTTAGTTTCTGTTTCAAAACTTGATGTTAATGGGTTTAGTTTTAAGATTGGAAAAGGATATTTTAGTTTATTTAATAAAGATGGTTCCTTTATTGGTTCTGGAATTCTTATGGATGAATTATATAAATTGAAACTTGATGATAACTTTTCTGCATCCCTGATGTGTGTCTATCAAAATATTGGAATTAAGCATAGTATGGCTAATGACAACTCTGCTTTCTTGTGGCATAAACGTTTGGGTTATATATCCAAAGAATGACTACAAAGATTAGTAAAGAATAAGATTTACCAAATCTAGATTTTTACTGATCTTGGTTTATGTGTGGATTGCATTAAGGGAAAGCAAACCAAACATAACAAGAAAGGAGCTACAAGAAATACTCAGCTTCTTGAAATTATACACACTGATGTATGTGGACCTTTTGATACTCCATCCTTTGGTGGAGAAAAGTTCTTTATCACCTTTATAGATAATTTTTCTCATTATGGATATGTCTATTTGCTTAAAGATAAATCTCAAGCTGTAAATGCTCTTGAGATATTTACTAAAGAAGTTGAAAGACAATTAGACAGAAAAGTGAAAATTGTAAGATTTGATAGAGGTGGTAAGTATTATGAAAGGTACAATGAATCAGGGTAAAATCCAGGTCCATTTGCAAAATTCCTCGAAAGACATGGCATATGTGCACAGTATATTATGCCAGGCACACCTCAACAAAATGGTATGGCAGAAAGGCAAAATAGAACATTAATGGATATGGTTGAAGTATGATGAGTAATTCCTCATTACCAAAATCCTTGTGGACGTATGCTCTTAGAACTGCAGTATATTTACTGAATAGGATTCCTAGTAAGGCAGTTTTTAAAACTCCTTTTGAGTTATGGACTGGAAGGAAACCTAGTTTAAGACACCTGCATGTTTGGGGTTGTCCAGTAGAAGCACAACTGTATAACCCACATGAAAAGAAATTAGATTCTTGAACTGTCAATGGTTACTTTATAGGTTACCAAGAGAAATCCAAAGGGTACAGGTTTTATTGTCCAAACCATAGTTCTAGAATTGTTGAGACATGCAATGCCAAATTTATTGAGAATGATGAGGTTAGTGGGAGTGCTAACAAACAGATTGTGGATATCAATGAAGTAAGGGCTAATGTTTCATTACCCATAAATATTTCTAAACCTACAATCATTCCATACATTGTTCCAGAATTACAAAAAAACAAAACAATAATGAACAATGTTTGAATGAAAAAGCACCCCATGAAGAGTCTAACCTACCAATAGCTGACAAAAATGAACCATTTGGAATAGCATTAAGTAAACTTGTAAGGATACAAAAATCAGCTATTTCAGATGATTATTTGGTTTATTTGCAAGAGTCAGATTTTGATTGTGGCATTTATGAAGATCCTATTTCATTTTCACAAGCCATTAACAGTGATAAGTCTGATAAATAGATTAATGCTATGAAAGATGAATTAAAATCCATGGCTGAAAACAATGTCTGGGATCCTGTCGAATTGCCAGAAGGTTCTAAACAAGTTAGATGTAAATGGGTTTTTAAAATCAAACGTGACTTGAATGGTAATATCGAACATTTTAAAGCTAGACTTGTTGCCAAGGGTTATACTCAGAAGGATGGCATTGATTATAAAGAGACATTTTCACCAGTTTCAAAGAAAATTTCATTAAGAATCATTATGGCTTTGGTAGCTCAATACGATTTAGAGTTACATCAAATGGATGTGAAAACAGCCTTTCTTAATGGGGATATAGAGGAAGAAATTTATATGGATCAACCTGAAGGTTTTTCTATGGAAGGAAAAGATCATATGGTGTGTAAACTTAAGAAATCAATATATGGACTTAAACAAGCTTCCAGACAATGGTATATTAAGTTCAATGATACTATTACATCTTTTGGTTTTCATGAAATTATCGTTGATCGATGCATTTATCGAAAGATTTATGGAAGTAAGTTTATATTTTTGGTTCTATATGTTGATGATATTTGCTTGCTGCTAATGATTTGGGTATCTTGTATGAGACTAAAAATTTTCTCTCTAAGAATTTTGAGATGAAAGATATGAGAGAGGCATCTTATGTGATTTAAATTTTATATTCAGAAAGAGATCACATGGATTGTTAGGGTTGTCTCAGAAAACTTATATCGAAAAAATTCTTGAGAAATTTAATATGAACAACTGTTCAGTAGGAATTGTCCCAATACAGATAGGGGATAAATTTAGTCTTATGCAATGTCCAAAGAATGATGTGGAACATAAGCAAATGGAATCTATTCCATATGCTTCAGTTGTGGGAAGCCTGATGTATTTGCAAACTTACATAAGACCAGATATCAGCTTCGCGGTTGGGATGTTGGGCCGCTATCAGAGTAATCATGGTATTAATCATTGAAAAGCTGTAAAGAAAGTGATGAGATATCTTCAAGGAACTAAGGATTATATGCTCACATTTAGAAGATCTGATCAGTTGGAAGTGATTGGATATTCAGATTCAGATTTTGCTGGTTGTGTTGATAGTAGAAAGTCAACTTTTGGCTATGTGTTCCTATTGGGAGAAGGAGCAATTTCATGGAAAAGTGCCAAACAATCAATTATTTCCTCATCCACTATGGAAGCAGAATTTATAACGTGTTATGAAGCTACAATTCAAGCATTATGGCTACGAAACTTTGTTTCAGGACTTGGGGTTGTCGACACCATTACCAAGCCGCTGCAAATTTATTGTGATAATTCCGCAGTAGTTTTCTTCTCCAAGAATGACAAATATTGCAGAGGTGCTAAACATATGGAATTAAAGTACTTTACTGTCAAGGAGGAGGTCCAGAAACAAAGAGTGTGCATTGAACATATTAGAACGGATCTTATGGTAGCAGATCCTTTAACTAAAGGTTTACAACCAAAAACATTTAAAGAACATGTACATAGAATGGGTCTTGGTTGCATTGAAGATTGATTATGATGATGTTATGTGTTAAAGATCGATTATGTTGATATTATGTTGTGCCACTCTTGATCTCATTAATATGAAATGTTTATGGTTTTATTTCTTATTTCTTGTTCCTTATGCTTGTATACACTTACTGTTTTGAACAAGAAATTTACTGTGTCTTTTAGATAATTAAGTGGACATTAAGTTATTTATATATAAATTATGTGACCTAACATGATAAGTTGCTAATACAGTAGTATATGGAAGGGAGTATGCAAATTGGATGTGTATAACCGCCATAACTCTTATTATGTGATTTATTTTGTTAAAGTCAATCATGATGAAAAAAATGACATTATGAAATTTAATTTTGCGCGCCTAATGTTTACATTATTAAATATTAATGTCATAACTTTCGGCCCAAGTGGGAGAATTTTAGATTAACCCTTCAATAATGCAAAACCTTTTCATTAATGCAAGATTGTTACAAAAGGCGAAGAGTCGCACTTTTTTCAATCTAGCCTCGAAAGGTGAAGGGCCACCCAATTTTCTGCATGTCCAAAAGATGAAGGGTTACCGGTTAATGGTCCGAAAGATTAAGCCATTAGCATTAAGTTGAGGTATTAAGAGAAATTAAAGACATTAATTGGTGTTTGATGGACAAGATATATAAATAATTAGTCCTCTCCCTGCTTAAAGAAGTAAGCAAGAATCCATCGTTCTCTGCTACAAAAAGGAATGAGGCTAAGGGAGGGAAACTAATTATTCTTCAGAAGAGGCTATCTAAAGACATTCTAAGGCTCAAGTCTACATATTGTCATGATGAACTCTACATCCGTATCAGGTAAATAATATTATGATGAATTTCGCATCAGGTAAGTATGTTATTTTATATGTAACAAATTATTTATTGAAGATCCTATAAATGCTCACAATATGGACTTGATTGGATTGATTTAGGTTAGATATTTTAAAACCTTCACCCAACCTTGTTTCCAATTCAGACCAAAATTTTTGACCTCGAATCAATTCATATGTTCTCAAAAATAGATTAGACTAGATAGGGTCACTAGTGGGCCGACTCATTTGCATCTGTAACTTGGGTGAAAAAAATGTAGAATATACCTTTTTTAAGTAAAAATGGTAATATAGCTGCATGATAGTAATTGTAGTTATGAAGTGATTTTTTTGAGATAAGAACAGGTGTGACATCAATTACTTCTTGGTTTTCTATTTCATATATATATATATATATATATTTAACTCCATGATGGTAAGTGAAAGATTACTTTCAAGTGACATATTCATAAAAAAATCTATTCTTGAATCCTTGTCTATTATTAAATTAAATTCATAATAAGTTATGATGTCCTTGAATTAAAATATTCTTTGTCCCCCTGAAGTTCTATCAAAGAAAAAAATTGATACCAAAATACTTCAATCCATTGTAAATAAGTTTATTGACCAATACATTTATGAAATTAGTATGTAATGATTGCTAAATCAAGTTTGAGTGGTTGAATAGGGTGTTAGTCTAATGATGAGTTAGTGATTTGATTTTGTTGACACACAATTTTGGCGGAGTTTTATTTTTGGCCCTTTTAAAATTTGGAAAAGGAAATAGATTGGAGGACCTTTTTGAATTTTCTAAAAGGAAGTTTCTAGGTCCCAACTCATAAAATTATATATTTACTCTTGAATAAAAAAAATAACGAAAGAGCAAATGATGTAAATTATCACTTTCCCCTCAATAAAAAAATACATGGTTACCATTAAGAGAGAAAACATGGGGTCAACTAATCTACATATTGGATAAAAATCTTTTTATCTACTAAAAAACTTCAAGCATTTATTATCCAAAAATTATAAAGAATTAACAATCAATGCGCTCATTAAAAAGTCTAAATCAAATGAATTTGGACCAATTAAATGGTAAGAAGGTTTCAACGAGACTAAAATAAATTAATTATGGGTTTAATTTATGTCAAATACTTTCGTCCGACTAACCGATTAGGATGCAAATAATCGATCAAGATATATGTGCACAACCAAAACCATAACAAAAAAAAGCAGGACCTTTAGGTTGTCAAAACTAGCTAAATATAAGCTAGGTGAGGATCTATGAAAAATCTTCTATTTATATACTCATTTAATCATCAAATATACTTAGATCCTAGTCCTCCTGAAATGCACCTTTCTCTAGAAATAAGACCAAGAGGAGTGAACATGCTTGTTTGGCCTATCATTTGTATTTATGTTGTGTTAATTTGTATTGCATTTGAAATACAACATTGCATCTCATTGTATACAAATACTTGGTTGTTGACTTACATTTAGTGCAAAATTGATATGCATTAAAATTTTAACAAAAAAATTGTAAATAAAAAAAAGTTAAAAAATAGATAAGCACCTGTACTTTGGAGACTTTAGAATTGGAGAAGGAGATGATTTTAAAATTTTATTAATTTAGGGTAATTTAAAAAGCGTAATAGAATAACTTAAAAGATTAAGGATAATGTTGGATTTTCAAGTTTGGAGGAGATCATTACCATGAAAAGAAAATAATTTTCATCTCACATTATATCTACCATGATATGTTGGGTTCTCTTTATTGATATCTTGTCTAGCGCAAGATGTAATTTTAGCATTGCATTATGAAGGGAATTTCAGTTTTTAAATAGGTGGGGTTATGTTTGGGCTTCAAACAGACCATCTATGCATTGCAGACTACAAAAAACTCTAGTTATCCTAAATTAATCTCTATATTTTCATAAATAGACTTGATCGGGCTAAGTTATTACTTGATCGACCCATTTGCATTCATAACTTGGGGTCATACCTTATTATTAAAAACTTTTTTAAACTGTATATTCATAAATGATATCCAATAATAATTTTTTAGTTGTATTTAATAAAAAGGATATCTATAGTATTTGCTGCCTAACTTAATATTTAAGGTATGAATGATAACTACCGGTGCACCTATATCCTTAATAAAAATTATATGGCTATAATTAAATAGCATATGGGAAACATAGGGTAACATATATATATTCTGCATATGGGATATAAAACCTTTCTATTTAATAAAACACTTTCCAAAGGCAGGACAAAATAAGTCCATTTGTTTATTAAAAGCAAAAAATCGCCTCTCCAAATAAATGAGTTTAGCTAGACCAATTCCAAATAGGTGAGAACGTCCGAGGAGTCGAAGTGCCATCAGTAAATATTCTTCAAAATAGATTGATTTTGAGTGAGGATCATGTCAAGCATTTCAGATTTTCTCTTGCTTTTTTTTTCCCTGAAAAGTTCCGCTCCTGCCCCATCTTGTGATTATTTTTTGGATTCATTGAGTTGAGGCTAATGGCGTTGATTTGCTCGATTTAGATATGCGGAAAAGTTAGCGGAGGTCATGGCGTTGGAGAACTGGGCCTGCCCCAAATGCCGTGAGCTCTGCAACTGCAGCGTCTGCAGGTCATCTTCAACCCTGAACAGCTTCTTATGTTTATCTTATTTTATTTTATTTTAATATCAGTAGTTCTCCTTCTTTTGTTGCCAAAATTTGGTCAAACAGGAAGAGGAGAGGGCAGCAACCGACCAGATTTCTGGCCAACACTGCCGAGGCGGCAGGGTTTTCTCCTGTTTCTGAGTTGCTGCAGAACAGAAGATCTGAAGTCGCCGAAGCTACCAATGTGAGTTTTTAATGTTCTATTGATTTTTTTTTTTTTTCTCTCTCTCTATATATATTGACCGATTGCTTCTTGTTTTGAAACTGCCATGTCGAGCAGGAGGATGCAACAACCTTGATTGGTAGTAGTGGTGCAAGTCGAGCACCGACCGCCGACGTGTCTGGCCATGCCAAAGCCGGACCTTCTCAACGGATGCAATCGCCTCGCAGACTCTCCAATGATCAGACGGATGACGGCAGCAACGAGAAGGAGGGAAACGAGTGCCTTGGTGTAATACCCGGTTCCCGGTTCCTGTGAACCAGGTTCGGGTTTGGCACTGGGTTGTGCAACGCTCCTTTTTAACTGAGCGTTTCATTTGCACAGACCTTTAACACGAAGCGTTACACAAGAGGCATTATATATGTGATGGAGGAGGGGGCTTCCTTCATCAGCTTGGCATCGGTTTTCCCTTCAGGTAATTTTCCCAGATCTACTTAGAGAGAGAGAGAGAGAGAGAGAGAGAGAGAGATAGAGTATCAGGAGAAAGAAACAGAGAGAGAGAGAGAGACAGCGGGACAGAGAGATAGGAGTAGCCAGTGGATCCCGTTGGTTCAGGCCCGGCGGCGTGCTCGTCGCCGCGCCGGGCCTGATACTTGGCCGGCGACCCCGCCGGCGCCGGGGGAGGCGTCCGACGGGGTGGTGGTGGAGAGAGAGAGGAGAGGGAGGGCCAATTGGCCCTCCTCTCGCGCGGTGGCGGAAGCCGGTTCGGCTTCGCCGGTTGGTTCGGGCCCGGCGGCGTGCTCGCCGCCTCGCCGGGCCCGAGGCTTGGACTGCCGCCTCCACCGGCGCCGGGCGTGCGTCCGGTGGAGGTCAGGCCGGCCATGGTGGCCGGCCGAGCCGCCGGCACACTTCCGTGCCGCGCGGAGGAATTAGAGAGAGAGTGAGAAATTGAGGAGGGAAGGGATTTGGCGGCCGGCCGCGGCGGCGGCCGGCTCTGGCCCGGCCACCGGCGGCCGGGCCGCCCTCAATTTGGCCGGCGGCGGCCCCGGCCGCCGGCCATGTCCCCGTCCCCTGTTCGGTGAAACAGGGGATCGGGAGGGAGATAGATTTGAACCGGGCCGGCTGGGCCGGCCGGTTCAGGCCTTTTGGGCCGTGCAAAGAACGGATTTCGGGCTGGATTTTGGGCCCCGTAACGGGCCGGGATTAGAAAAATAATTATATGGCTAGAATCTAGGTGAATTCTAGTTTCGCGGGGTATATTTTCTTCCCCATTTGGGTTTGTATAGTGGGAGATATTCAAACCCAAAGTAAGGCCCGCGAAATAGTTTGGGTAGAAATCCTAAGGGTCAATTAAATATTCATATTCTAATAGATTAATTGTGTAATGATCCTGTAGGTACTCAGACATCCGAATAGCTGTTATATACCTGTTGGATTGCGTACTGAGGTAAGTAAGCCAGTTATCAGTTTATTAAATAATTGAGTTCAGGATATGCGTAGTTAAATTGTAAATTATTATTGGCAAATTGTGTAAGTAGATGAATACTATGAGTTCATGTGTGGATGCTATGCATGTGAGATACTGTTGCTATGCATGTGAGATGCAGTTATTATGCATGAGAGATGCAGTTATTATGCATGAGAAATGCAGTTAGTGTGACATTGATGTGATATATTACATGCAATTGTTCAGTAAGTATAATCCACTGTTTTACTACATGATTGATGTATTGATGTATTGATGTGATGTGAGGTACTGTTATGTGTCCCACGGCTCTCCTTTATCCTGTCATACCACACACACGTCTAGAGGACGTGTTCTGGTGGATTTCGACATGGCGTGACCCTGGTATCTTGACCTTTTAGTAGGGGGATACTTCTAGGGAATGCTTGTTGGTATATTATTGGCGTGACCCTGGTATCTTGACCTTTTAGTAGGGGGATACTTCTAGGGAATGCTTGTTGATACATTATTGGCGTGACCCTGGTATCTTGACCTTTTAGTAGGGGGATACTTCTAGGGAATGCTTGTTGATACATTATTGGCGTGACCCTGGTATCTTGACCTTTTAGTAGGGGGATACTTCTAGGGAATGCTTGTTGGTATATTATTGGCGTGACCCTGGTATCTTGACCTTTCAGTAGGGGGATGCTTTAAGGGAATGCTGGCTGGTACACTATTGAGATATCGCAGGGCCGTGGGTCGCATTTACAGTTACCATTGAGAGTGTAAACAGTGGGTTTACTTACATTGCATGTCTGAGTAATTGTGAAATATTTATGCATGCAGATCATTTATATGCTTATTGATTGCTATGCTATGATTTAACTGTATAACATGGTTTACTTACTGAGTGTAAGCTCACAAAATTCTTACAATGTTTTTATCAGAGCCACAAGGTTGAGGATGGATTGGTGGGGTGATGGATCTTCCATTGAATAAAGCAAGACCATTATTCTGTTGTAGCCCCAATATTTCATATGTGTAGGGCTTGATGCCCAGACTTTGTTATTGTGGTGTGTAAGGGTGTTAGCCCAAGACTTTTATTAATGTATTGACTTGGTCTTTATTTATAATGATGCTTTATGTTGAAAAATTTTATGACGCCTTGCGTGCCCGGCACGCGGCGGGTTGTCACCCTAGCCCGATATTTGGGTCTGGGGCGTGACAGCTTATATGGTATCAGAGCTTAGGTTATGACCCTAGAGACACAGATATATTGACATGATAATGGTTTTGACCCTAGGGACACTGGCATATGGACATGATAACAAATAGAGAACATATTATAACGACATTATACTTAGAGACACCTGACATTTTAGTTTATGATGATATTAACCACATTTAATTTAACAGGATATAGATATGGCTCGTTGTACTAGGAGCCAACTGTATGAGGAGGACTCTCTGGCCGGTAATGCTGATCAGCCGGTGGGTCAAGGGACTACTGGAGGTTCGGCTCCTGCCAACCCAGTAGGAACTGAGCACCAGCAATTCCAGTCCGAGATGCTTCAAGCTCTCTCGGGTATGGCGCAGTCTATGAGGGACATGCAGCATCAGATTCAGCAGGCTTTGACCACTCAGTCTACACCCCCTTCTGCTCCGACACAGACTACCCTTCCTGTTCCGCAGCTGCAGCCGACCTTACCCACTCCATCGGCACCGCCGACCCAGTCTGCTTTATCTCAATCCTGGGTGGGGAACGGCCGTAGCTTTGCAGATTTCAAGAAATTTGCCCCTGCTCCCTTCTCTGGTTCTAGTAACCCTATTGATGCTGAGAGATGGGTGCGTGATATGGAGAAGGCCTTCATGGCCCATGGTAGTCAGGAGATGGAGAGGATCAGATTTGCTACTTATCTCCTTCAAGGGGAGGCTTATGATTGGTGGTTATTAGAGGAGCAGCGTCGGGGTGGTCAGACTATTTCTTGGGAACAGTTTAAGGAGGTATTCTTCGATAAGTACTTTCCTAGGAGTATGCAGAGGAGGATGGAAACAGAATTTCTCAAGTTGGAGCAAAGGAATCTCTCGGTGGCCCAATATGAAGCTGAATTCACCAGGCTGGCCCGTTTTGCTCCAAGTATAGTATCTAATGAAATGGCCAAGATCGCCCGTTTCACGGAGGGACTTCGACCCAGGCTGATGCAGGCGGTCAACGCATTCGAGCTTCCCACTTATAGTGCCGTGGTGAATAAGGCCTTAGTAATTGAGAGAGATATGAATACTGTTCAGAGGGATTGGGAGCAGCAGAGGAAGAGGAAAGGGCATAATGCTAGTCAGCCCTCAGCTCATGCCAAGAAGAGAGGCGTACCCCAGGCCCCAGGAGGACAACCAAATAGAGAGGCTCTCTGTTATCGCTGTGGGAATTTCCACCCGGGGAAACCTTGCCGTGGAGGACCTGGTGCCTGTTTCTCCTGTGGAAAGACTGGCCATAAGAGAGCCACATGTCCTCTTCGACAGAACCAGCTGCCATCTTCCAGTCAAGGAGCGATTCAGCAGCAGCAGCCACCGAGGACTCAGGGAAGGGTCTTCGCCCTCACTCAGCAGGATGCTGCCGCTTCTAATTCTGTGGTGACAGGTATACCAATATTTCACATCTAGCGTTACATTCTTATCCTGTGCAATGGATTAATAACTAGTTAGACATTATATTCTTGTTGTTTAAATGAAATCTCATTTATGTCCAGGAATGATTAGGATAGGCAATGATTATGCTCAGACTCTAATTGATCCGGGTGCCACGCATTCATTTATATCTGACACCTACCTTGGCAAGAATGCATCATTGACACCTGAATCTCTAGACCATGAGTTACACATTGCCTTTCCAAATGGTGATACAATGAAAGTTGATACTATATGCAAATCCTGCCCGATTATCATTGAGGATAGGAAACTGAATGCCAATCTTATTGTCCTTCCTTTGAAATTCGTTGATGTTATCCTTGGCATGGATTGGTTAGCTTCCTATCATGCTTCTGTAGATTGTTTCAGAAAGATAGTCAACTTCAAGATTCCTTGTCAGACCGAATTTAGTTTTACTGGTGGCCAGAAACTTCTAGCCTCAGTGCTTATTTCGGCACTACAGGCTGAAAAATATCTGAGGAGTGGTGGCCAAGGATTTCTTGCTGTTATTAGTGATCTTCAAAAGAAAGAGGCCAAGTTGGAGGATATTCCTATAGTTAGAGAATTCCCTGATGTCTTTCCAGATGAATTATCAGAGTTGCCCCCTGACCGAGAGGTTGAGTTCTCCATTGATTTGATTCCTGGAACTGGACCTATATCCAAGGCCCCTTATCGCATGGCCCCGGTTGAGCTAAAAGAGTTAAAGGACCAATTGCAGGAACTCCTAGATCGGGGATTTATCAGGCCTAGTGCTTCTCCTTGGGGTGCCCCAGTTCTATTTGTTAAGAAGAAGGATGGCAGTCTTCGGCTATGCATTGATTATCGGGAAATCAATAAGGTGACAGTGCGGAATAAGTATCCTTTGCCGAGGATTGATGATTTGTTTGACCAACTTCAAGGAGCCCGGGTATTCTCTAAGATCGATCTCAGGTCAGGTTATCATCAGCTTAAAGTCAAGGATGAGGATGTTCCTAAGACAGCTTTCAGATCTAGATATGGCCATTATGAGTTTTTGGTGATGCCATTTGGTCTGACCAATGCCCCGGCAGCGTTCATGGATTTGATGAACAGAATATTTAGGCCATACCTGGATCAGTTTGTAGTTGTATTTATCGATGATATTCTGATCTATTCTAGAGATCTCAGGGAGCATGAGGATCACTTGAGATTAGTGCTTCAGACTCTTCGGGAGAAGAAGCTTTATGCCAAGCTGCAGAAGTGTGAGTTTTGGTTGGACCAAGTAGCTTTCTTGGGTCACATTATTTCTGCGGAGGGCATTTCTGTAGACCCGAAGAAGATTGAAGCTATTACTAACTGGAGCCGACCTTCCAATGTGGCTGAAGTCAGAAGCTTCTTGGGGCTAGCCGGATACTATAGGAGATTTGTGGAAGACTTCTCTCGCATCGCTCTACCCCTAACTCGTTTAACCCAGAAACGAGTGAAGTTTGACTGGTCAGAGGAGTGTGAGGAAAGTTTTCAGGAGCTAAAGCAGCGTTTGGTGTCAGCTCCCATCCTTGTTCTCCCGACAGGATCTGAGGGTTTCACACTTTATACTGATGCCTCTCGGAAAGGATTGGGATGTGTTCTAATGCAGAATGGAAAGGTGATAGCCTATGCTTCTAGACAGCTAAAGCCTTATGAACAGAACTATCCGACTCATGATCTGGAATTAGCTGCGGTGGTTTTTGCTTTAAAGATTTGGCGGCATTATCTCTATGGGGTGTCGTGTGATGTGTATACAGACCATAAGAGTCTAAAGTATATCTTCACACAGAAGGAGCTCAATTTGAGGCAGAGGAGATGGTTAGAACTTTTGAAGGACTATGATCTGAATCTACATTATCATCCAGGGAAGGCCAATGTTGTGGCTGATGCTTTGAGTAGGAAGACCTCTTCCGAGTTAGCTGCTATGCTTACCTTCCAGCCTCACATTTTGAAGGACCTCGAGAGGTGGGAGATTGGACTGAGAGTACAGCAGTCTGATAGACTTGTCGCTGCACTTATTCTTCAGCCGACTCTTGTTGACAGAATTAAGTCCTCCCAGACGGAAGATCCAGATCTTCAAGGAATTAAGGTTGCTGTTCAGTCAGGAGATCAGAGTGGATTTTATGTAATGGATGATGGATCCCTGAGATTTAAAGGCAGACTTTGTGTGCCTAGCAATGAAGAGTTGAAAGCAGAAATTTTGAGAGAGGCTCACTACTCTCCCTATACTGTGCATCCTGGTGGTACTAAGATGTATAGAGACTTAAAAGAAAATTTTTGGTGGAAAGGGATGAAGAGGGATATTGCTCAGTTTGTGGCCAAGTGCTTAGTATGTCAGCGGGTGAAGGCAGAGCATCAAAAACCTGCGGGACCTCTTCAATCTTTGATGATTCCTCAGTGGAAATGGGAAAAGATTACTATGGATTTTGTAACTGGTCTGCCCAAAACTCCCAGGAGTAATGATGCTATTTGGGTTATTGTGGACAGACTGACGAAGTCAGCTCATTTCCTACCCTTCAGAGTTGGAGTCTCGAGTGACAGATTGGCTAGCTTGTATTTGGAGCAGATTGTGAGACTCCATGGTGTTCCTGTTTCTATTGTATCTGACCGGGACACCAGATTTGTATCACAGTTTTGGAAAAGCCTTCATAAAGCCTTGGGGACCAAATTGAACTTCAGTACGGCATATCATCCCCAGTCTGATGGGCAGTCAGAGAGGACCATTCAGATTCTAGAGGATATGCTACGTGCCTGTGTAATGGACTTAGGTGGGGCTTGGGATAACCACTTATCTTTAGTGGAGTTTGCTTATAACAATAGTTATCAAGCCAGTATTCAGATGGCCCCATTTGAGGCTTTGTACGGTAGGAGGTGCAGATCTCCTTTGTGTTGGGATGACGTGGGGGAAAGGAAATTGCTAGGCCCTGAGCTGATCCAACAGACAGTTGACAAAGTGCAATTGATCAGGGAGCGCCTTCGCACAGCTCAAAGCAGGCAGAAGAGTTATGCTGACGTCAGGAGGAGAGAATTAGAATTCCAGGTTGGGGATCATGTTTTCTTAAGAGTATCACCAACCAAGGATGTGATGAGATTCGGGGTCAGAGGAAAGCTTAGTCCACGCTATATTGGACCCTTTGAGATCTTGAGTAGAGTTGGGGAGGTTGCTTACAGCTTAGCACTGCCTCCGATCTTATCTGGTGTTCATAATGTATTCATGTATCCATGCTGAGGAAATATGTTTCAGATCCCAGTCATGTCATAGATTATGAACCTATTCAATTGAGAAAGGATTTATCGTATGAGGAGCATCCTGTGCGTATTGTGGACCGCAAGGATCAGATTCTGAGGCGTCGTACCATCCCTTATGTAAAAGTTCAGTGGAATAATCACTCTGAGAGGGAGGCTACTTGGGAGCTGGAGGAAGAAATTAAAAAGAAGTATCCTCATTTATTTGAAGGTAAATTTTCTACCTAAGAGTATTGACTTTTGATTAGTTAATTGATCCGTAGTTATGGAGTTATTTTCAACCTAATTGATCCGTAGTTATGGAGTTATATTTCAATTTCGAGGCCAAAATTTTTATAAGGAGGGGAGGATGTAATACCCGGTTCCCGGTTCCTGTGAACCAGGTTCGGGTTTGGCACTGGGTTGTGCAACGCTCCTTTTTAACTGAGCGTTTCATTTGCACAGACCTTTAACACGAAGCGTTACACAAGAGGCATTATATATGTGATGGAGGAGGGGGCTTCCTTCATCAGCTTGGCATCGGTTTTCCCTTCAGGTAATTTTCCCAGATCTACTTAGAGAGAGAGAGAGAGAGAGAGAGAGAGAGAGATAGAGTATCAGGAGAAAGAAACAGAGAGAGAGAGAGAGACAGCGGGACAGAGAGATAGGAGTAGCCAGTGGATCCCGTTGGTTCAGGCCCGGCGGCGTGCGTCGCCGCGCCGGGCCTGATACTTGGCCGGCGACCCCGCCGGCGCCGGGGGAGGCGTCCGGCGGGGTGGTGGTGGAGAGAGAGAGGAGAGGGAGGGCCAATTGGCCCTCCTCTCGCGCGGTGGTTGGTTCGGGCCCGGCGGCGTGCTCGCCGCCTCGCCGGGCCCGAGGCTTGGACTGCCGCCTCCACCGGCGCCGGGCGTGCGTCCGGTGGAGGTCAGGCCGGCCATGGTGGCCGGCCGAGCCGCCGGCACACTTCCGTGCCGCGCGGAGGAATTAGAGAGAGAGTGAGAAATTGAGGAGGAGGGAAGGGATTTGGCGGCCGGCCGCGGCGGCGGCCGGCTCTGGCCCGGCCACCGGCGGCCGGGCCGCCCTCAATTTGGCCGGCGGCGGCCCCGGCCGCCGGCCATGTCCCCGTCCCCTGTTCGGTGAAACAGGGGATCGGGAGGGAGATAGATTTGAACCGGGCCGGCTGGGCCGGCCGGTTCAGGCCTTTTGGGCCGTGCAAAGAACGGATTTCGGGCTGGATTTTGGGTCCCGTAACGGGCCGGGATTAGAAAAATAATTATATGGCTAGAATCTAGGTGAATTCTAGTTTCGCGGGGTATATTTTCTTCCCCATTTGGGTTTGTATAGTGGGAGATATTCAAACCCAAAGTAAGGCCCGCGAAATAGTTTGGGTAGAAATCCTAAGGGTCAATTAATATTCATATTCTAATAGATTAATTGTGTAATGATCCTGTAGGTACTCAGACATCCGAATAGCTGTTATATACCTGTTGGATTGCGTACTGAGGTAAGTAAGCCAGTTATCAGTTTATTAAATAATTGAGTTCAGGATATGCGTAGTTAAATTGTAAATTATTATTGGCAAATTGTGTAAGTAGATGAATACTATGAGTTCATGTGTGGATGCTATGCATGTGAGATACTATTGCTATGCATGTGAGATGCAGTTATTATGCATGAGAGATGCAGTTATTATGCATGAGAGATGCAGTTATTATGCATGAGAAATGCAGTTAGTGTGACATTGATGTGATATATTACATGCAATTGTTCAGTAAGTATAATCCACTGTTTTACTACATGATTGATGTATTGATGTATTGATGTGATGTGAGGTACTGTTATGTGTCGCCACGGCTCTCCTTTATCCTGTCATACCACACACGTCTAGAGGACGTGTTCTGGTGGATTTCGACATGGCGTGACCCTGGTATCTTGACCTTTTAGTAGGGGGATACTTCTAGGGAATGCTTGTTGGTATATTATTGGCGTGACCCTGGTATCTTGACCTTTTAGTAGGGGGATACTTCTAGGGAATGCTTGTTGATACATTATTGGCGTGACCCTGGTATCTTGACCTTTTAGTAGGGGATACTTCTAGGGAATGCTTGTTGATACATTATTGGCGTGACCCTGGTATCTTGACCTTTTAGTAGGGGGATACTTCTAGGGAATGCTTGTTGGTATATTATTGGCGTGACCCTGGTATCTTGACCTTTCAGTAGGGGGATGCTTTAAGGGAATGCTGGCTGGTACACTATTGAGATATCGCAGGGCCGTGGGTCGCATTTACAGTTACCATTGAGAGTGTAAACAGTGGGTTTACTTACATTGCATGTCTGAGTAATTGTGAAATATTTATGCATGCAGATCATTTATATGCTTATTGATTGCTATGCTATGATTTAACTGTATAACATGGTTTACTTACTGAGTGTAAGCTCACAAAATTCTTACAATGTTTTTATCAGAGCCACAAGGTTGAGGATGGATTGGTGGGGTGATGGATCTTCCATTGAATAAAGCAAGACCATTATTCTGTTGTAGCCCCAATATTTCATATGTGTAGGGCTTGATGCCCAGACTTTGTTATTGTGGTGTGTAAGGGTGTTAGCCCAAGACTTTTATTAATGTATTGACTTGGTCTTTATTTATAATGATGCTTTATGTTGAAAAATTTTATGACGCCTTGCGTGCCCGGCACGCGGCGGGTTGTCACCCTAGCCCGATATTTGGGTCTGGGGCGTGACACTTGGCCAACATAGGAATCCTGAGATTGTTCTGCCTCAAGGCACTCCATTGACCAATATCATTGGAGTGAGTTGCCTTTTTCATCGAAGATGAGCTTCGTTAATTATATACCCTTGTTCGTTGTTATCTAAAAATATTTTGAGCTTCAGCTTCAAAACTGTATCTAGCATTCGAGGAGTTGGCTGATGAAACATCTAGTCCGTTCAATTTTATTCCCTGATGTTGTATGCTGTAATAATCATGACCATATCAATGAATGGGATTTTTTTTCATGACTTCTTGTTTTGCTTCGTTTCCTATGCTTCGAGAAAGAAGCATTATAGCCTTTATTTTGCTTGTTTTGCTTTGGTTAGCAATGTAGAGAAGGTAGAGCCCTAGGGCCTTTAGGTAGTGTTTGATAGAAAAAACATTATTCATGTTTAAGTGTACGGGATAGAGTTTATCCCTTGGCTATCCCTAGAGGTATCCTTTGGCTATCCCATTGATTATATCAAATGCAAAAAGGTAAATCCATAGGATAAATTTTTTTTACTTTTGTTTGGAGGGATAACCAGCTATTCCTGCATTTTCTAGGGAATAAATTGACGGGATAACCCATAGTTAACCATGGATTATCCCTTTGGTTAACTTTATTCCCAGCTATCCCTTATAGTTATGGCTTTTGGGAATAAAAGGGGATATCCCCTCTTATTCCCTATTTCAAATACTACTTTAGAGAAGGTTCCTAAGACTTAGAATGAAAGAAAAGAAAAAAAAAAATTGAAAGTTACCTTTTTGATGACCGAAGGAAGTTTATCTCAAGTTGGACTCTTTGCAAAGCGTGGTTCTAAGTAAGTCTCAACATGAGAAGAAATTCAGCCCTAGTAGAAAAATTGTTCCTAATTAGTAGGCTAATTTTGTATAAAATGAGAATATTATTACATGAGAGACTCGGTTAGACTTAGGTAGAGTGATAGTTATAAAGGAGAATTTGGATCCCAGATTAAGGTTTTCGCTCATCGCATTAACATCTAATTCTCCCATATCATCACTAGAAATGTAAGCCTTGCCTACGATATTCGAACCTACGAATTTAAAATCATAGGCAAAAGAAATCTTTGCCTACAATTTTGCAAAAGAAATCTTTTCTTACATTTTTTAAAAATCATAGGCAAAGATTCCGTTGTAAAAAAATTTATAATATATAAAAAATATTTTTTTATTTTGAAAATACTTTTCCTACAACAAATCCAAAATCGTAGGGAAAGGCCTCCTAAGGAAAAACCTTTGCTTACAATTTTAATGAAAAACAGAGGGATTAAATCAACAAATTTTTGGAGGCAAAATCACCTGCCAATATTTTTTTGAAAAAGTCTAGGGAAAACCCTTTCCCTACGATTTTTATGAAAATCATACGGAAAGGCTCTAGACCTTTCTCAATAATATTTTTTTTTCATTATAAACTTTTTCCTACGATTTCATAAAAATCGTAGGGAAAGACTATAAACCTTTACTACAATCTTCATCAAAATTGTAGAAAAAGTTTGTAGACCTTTCCCAAAAATTCTCCCATGTATTATCACTAGATCAAGCCATTAAATCAGTCTAAATAAATTGCCCCCCATTCTCTATCAAACTTAACCTTATGTTAAGTAATGAAATTAACTCCTATTTCTTTAGGCTGATCTGACCTAGATTTAGTGTCCTTTCATGCATTTAAACCACTAAACAGCTTATTTTTCAATCCTACATTCTAGTCATTTAATTTAATGCATGTCTCATGTTTTGAGACATTTAATAATTATAGATAATTGTAAATCATAATTATTATGCATAATGATCGTCTCCCTTAAGAATTATTTGGCAGTCTTATCACCTGGGAAGATGAGCAAAGCAATCATTTTGGGTGGTCCATCATAAATGATCACCTTGCTCTCGAGCTAGAAGATGTTATATGGTAGATCAATACAGGGTGGCTTTAAAGTAAAGTTTTCCACCCAAACTCAACCCCGCTGTCAATAAAAGGATAGGTGGATCATTTACCTCAATTTTTTGCTATTATTTGGCCTATGTTAGTTGCCCTACTCCATGGTGAATCCTTGATTCTGATAGTTCCTCTCTAGGTACCTCTCTTTTTTTCTTCTACTCAATAGCTAGGCCTAAGTTTCTTTGAAGATCCATAGATTCAATTAAGTTTAAAAATTAAATCTGAACTCAATTTCAAGTTGGGTTTGGATCTTGTATTTGTCAACTCGACTGAAGTCGGTCAATATATCACCACCCCTATTCATAATGCTACCATCAAAGTTGTTTTTAAGGAAAACATGTTTACGTTACTAAAATATATTCTAGCTTGTGATTTTCAATAAACTTATGAAGATTCATTTATATTTGTAGGCCTAATTAATTCACTTTGGTCCACCCAACTGAGCCATCACCCATCACCACTTGCAGTGATTGCCATGTTTAGTGGCACATGATATTGGTTTAGGTGGTATAATCTCATTATAGTGGAGCTAATGGTTCCACTTCTCACTAAAATGGAACCAAGGAAGCAAAATGTTAGAGCAAAGTGGCCAGATCTCATGGATTTGGATGAGCAACATTGAATCTATGGGATTGGAGACAAGATTGCGAGATCTCACAGCGTAAGTGAGAGGGAGCTTTATCTCATGGTTTTGGAAGCAGTGGTGGCAAGTGGATCAGGTTAGACTAGATATGAGTTGGGTCGGATATATGTTAGATCAAAATTTTATCAAGCTAAATCCACCATTTTATTTAATGGGTGAAAAATTCAAATCTAAACCTAATTATTTTATTGAATATATAACTCGATCTGGTCTACAACAAAATGAATCAAGTTAAACTGATTAAATGGATAAGCATTGCCACTCCTATTTAGAAGCTCTTTGCCTTACATATGACAAGATGACGTCGGTTTGGGAAGGTGAGAAATAAGATGCCATGTCTTATTGGGATGTTCGAAAGTGGAGAAAATAAGGCAATTGTGTATTGGTCCATTGGCTTGCATTCAAACTAGGAATATGTGAGTTAGCATCATTACAATTTATTTCAAGTTAAGCAAGGTTTTTGTGAACTTCTTTTTATTTTGTGCAAATTTAAGGCATGAATGTAGTTAACTATTATCAAAGAATAATGTTGTTTTACTAAATATGTTCATAAATATACAAAAATATTACATACATCATGCTTTTTTGTGTGTTAAGGTAAATATATTAGACAACTCTAGGGTAAATACATTTAAAATACCGAAAGAGGAGGCCATGATGTTCCTTGTATTGAAATATAGGATAATGAGTCTTAAAGAACATCCCCCGAATGGCTAGCAATATGAGAGCCTATCTAATTTGTTGCACCATTGGTATCTCGATAGATATGGGTGGCCTCAAATGAGACAAAAAGTCCTAGTGATCCTTGAAATATTGGAGAGCAATAGCTAGACACTAGTAGACTAAATCCTTAGTTTGGATATCCAATTAACTACAATTCTTTACTTCCCTTCAAACATAATGTTGGTAGCTTGCAAGGCTATAGCAGCATAAATATTTCTTTCCAAACTCCTCTCAGCTTTGCTAATAAAATAGAGATATCTTATAGATAAGAATCACCTACAACAATAAAAGATCATGTTATGGTCACTGATAACAAAACTTGCTTCACATCTGCACCTTTATTCATGATGCTTCCATCAAAGATGATTTTAAGAAAAAATATGTTTACTAGAATACATTCTATTTTATGAATTTTAATAAACTTTTGATACTTCATGTTACTATGTGGAGACTTACTTAATGTTGGAAATGGTAAACTTAATTGTAGTGATGAAACCGAGAGGTCATAATAAATTCTGAAGAATTAACTATAGTTGCAAAAAATGAAGAGTCACATTAAAATCTGAAGAGTCATTTTGTAAAACCAAAAGTCATATGGAAAGTCTAAAAGGTTCATTATGATGTATTAATGAGGGAAGATCAATAGTCACTTTCTATATCTATAAATAGGACATATCGTAGTGAGTTATAGAGAGAGTAAGGAGAGCTAATAGAAATGATATTATAGAAACTTCTCTCACTCCCAGCATTTCTCCTTGAGCATTCTAGAGCGCTACCAAAAATATTATTTTCAACATGTGGTATCAGAGCTCCTTGTATGCCCACCTTGTTTCCAACAAGTGGTATCAGAGCCTGGTTGATCCCCAACTATATCAGAGCCTGGTCGATCCCCAACCAAGTGGTGTCAAAGAAAGCAAGATATCCTAAGAGCCTGGCGTGAAGAAGTTTATATCCTCCATCTAAGTATTAAGTCTCTGGATCAAAGGAATCCGTTGAGAAGTGTGCAAGTCTAAGATAGCAAGACTTTGCAAAAGAAAAAAGAAGACAAGAGCAGTCTTCAGAGGTTGAAGAATAGAAACTTCAACACCAATTGAGCAAAATGGAGGATGAAAAGGTAATAGTTGTGGTTGTGCCATACAAGGTAATGCTTAAAGAAATGCTTGAAAAACTAAATTTTTCTCCAGCAAAGTATACAAGTGAGAAGTCTGGACTAGATCATTCTCAAAGTTTTATGGCAACAGTCATTTTTGAAGATATAAGTGAAAGTTTTATGATTGATGGTCCAGTTTCTATTTCAAAGAAGGAAGCAAAAAATTTTGCAGCATTACAAGCAAATATCTATTTAAAAAATACTTATAATATTACTATGAAAGATGTTCATTTTCAGGAAATTGAAGATGTCAAGATAGCAATGCAAGATTTGCATGAAGCCTATGAAGAGTTGAAGAACAAATATGAAGATAGTATTAAAGAATTAAATGAGCTGAAGCTAACAATGAATAGAAGAGTCATTATAAAAAATGAAGAAAGGGTGATTGAAGAAGATACAAGATATCCACCTCATACATCAATGAGAAGGACATTTGCAAGAAGAGATTTTCCTTCAGGTTGCGGTCCAAATCAATATTGAAGATATAATGAACAAGACAATTATATTTAAAGGGGGGTGTTGGAAATGGTAAACTTAATTGAGTGATGAAACCGAGAGATAATAATAAATTCTGAAGAATTAACTATAGTTGCAGAAAATGAAGAGTCACATTGAAATACGAAGAGTCATGTTGTAAAATCAAAAGTCATATAGAAAGTCTAAAAGGTTCATTATGATGTATTAATGAGGGAAGATCAATAGTCACTTTCTATATCTATAAATATGACATATTGTAGTGAGTTATAGAGAGAGTGAGGAAGGCTAATAGAAATGATATTATAGAAACTTCTCTCACTCCCAGCTTTTCTTCTTGAGCATTCTAGAGCGCTACCAAAAATATTATTTTCAACAAGTGGTATCAGAGCTCCTTGTATGCCCACCTTGTTTCCAACACTTAACCCTCTCAAGTTCATTCATCTGACCTGCCACCTATCACATCTTGTGGTGATTGCTATGTTTAGTGGCCTATGACCTGGGTTAGGTGTATAAGCAAGCTCAATCCCATTGTAGTGGAGGCAATTATGACTCTAGTTCTCATTGGAATAAAACTGAGGTGGCCGAATATTGTACCTTCAATAGCAAAATAATGGGATTTCATGAATTTGGAGGTAATGACGTAGAATCTCAAAGGATTGGAAGCAAGATGGCTGATCTCACAACCATCATTATGTGACAATAAAATTTTATAGGTTTGAAGGCACCTTACCTTAGATCTATTGGGAGAAGGTGATCGGATGATCTCCACCTCTTTTCCCAATTTTAGGTGAGGCATTGAGAAAGGAGGAGGGTAGAGGAGTTTGTTTTGAAAATTAAGGAACAATATATTTCATTATAAGAGGATATTTTGGAAATGGAGAAAATATCGGCATTTGTGGAAAGGGGAGAAAATAAGGAAATTATATAGAAGGTTAGCTGATAGAAAGATGTGATCTCACCAACCCTATGATTTACTCCAAATTGAAAAGTTCAAAACGATGCTTCATATTTTTAAGAAGAGTTTTAACAAAATTTCTTATTTGTTGTGCAAAATTAGGGCATTAAAGTAATCAAATTTTATAAAATAATAATGTTTTAATAAATATATACATCAATATACAACAATATATATATATATATATATGTATATATCAATATCAACAAATCATACATGACATTTTTTGTAAAGGTAGAGGTAATAGATAACTTTATTTTGTATAAACAAATCTTGCATGATCAAAGAATAGGAGGCCAAGGAGCTTCATCTAATTGTTGAACAAAAAGCCTCAAAAAACACCTTCCAAATGATTAGTAATATAAAACGATGTCCTATCTGCCATACCATTAGTGTCCTATAAGTGTGGGTAGCCTTGAATGAGATAGATATCCCACTCATCCCCTAAATATTGGAGAAAATTAAATGGATGCTAGCAGACTGAATTTAGAAAAAAGTAATTTTTTTAGAATTGATAAATAATTTTGATGAAGAGTGTATCACAAGAGAATCAACTGTTTTACAGTAAAGAAAAAATAACAAAAATTAAAATGGTATATTTTTTCACTCTTTTGAAAGATTTTTATTCAGCAACTATTGTCTTGCAAGCACAAAAAAAGACAGTAAAGTAATAGGAAAGAGTGATATAATCGTGCTTACTAGCCATATATTAGTTACACCAAACATATAGGATTTCGATTGGATCGAACCTTTCATTTTGAAGAAAGGTGTTGGCCCAGATGGCAACCCAAGAGGGAGGGGGATGAATTGGGTTCTTAAAAATTTAAGACTTTTTAACTTTTTGATTAGTTAGCAAGATGTGCAAGTGAGAGGCTAACTAAAAGCAATGCACAAGCAAATAATAAAGAGAGATAGAGAGAGAAAATATAGCACGGCAAACACAAGATAATTTTATAGTGGTTCGGTGCAACCAACACCTACGTCCACTCCCAAGATTCACTTGGGTCCACACTATAATCTCTTAGATTACAGCCGAGTTGTTTTCCAAGCTCACAACTCAAACTTGTTGTTTTCCGGGATCACAACGAACCCAGCTGGTTTTACTCGGGCTTACCAGCACAAAACCCTACACGTTGTTTTTCACGGGCTCACAACTAACCCAACACAAGCACTCCGGCTTGCAACGAGGTATAATAACCTCCACTGATTCAATCCACTGATAAGATTGCATATGGTTGTGGCTTTGGCTTTCTTCCTTCTCCTCTTTAACTCCTCTTGAAGTGTTGAATCAGGCCTCAGCAAGATTCTTGACCGTTTGAAAACTTTGGAGTTGAGATGAAGCTTTTTCTCCTTTTGAATGTTGAAAATCCTTCGATTTGATCTTTGAAAAGCTCTTGGATTTTCTTTTGACTTTGTGGATTGATGATCTGGAGCAGACGAAACTTCCTCTTTGATTTCACTCCTTTTGAATCACTCTACTTTGAGCTAAAGATTTTTCCAATAAAGCTCTGTTTTTCCCTCTTTTTGAAAGATATTCTTTTCTCTCTTTTTGATTTCTCTCTTTTGATTGAAAAGAGCTCCTCTATTTATAGATTCTGCAAAAATATATCCGTTAGAGACAAAGAAAAATAGCCGTTATTCAAAAATCTTACCGTTGGGGCTGACGTGTCATCGTGAAAAATCGCGCCCAGATTTGCTGGAGTCGACTCATGCTTTTCCCGAGTCGGCTCGAGCTCGATTACAAATAGAAAATTTTAAAGGTTAGGGGTCGACTCGCGAAAAATAAAGTGTCGACTCCTGATAGTCGGGAGTCGACTCGAAGAAAATGGGAGTCGACTCGAGAAGTGCTCAGAAAAACATCTTCTGGTGTCTGAGCGGAGTCGACTCGCACAGTCAGGAGTCGGCTCGACAGAATCAGGGGTCGACTCGAAATCAAGGGTCGACTCGAGAAGATGCACATTTCTGTACACTGACGGAGTCGACTCTGAAACTCAGGAGTCGGCTCCGGAACGTATCAAAAATCAGAAAACTTTTCTGATTGACATTAAAATCGTTCCAGATTCATTTTAATTGTTTTGACTTGAATACAATAAATATGACATTAGAATGATTCAAGACATGTTCCAAAAATCATTGAATAAAACATGAATTAAAAATTCTTTTGAAAGTTTGAATATGAGCTTAAACTTCTTTTTCAAATTGATTTAACTTAGAATTTAAACATTGAGAGTCCATTGCTTTCATTTTGAAAAGCTCAATTTTTGATTACATAAACTCATTACATCCTTTAATAACTCAATGGCTTTTAGTAATCATCAAAATCAAAAGGATTGGGGTCATATAATTTTCATAATCTTCTCAACAATCTCCCCCTTTTTGATGATGACAAAAACATTGAGTTTGTTCATGATGATTAAAAAATTTTTTGTCATAGTTATGTTCATTAGGCTCCCCCTAATGAGGTAGCTCCCCCTATGAAACCCAATTTTGTAATTCATTCAAAATTTTCAATTGTTAAGTTCAAGAGCATTATCTCTCCCTTTTACTTAGTTATTGAAAGTGTATGAAAGCATATACGATTAACTAAAATTTCTCCCCTTTTTTGTAATCAACAAAAAGGTTAGGAAAATCGATATCAATATCATTCATCTTTTCATTCAAATTATCAATTGAGGATAATCATTCAAGATATTCAAAGACAATTGAAATGTACATAAGTAAAGCATCAAACTTTCTCATTACTTCAAAATGATATTACATGAAAATGTAAACATACTCATTATATTGAAAGTAAACTTGACTTCATTACAACAAAATGAGATAACTCAGTACATTGAAATGAGATTACATTAAAAATATCAAAAGTTTCTTCTTGTAATCCTATTCAAGTGATCAACTATCTGCTTCATTCCTTCACATTGAAGTCTAACATAATCTTTGAGCTTATTATCAACAAAAGTGCAAGCAGTTGTAATTTTATCTTGAAGCTCGGCGTTGCATTGGCATATGTCTCTCCATCTCCGCAGATATCCTTAAGTTCTTCAAAAATATTCTTCAAGTCTTCACTTAAGGAGCTGGTGGAGAACTAAGAGTAGATTCAATCGATGAACGATCACTAAGTGAATAAAGGCTTCCTTCAAATTCATAAACTTTTCATCAAATTCAGTTTTCAGTCTATTTTCATGCTCACTTATCTCAGATTTGAATAAGGATCTAAGCTGATCTAACTGCACATCAGAAAAGCTAACAGATGATAATGTAGAAGACTGAGCAGGAGCAACAGCAGGAGCAGAAGCAGAATCTGGAACATAAGCAGGGGCTGGAACATAATCTGGAACAGAAGAGCTCTGAGGAGGCTCAGGTGATGAATGTCTCACGGTCTGGGGGCCTCAGCTTCCATAGCTCTGTCCTCTGCAATATTCTTCCTTCCCAATTTCCATTCCTCTTAACAAACCCCATCCGATGAATAGTGCCAAAGATAAAATCAGTATGCCTTAATTCTTCATTGGCTCATTATCAGAAATCAATCCCTTGGCTTTGAAATATCTTTGTAAGAATCATGCCATAGGCAGACTTGACTTTTTCTTCCCTCCACAATCTGCTATGTACCAAAGATCATCCGGGAAGATTAATAGGCTTGCCAGAAACTACGGCATCCATTAAAAATATCTCTCTCAGATACATAGTCAAATCTGCCAGTCTTAGGAAACAAAATCCTACTGCAGATATTGTGAAGTAATCTCAAGCTCCAAAGGTAATTGATTAGCAAGAACTCTTCAAATCCCCAAAATCCCTGTTAATAATCTTGATGAGGGCTGGCGCTATCATCAGAAGAAAATGTGGAGGTCCAGACAGGGTAAATCCAACATCTAGATAGAATCTGGCAGTGATGTTTAGTCCAATCCTCTCACTTGCTAACTAAACCATTATCTCCTCTAGACAAATTCTTGTAAAATTCCTTAACTAAGAGGGATAGTCGGGACACTCCAGAGAACAATTTTCTCCCAGTCCCATCTCAATCAACTGTCTCCCAATTATAAAGCCTCATTCTCAAATAATTCAAAATCACCTTCCTACCGGTTGTAAACTCTACTAGCAAGGTGATCTACCTGAAGAGTGTAGCAGGAGCAGGAGAGCACTTGGAGAAGAAGTAGAAGATGAATCCGAAGAGGCTCGCGAACGGGTCATCGAACGGTCCGTTTCCTCTTCAATCCGGCGCCAACTGCTTGCTCCAGTTTTGGGTGCCATAGATGATTGGAGTGATAATCAAGGTTTTTGGAGGTTTTGGAGGGTTTGGAAATTTTGGAAAGAGTTTGGAGTGATTTGAAACGATGGAATGACCGTCGGTCGACTCTGCCCTAGATAATCAGCTTGGGACCACGTCGAGTCGCTCGCGCAAAGCAGGAGTCGGCTCCCGAGTAGTCACAGAGCACGAACCCGACATGGAGTCGACTCGCGCCAGAGAGGGGTCGACTCCGAGAGTTTCAGTCAGAAACCGGGAGTCGACTCCGATACGCCGAGTCGGCTCCGAGACCATTTCAGAAAAAAATGAAATTTCTGAAATGTGTCCGGAATTTGATCTTTGATATGATTAAAAATCATTGGATTTTGAGAGATCAAATTGATATGAGTTCTAGATAAAATTTCCTTAAGATTTTGAGTTTCTAGATATTTCCTTAGAGGTTTCAAAATCTAAAGGATCACAAATTCCTAACTCTCCTCTAAGATAACAGAATCTTTCTTCATTTAAAGGTTTAGTAAATATGTCAGCTAATTGTTCTTCAGTGTTTACATAATCAAGACATATTTCATTATTGCTACATGTTCTCTTATAAAATGATATCTAATTTCTATGTGTTTAGTTCTTGAGTGTTGAATTGGATTTTTGTTAGATTGATTGCGCTAGTGTTATCACATCTTATGGGTGTCTTATCAAGTGTGATACCATAGTCTTCAAGTTGTCGCTTAATCCATAGGATTTGCGCACAGCAACTTCCAGCTGCTACATATTCAGCTTCAGTAGTTGATAATGCAACTGAATTTTGCTTTTTGCTAAACCATGTGATTAAGTTACTTCCTAAGAATGGCATGCACCACTTGTGCTTTTTCTATCTAATTTACATCCAGCATAATCAGAATCGAATATGCAATTAGATTTAATGTGGAGTCTCTAGAATACCATAAACCTACATTTTTGTTCCACTTACATATCTTAGTATTCTTTTAACAGCTATTAAATGTGATTCTTTAGGTTCAGATTGAAATCTAGCACATAAACATACTGAAAACATAATATCTGGTCTACTTGCTGTTAAATAAAGAAGGGATCCGATATACCTCGATAATACTTTTGATCAACCTTTTTACCTTCTTCATCTTTGTCCAGCTTGCATGAAGGACTCATTGGAGTTCCGAGGGGTTTCATTGTTTCCATACCAAACTTTTTGAGTAGTTCTCTTGTGTATTTGGTTTGGTTGATAAAGATTCCCTCTTTGCTTTGTTTGATCTGGAGTCCAAGGAAGAAGTTGAGTTCTCCCATCATGCTCATCTCGAATTCTCCCTGCATCAACTTTGCAAATTCTTGACAAAGAGAATCGTTAGTAGCACCAAAAATAATGTCATCTACGTATATTTGTACTACAAGTAAATCTTTATTTTTCTTTTCAAAAATAGGTTTTATCAACATTTCCTCTTGTAAAATCATTTTCTATTAAGAATTTACTTAACCTATCATACCAAGCTCTAGGTGCTTGTTTCAAACCATATAAAGCTTTGTGCAATTTAAAAACGTGATTTGAAAATTCGTGATCTTCAAAACCTGGTGGTTGTTCTACATAAACTTCTTCATTTATAAATCCATTTAAAAATGCGCTTTTTACATCCATTTGAAATAAGTTAAAATTCATATGACATGCAAATGCAAGTAATAGCCTAATGGCTTCTAATCTAGCTACAGGTGCAAAGGTTTCATCAAAATCAATACCTTCCTCTTGATTATATCCTTTAGCAACCAATCTAGCTTTGTTTCTAATTACTATGCCATTTTCATCTAGTTTATTTCTAAAAACCCATTTTGATCCTATTACTGAATGATTTTTAGGTCTTTCAACTAGTGTCCAAACATTATTTCTTGTAAATTGATTTAGTTCTTCTTGCATTGCTAACATCCAATTATTATCTTTTTCAGCTTCTTCTATAGTTTTAGGTTCAATTTGTGATACAAATGCAAGATGATTACTAATATTTCTCATATATGATCTAGTTCTTATTCCTTGAGATGGATCGCCTATAATCAATTCCTTAGGATGACTATGAGCATATCTCCAGTCTCTTGGAAGATCTATATCATTATGATCAATATTGACATCATCGTCCTTATGTGAATCATCATCTTTAGCTTCTTGCTCATGATCAGAAGATACTTCAATATTAAGTTTTTCAAGATCTTTTTCAATTATGTTTGTATCTTCCTCATCATCAAGCTTTTCAGAACTAGATGCTAAAGACTCATCGAAAACTATATGAATGGATTCTTCAACTACTAAGGTTTTCTTGTTAAATACTCTATAAGCTTTACTAGTTGTTGAATAACCTAGAAAAATTCCTTCATCAGATTTAGCATCAAATTTTCCTAAGTTGTTTTTACCATTATTATGAATGAAACATTTACATCCAAATGCATGAAAGTATTTTATATTTGGTTTTCTTTCATTCCATAATTCATAAGGTGTTTTCTTTAATATTGGTCTTATTAAAGCTCTATTTAAGATGTAACATGCTGTGTTAATTGCTTCCGCCCAAAAATACTTTGGTAAGTTGCTTTCGCATAGCATGGTACGGGCCATGTCTTCTAAGTCCTATTTTTTCTTTCAACTACACCATTTTGTTGTGGAGTCCTAGGGGCTGAAAAATTATGATTAATTCCATTTTCAGAACAAAAACTTTCAAATAAGTGATTTTCAAATTCTGTTCCATGATCACTTCTTAGAGATACTATGGTAGTGTTTTTCTCATTTGTGACTTTCTTGAAGAATTTCAGGAATATCGAGAAAGTCTCATCTTTGTGAGCTAAAAACATTACCCAAGTATATCTAGAATAATCATCTACAATCACTAGACCATATTTCTTTCCTCCTAGACTTGTGGTTCTAGTTGGTCCGAAAAGATCCATGTGAAGTAGCTCTAGTGCCCTAGAAGTTGAAACAATGTTTTTAGATTTGAAAGAACTTCTAGTTTGTTTTCCAAATTGACATGCATCACATATTTTGTTATTTTCAAAATCTAGTTTAGGTAATCCTTTAACTAAATCCATTTTAATTAGTTTTGAAATAAGGTGTGTGCTTGCATGACCTAATCTACGATGCCACAACCAACTAATTTCATTTATGTTAGCATTGTCAGCAATTAAGCAATGACTACTCAGATAATTTTTCTAAGTCAACTAAGTAAACATTGCCATGTCTATAACCAGTAAATACAATGCTATCATCAATAGAATTAGTTACAGTGCATATAGAAGATTTAAATGAAACATTAAAGTTTTATCACATAATTGACTTATACTAATTAGATTATGCTTCAAACCATCAACATAAAGTACATTATCAATAAATATAGATGGAGTTATGCGAACTTTACCAAGGCCCATAATTTGACCTTTACCGTTATCGCCAAACGTCACAACTCCACCTTTCTTTTCTTCTAGGGTGATGAATTCATCTTTGTCACCCGTCATATGTCTTGAGCAGCCACTATCAAGGTACCACTTTTTCTTTGATCTTTTGGCTACAAGACATTCCTGCAATATAATCAAACTTTATGTTTAGGTACCCAAGCTTTCTTGGGTCCTTCATGGTTAGTAGCAATAAAAATTGTTCCTTTCGGAACCCATATTTTCTTTGCTTTAACATTTAACTTTTGTTATTATTTAATGTTTTGCATTCAAATGATTTATGACCTTTTTCATTACATTTAAAACAAGTTATATTACTTTGGTTAGCTTTTACAAAAATATTTTTAAGATTTTTGTTTTCTAATGTGTTATACCCTAAACCAGCTTTGTCAAAAACAGCTTTTTGACTATCTAAAATCATGTTTAGTTTAGTTGAGCTTAGAGTAAATTTCTCAACAATGTCTTTATACTTTTTAACATCTTTCTTAAGAAAATCATTTTCATTAGAGATTGATTCTTTTTCTTTAATTAGTTTTTCATTTTCAGATTTTATCAATTCAAACTTATGCAATCATTCTTTTCATTAAGAAGTGTTTCCTTTTATCTTTTAAATCTTAACTACAAGATTTAATTCATTTTTCTCATTATTAAATTTAAGTTTTCAGTTTTCAAAATTTGTGTTTCTTTTTCAAAGCTTTAAAATCAATCATAATTCATTGAAAGCTTCAAACATTTCATCAAATGTAAATTCATCATCGGGGGTTTCGGTACTTACCTCATTGTCGTTGTCGTCGTTGTTGGCCATGAAGCAGATATTGGCAACTTCCTTTTGTTCTTCTTCTTCGACGAGAAGATTCATCAGACCATGTTGCCATGTATGCTTTCTTCTTTTTCTTGTAGGCCTTTTTCAGCAAAGGACAATCATATCTAAAGTGCCCTGGCTTTTTACACTCATAACATACTAAGGGCTCTTTCTCTTTTTCTTTCTCCTTGTCCTTTTTCTTATCTTTTTCTCCTTCATTCTTGCTCCAAATTTCTTTTTATGGAAGGGCCTTTTTCTCATAAACTTTCTGAATTTTTTGGCCAAGAGAGCAGTTTCATCATCATCTTCATCATTACTTTCACTGCTGCTCTCTTCCATTTCTGCAGTTTTGAGGGCAAGGTTTTCTTCTTTTTGTTTCCTCCTCAACATGCTGCTTCATTGAAGCTCGTGGGTCATTAGGGATCCTAGAAGCTCCTCTAAAGGTAATGCATTGAGGTCCTTTGCTTCTTGGATGGCAGTGACTTTCGCTTCCCACGATCTTGGTAGTGACCTAAGAATTTTGCGCACAAGGTCAGCATTAGTATAAATTCTACCAAGACTTTTAAACCATTCACAATATCAGTGAATCTAGTGAACATGCATGTGATGGTTTCAGTTTGTTCCATTGTAAACAATTCATATTTATGAACCAAAATATTTATCTTTGATTCTTTTACTTGGTTTGTTCCTTCATGTGTTATTTCCAACCTATCCCAAATTTCTTTTGCGGAATTACATGTTGAGATTCGGTTGAATTCATTGAGTCTAAGGAACAATAAAATATTAATGGCTTTAGCATTTAATTGTGCCATTCTCCTATCATTATCATTCCAATCCCTTTCGGGCTTAGGAACAATAGTGCCATCAATAAGTGTGTGGGTGTACTAGGTCCATTATTATTACTCCCCACAATTCATAGTCAGAAGCTTGAATGATATTCTATTTCTTTCCCGATTCGTAGAATGACCTTCAGCAAAACATGAACCACTTTGTGTTGCCATAAGGATCTTTAGCCCTTGATCGTGAGATCAAATTCTAAATGAGCACTTGCTCTGATACCAATTGTTGGCCCAGATGGCAACCCAGAGGGGGGGGGGTGAATTGGGTTCTTAAAAATTTAAGACTTTTTAACTTTTTGATTAGTTAGCAAGATGTGCAAGTGAGAGGCTAACTAAAGCAATACACAAGCAAATAATAAAGAGAGATAGAGAGAGAAAATATAGCACGGCAAACACAAGATAATTTTATAGTGGTTCGGTGCAACCAACACCTACGTCCACTCCCAAGATTCACTTGGGTCCACACTATAATCTCTTAGATTACAGCCGAGTTGTTTTCCAAGCTCACAACTCAAACTTGTTGTTTTCCGGGATCACAACGAACCCAGCTGGTTTTACTCGGGCTTACCAGCACAAAACCCTACACGTTGTTTTTCACGGGCTCACAACTAACCCAACACAAGCACTCCGGCTTGCAACGAGGTATAATAACCTCCACTGATTCAATCCACTGATTGAATCAGCAAACAATCAAAATAACAGAGTTTAAATATTGAAATGCTCCCCTTGAGCAAATATACAAATAAAGTATAAAAGGTTAGAAAAGCCTGATAAGATTGCAGATGGTTGTGGCTTTGGCTTTCTTCCTTCTCCTCTTTAACTCCTCTTGAAGTGTTGAATCAGGCCTCAGCAAGATTCTTGACCGTTTGAAAACTTTGGAGTTGAGATGAAGCTTTTTCTCCTTTTGTTGAATGTTGAAAATCCTTCGATTTGATCTTTGAAAAGCTTTGGATTTTCTTTTGACTCTTGTGGATTGATGATCTGGAGCAGACGAAACTTCCTCTTTGATTTCACTCCTTTTGAATCACTCTATTTTGAGCTAGAAGATTTTTCCAATAAAGCTCTGTTTTTCCCTCTTTTTGAAATGATATTCTTTTCTCTCTTTTTGATTTTCTCTCTTTTGATTGAAAAGAGCTCCTCTATTTATAGATTCTGCAAAAATATATCCGTTAGAGACAAGAAAAATAGCCGTTATTTAAAAATCTTACCGTTGGGGCTGACGTGTCATCGTGAAAAATCGCGTCCAGATTTGCTGGAGTCGACTCATGCTTTTCCCGAGTCGGCTCGAGTCGATTACTAAAATAGAAAATTTTAAACGTTAGGGGTCGACTCGCGAAAAACCAAAGTGTCGACTCCTGATAGTCGGAGTCGACTCGAAGAAAATGGGGTCGACTCGAGAAGTGCTCAGAAAAACATCTTCTGGTGTCTGAGCGGAGTCGACTCGCACAGTCAGGAGTCGGCTCGACAGAATCAGGGGTCGACTCGAAATCCAAGGGTCGACTCGAGAAAATCAGAAATTCTGTACACTTACAGGAGTCGACTCTGAAACTCAGAGTCGGCTCCGGAACGTATCAAAAATCAGAAATTTTTCTGATTGACATTGAAATTCGTCCCAGAATAATTTTAATTAAAATTTTGACTTGAATACAATTAATATGATATTAAGCATGAATTCAAGACATGTTTCAAGAAATCATTGAATGAAATATATCGTGTAAAAATTCCTCTTTGAAATATTAAATATAGAGCTTGAAACTTCTTTTTCAAATTGATTCATAACTTAGTGAATTTAAACATTGAGAGTCCATTGCTTTCATTTTGAATAAGCTCAAGGTTTTTGATTAGAAAACTCATTATTTCCTTTAATATACTCATGGCTTTTGGAAATCATCAAAATAAAGTTGGGGTAATAACAATCTCCCAAATTTCTCAACAAAAGGCTTTAGACTTAGCAAAGAGAACTCTAAGCCTTCATGCAAGCAAATAAAGTAGAAATAGAATAGATATTTCTCACTAATGTTTTCTTAGCTCCTCTCTGAAAACAAATTGATCATGATGAGCATTAAATGCAGTTCACATCAGTAGGTGTTATGGTTAGTCATCACACTTAGCATTTAGATATCGAGCTAACCATAATTCTTGAGTCTTCCTCCAACACAGGTGCATAGCCTAGAAGGTTGTTGTGGCATGAATGTTGCCATTTCAAGCCCCTCTTACCTTTGCCAATAAAACTAAGACTGTATATCAATGGGGGAACTACTTGTAGCTGCAAAGTTTGAGTTAGGGTCACCAATAACAAAACTTGCTCCCTCATTCAGGCCTTCATTCAAGATGTTTCCTTGAAAGTTGATACATGTACCTCAACATTTACTTTACTAAAATATTTTTATTTTGCCATTTTCAATTATCCTATGATACTTCATATTACTCTTTGGAGACCTAACTAATCCACTTAGATCCACCCATCCAACCCATCACCCATTGCCCATCACCTCTTTTGGTGATTATAGTGTTTAGTAGCTTGTGACATGAGTTGATTGTAAAGGATGGCCTAATAATACTATAGCAAAAGCAATGTCTCTAATTCTCACTGGGTTAAAACTAAAATGTCTAGATCTTGCATTGTTAGAGTTAGGGTGGCTAGATCTTGATAAAGAGATTTCAAATTTGATGTAATGAAATGCAAAACTGTCTACTACTTGTTCACCATTCATATAAATGCACCTCTCTTTTAGTCAAGCCATTGCATTAGCCCAACCAAAAACTAAAATAATATGCATTTTATGGATAGAAAGCAATCGATCCAATTCAAATCCTATCTCCATAATATTTTTGTCTAAAAATTATATTTTTGGGTGTATTTCTGGCAAGGATAAGGTAATTGGATCTAGCCATCAGAGGAGTACTTAGTATAAATATCTTCTTGGTCTTTGACCTCTTTAGTCATTACTAGCGCTCGCTCGATTAATACAATGGGATGGGTTGACTTACGAAATAATAGAGTAAACGAAAAAGAAAAAATAGTAAATTTTATTTAGTCCAATGATTAAAAAAGAAGAGGATAAATAAATAGTTAGGACATAAAATGGACTTCCATAGTGTATAAGACCAAATATACTTTCCAAATTGGGACATTCTATGTGATTCTATTATATATGTCTTTTTGATTCTGTTAAAAATCTTCAACTGAAATGCATTAATTTGCAATATTAGTACTTGCACTATAATCTTAATGGTTCTCATGTCAGTACTAGTTAGTTGCTAGGAACTCCTTTCTTTACATTCCCATGCCATCATAAGAGAGGGATATCAAGACACAACAAAAGAAGAGCGAATGGTTCTAAGTATCCTTTTCTTTTCTAATTCAGTGAGCTATACTATCAGAGCATATTCGAGAATCTAAACGTTTTGCTCTGTAGATAGCTTACTCTATGCTCAGTCTTGCAAAGTGTATCAACACTGAATATTATAGTCTTGGATGCTAGATGGCCCCATCTCATGGCCCTTACGGTGAGGCAGCTAAACATTATGGAAAATTGGAGGAAGTTGCCATTGTAAGGACAATGAGTAAGTTCCACATTATAACCTCGCTAATAGTAGAACAAGCAAAAGGAATATGCCTTGATTGCTTACTAAAAATTGATTTTTGTTTTTTAAAAGAAAAGCCAAGTTTAAGTTTGCTTCTCGATAGTTGTTTCCATCATGGAATATATATGATTACACACTTGCATTTAAAGCTTACTAATGTAGAGAGTCAATCTTTTTTAACTATTTGTTAGACCAATGTTTGATAGGAGTACTTATTTGGTAGTTCTAAAAATCTTTTTACACTATTTGATGCCATAGATATTAGCTATTATGATTAATGTTCCGGCAGACTTGATCTCTACTATTAAGCAAATACAATGTAGAATTTGCTGGTATGATCTTTTTGATTTAACTAAAATTATTGTTATAGAGTTTGTTATTAATTAGCTTCATTATATCTAGGGGTCTTGTCATTTATATTCTATTTGGCATATATGTCGCCAACTGAATCTAATTTTCATTTTAAGTAGTAAATATTGGTTGGAAACTATTATCCTTTTTCACATTTAAAATACTTGGCAAGACAATGTGGAGATTTATTTTGACAAATGTTTCTTCTTGATTAGAATTAGCACTATTCCAAAGAATAATGCTTTTCGTCTCCACAAAGAAGACATATTACAATTATTGTTATAGAGTTTGTTATTAATTAGCTTCGTTATATCTAGGGGTCATGTCATTTATATTCTATTTGGCATATATGTCGCCGACTGAATCTAATTTTCATTTTAAGTAGTAAATATTGGTTGGGAACTATTATCCTTTTTCACATTTAAATAGTTGGCAAGACAATGTGGAGATTTATTTTGACAATTGTTTCTTCTTGATTAGAATTAGCACTATTCCAAAGAATAATGCTTTTCCTCTCCACAAAGAAGACATATTACAATTACTGCAAATGATTATGATAGAAATTTGTGAAATAATAGTGCTTTTAATATGTCATAAGGATGGCAACTATAACTAGTGGTACCAATTTCTTTGACATATGATCAATCATTTGGAAGGTGAGTGCTAGTATTCATGACACCAATATGTAAAGAATACATTTGTTAATATCAATGATTGTATATTAATTTCTTAGGTGATATATTAACCTAGCATAGTGGTATGTCACACTTATTACTTACCATAATTTTTGGTACCATTCGTTAGAAAATATTATTGTCGACAAAAGCAAGCTTGATTTTCGTCCTTGTGAACTTGAATGTGGAAGTTTATGTGGTCATCAGATTGTTACCTTTAATGTGATGTATTGAACCTTGTAACTTATGGTCTACCACCAATTGGTCTCATTTTTATTATATTAATGTGTTAATTCATTTCTCATATTTTCTATCTTTGCTCTTTCTCATGATTTTAGTTTCACACTGCATTTTGCTAACCTTCATAATTAATTCACTGTTTTTGTTCTTTGTGTATCTTAACAATATCAATAGAGAAACGAAGATGTGATGCAATGAGGATGGAGCCAATGCTTTTGGAGAGGGATGGGCATGTATATTGGAAGCTAGACGGATATGGCAGTGGATCAAACATTGTGCTTCAAGGTTGCTTTTCTCCTCCAGTCAAGTAGTTCTTTGTTCTATTATCATAGATTAGAAGTATTCCCTTTTAGTGCATATGTTTTCTACCTTGTTGCTAGATATTGGGAGCTGGGACTCGGTTTCACCAGAAGATAAGTGGTTTGCATTTGATGAAGTGGAAGGAAACATAGTTGAGAGACACATTACTTCGTTGAGGTACAAGAAGCACCTCCCTATGCATTTTCAACTTTGTCTTGGTTCTTGACTTTTATTATTTACTTGAATCATGATTTTGGTGATGTTTAGACCAAATTATCTTAAAAGTTTTATCCAGACATTTTAATCTGCATCAACTCAAGCATAGACTAAAATCCACTTGGTCATTATATGTTTTATATGCACCAAGGCATTCATTTTTCCATTGAATTGCCCCACAATGGAATTAGGTTGGCAATGCTTGATCGACCATCCAGCCAAATAATTGTCAAACTCTGGATAGACAATCAGAAACTTTTCTTTGGATTTTCTCTCTTAAAACTCTTTCAAAGATCTTAAACATCAAAAATCAAAATACATCCTCCTTCACAGCTAGCTAAACTATGGATTCAGAAGCTGCAGTGAATCCTTCGATATTTTACCTATCTCAAAACCTGGTTCGACACTAAATGACTTGACAACACTGTTGCAAGAAGTTTATCCATAATCACTTAATTCTTTTGAGAAATATATAGAGCACCTCATCATAACTTCATTAAGATCATGAAATTCAAAGTTAAAGTCAAACAGTTACTAAATAGCAAAGATTTGAAACACATAAAAACCATGCAGTACTTAGCATCCAAAATTCATGTCCACTCCAACCAAGTTGCAACAATTTCACAGGCAAAAAAGCCATGTCAAACATGAGAAAAGTAGGCACTTCTTTCTTCTTTGTCCAAGCAAACTTCCTTCCATAGAAGAAAATCAGTCTGATGCAAATGTCTAATAGTTCTAAAACAACTTCATGTTTGATTTCCAAGACCTATCTTGCCCAAATTTTTTCATACTAAAGTCTCCACCTAGAACTCAATGCTCTTCGAAAAAATCTGATTGGATATATTTCATGTATTAAGTCCAATCTATCAGCTGATTCAAATGGCTCAAACATATTAGACAGTATTCATTGAGCTCACGGACTTCAAGAATTTCAGCTACACCAGAAACAGAAACTTTCCCACTCACCTGATCCACACAAACAACCCATTGATCAAACTGATAGATATTTTTACAAACAGAGGAAACACATAAGAACAAAAGATAGGGGAGATGAAAAGTCTAATATATAATTGATTTGGCATATTGGACATACCCTTTTGGCATAGCCAATACATCATAGATAATTCTAGAACAACATTAATTGTACCTAATACCGAACTACAACCTGGACATTAAAACTAGAGTAATAAATCCACACAGTTCATGCATATGCATTTAATTCTCAAAATTAACTTCTAACACTCCCTCTTAATTTTGAGACATCTGATACTCCAAGCTTTTCATGAAAATAGAGAAACATTTCGGTTGATAGTGACTTCGTGAAGTTGTCTGCTACTTGGTCTTCAATCATGCAAAAGGCCAACACATTTCAGCTGTAAAAAACTAGATTCTTGGTCATTGCAATGCCAGACATATTGTCACAGAAGAGTATAGTTGGTGAGGATTCTTCATGCTTCATATCTTTGAGTATTCTTCTTAGCCAAACAACTTCACAAGCTGCTCCACAAGCTGATATATACTCAGTCTCAGCAGAAGACATCGCCATAGTATTTTGCTTCTTTGATGACCAAGGAATAGGCTTTGCTCCTATGAAGAAAACATAGCCTAAAGTACTTTTGCGATTGTCAATCGAACCTGCCGAATCGCTATCAGAAAAGCCATGCAATTTATTATCTTTCTCAGCTTGAAAAACAACCCCATAATTCTTAGTCCCTTGCACATATCTCAGAATATGCTTAGCAGCAGCAAAATGAAGTTAGCTAGGCTCACTCATAAATTTTGAAACAATACTAACAGCATAAACAAGATTAGGTCTTGTATTTGTGAGATAAATGAGTGAGCCAACAAGCTTCCTGTAAATAGTCTCATCAACCTTCTTAGCTCCATCATTTTTTGAAAGCTTTTCATTGACTACCATAGGAGTACAAGAATCTTTACAGCAAGTCATGTTGAACTTCTTCATCAAATCAGCAGCATATTTTTCTTGAGAAATAAATATTCTTCCATTTTCTTGCTTCACTTTCATCCCAAGAAAATATCTCATAAGCCCGAGATCTATCATCTCGAATTGGCTCATCATGGCTTTTTTAAAATCTTCAATCATCAAGAGACTATTGCCCATATATATCAAATCATCAATGTAAAGGCAAGCAAAAAGGAATTCTATTGTACCTTTTGTCTTCACATACAATGATGGCTCATTTGGATTTCTTTGGAATCATTTTTCTGAAAATAGTTGTCAATCTTGCTATTCCATGCTTGTGGGGCTTGCTTTAACCCGTAGAGAAACTTTTGAAGTTGATACACGTTGTTTTCTTGGCCCATAGCTGCATATCCTTGTGGCTGCTAAAAATATACTTCTTCTTTAATTTCTTCATTTAAAAATGCTGATTTTAAATATACCTCTTGCAAAGAACGAGTCTTTCTTGGTGGTGAGTCAGTTGTAGTTGTAGTTGAAATTGAATGACATGCAGATAATGAAGAACCTGGATTTGGATTTTGTTGGTTTGGAGAAATCAAATGATTGACTTCATTAGGTTGAAGAGGTGTCACTTGATAATCCAGCTCTGTCTTTCCATTCCCATGCACTTCCTTCATCAAAAATTACATCCCTTGAAATGATCAGCTCTTGAGTGTTGGGATTGTGCAACCTGTAGACTTTGGAGTGATCACTGTAGCCAATGAAGATACATCTTTCTCCATTTTCATCAAACTTCTCTCTGTTAGAGGAAGAATGTGATAATAAGCCAAACAACCAAAGATCTTAAGATGATCAATCGTTGGTTTTCTTTGGAACCATGCTTCATAAGGGGTCATGTGTTGGATAGCCTTTGTTGGAGATCTATTAGAAGATATACAGTTGTATTTACAACTTCTGCCCAATAAGTATTTCGCAAACCTTTGGCTTTCAACATGCTTCGAGCGACTTCTACAATGCTTCGATTTTTTTGCTCCGCAATGCCATTTTGTTATGGACTTTGGATAGCCTTTGTTGGAGAACGTTCTAGAATGGCTTTGAAATGAATTCTCCTCCATGATCTGTTCTCAAGTCGTTAATGATCTGTCCACTTTCTCCTTCAACATGAGCCATAAATTGAAGAAATATAGAGAAAGCTTCCGATTTTTGCTCAAGAAAATAAACCCACATCATCCTTGAATAATCATCAACAAAAAAGAAAAAAGTATCTTCTATTATTCAAAGGAGTTCTAGTCGGACCACAAATATCGACATGTAATAATTCAAGGGGAGCTTTAGCTCTCCATGAAAATTTAGAAAATGGCTTTTTGTGAATTTTTCGATAAACACAACCTTCACAAACTCTCCCCCCAATATCAAGAGAAGGTACCCCAATAATCATGCCTTTTTTATTCAACAATTTAAGACTCTCGAAATTTAAATGCCCATATCTCATATGCCAAAGCATTGACTCATCTATGACTTCTGACATTAAAACGAGATTTTTTTTTATGAGACATATGCATTGGAAACACTCTATTTGATGCCATAGGCACTGTAGTAATTATTTGATCCCTTTTCTTATCAATAATTGTGCATTTATCTCTATCAAATGTGAGCATATAACCCTTTTCAACTAGCTGGCCCACACTTAATAGATTTTGAGACAATTTAGGGATATAAAGTACATCTTTAAAAAGTTCAAAGTATCTCCCTTTGTTTCCGTAGTAATGTCACATTTGCCTTCCACCTTCACGTATTTTCCATCTCCAAGCTTCACATTGGATTTAAATGAATCATCCAAGTGAACAAAACTAGTCTTCATTCTTGTCATATGGCGACTGCACCCGCTATCGAGGTACCATGTATCTTGATCTTCTTGCATACTTGTGCAAAAGTAGAACAGTTGTTCTAAAGAATCATCATTTTTGATGAAGTTGGCA
>UESW01002498.1:0-80875 GCA_900491605.1 Calamus simplicifolius | reverse complement strand
CTTTTGAAGTTGATACACTTGTTTTCTTGGCCCATAGCTGCATATCCTTGTGGCTGCTAAAAATATACTTCTTCTTTAATTTCTTCATTTAAAAATGCTGATTTTAAATATACCTCTTGCAAAGAACGAGTCTTTCTTGGTGGTGAGTCAGTTGTAGTTGTAGTTGAAATTGAATGACATGCAGATAATGAAGAACCTGGATTTGGATTTTGTTGGTTTGGAGAAATCAAATGATTGACTTCATTTGGTTGAAGAGGTGTCACTTGATAATCCAGCTCTGTCTTTCCATTCCCATGCACTTCCTTCATCAAAAATTACATCCCTTGAAATGATCAGCTCTGAGTGTTGGGATTGTGCAACCTGTAGACTTTGGAGTGATCACTGTAGCCAATGAAGATACATCTTTCTCCATTTTCATCAAACTTCTCTCTGTTAGAGGAAGAATGTGATAATAAGCCAAACAACCAAAGATCTTAAGATGATCAATCGTTGGTTTTCTTTGGAACCATGCTTCATAAGGGGTCATGTGTTGGATAGCCTTTGTTGGAGATCTATTAGAAGATATACAGTTGTATTTACAACTTCTGCCCAATAAGTATTTTGCAAACCTTTGGCTTTCAACATGCTTCGAGCGACTTCTACAATGCTTCGATTTTTTTGCTCTGCAATGCCATTTTGTTGTGGACTTTGGATAGCCTTTGTTGGAGAACGTTCTAGAATGGCTTTGAAATGAATTCTCCTCCATGATCTGTTCTCAAGTCGTTAATGATCTGTCCACTTTCTCCTTCAACATGAGCCATAAATTGAAGAAATATAGAGAAAGCTTCGATTTTTGCTCAAGAAAATAAACCCACATCATCCTTGAATAATCATCAACAAAAAAGAAAAAAGTATCTTCTATTATTCAAAGGAGTTCTAGTCGGACCACAAATATCGACATGTAATAATTCAAGGGGAGCTTTAGCTCTCCATGAAAATTTAGAAAATGGCTTTTTGTGAATTTTTCCATAAACACAACCTTCACAAACTCTCCCCCCAATATCAAGAGAAGGTACCCCAATAATCATGCCTTTTTTATTCAACAATTTAAGACTCTCGAAATTTAAATGCCCATATCTCATATGCCAAAGCATTGACTCATCTATGACTTCTGACATTAAAACAAGATTTTTTTTATGAGACATATGCATTGGAAACACTCTATTTGATGCCATAGGCACTGTAGTAATTATTTGATCCCTTTTCTTATCAATAATTGTGCATTTATCTCTATCAAATGTGATCATATAACCCTTTTCAACTAGCTGGCCCACACTTAATAGATTTTGAGACAATTTAGGGATATAAAGTACATCTTTAAAAAGTTCAGAAGTATCTCCCTTTGTTTCCGTAGTAATGTCACATTTGCCTTCCACCTTCACGTATTTTCCATCTCCAAGCTTCACATTGGATTTAAATGAATCATCCAAGTGAACAAAACTAGTCTTCATTCTTGTCATATGGCGACTGCACCCGCTATCGAGGTACCATGTATCTTGATCTTCTTGCATACTTGTGCAAAAGTAGAACAGTTGTTCTAAAGAATCATCATTTTTGATGAAGTTGGCATGATTTTTCTGTTTCTTCGGGCAATTGATGAGAGGATGATTAGAGTCTTTGTAGTGGCTGCATGGTCTAAACCAGCAATCTTTGCTTTCATGATTACTCCTTTTGCATATATGGCACCGGCTGAGACTTTTATTGCTGCTAGAGTTGAATTTATTGGGCTGGTTTTTCTTCCAGTCTATGCCTTTCGATCCACCTTTTCAATTTTAATTCCGGTGCTGATACTTCGATATTCTTGGCCTTTCTTCGTTCTTGTTCCCTGTCACAGTCATCTTGGATTGGAGGGCTTGCTCTAATGGTTCCTCCACATATCTAGCCATTCTATACTCATGAGCTTCAAGGGAACCCATTAGTTCATACATGGTAAGTTTAGACAAGTCTTTAGATTCCTCAATCACCGTGACAACATGTTGAAATTTCTGGGGTAAGACCCTCAAAATTTTATCAACTATTTTCTTCTCTTCTATATTATCACCACAACTTCTAATCAAATTAACTATTTCAGCAACTTTTGAGAAAAATCATGTACCCTTTTCAGTTTCTTTCATGGAAAGATTGTCAAAATTAGTCCATAGGGTCCGGAGCTTGATGGCAGTGACTTGCTCAGAACCTTGGAATTCTTTTTGCAGAACTTTCCAAGCATCTTTTGCCTTCTTTATGCCAAAATTCTTGGAAATGTTGACTTACTCAACCCCTGTTGGATGTACCGCAAAGCATTGGCATCTTTTTTTATGTTATCTTTGTATTGCTTTTGTTGAGCATTTGTCCATAACGAAGTGGTTTCCACTGGTGGTTTGTCATAGCTTTCTTCAATCACATCCCAGAGATCTTGTGAGATGAAGAATGTCTCCATCTGACTGCTCCAATAATTATAGTGCTCTCCATCAAAAATTGGTACTTGACTAGGAGAGTATTGGAAGAGTGTTTGGTTTTGTTGCCATATGGAAGCAAGAGCAAGAAATGGGATATGAAGAAGCCTAATGCTCTGATACCACTGATTGATATTTTTACAAACAGAGAAAATGCAAAAGAACAAAAGATAGGGGAGATGAAAAGTCTGATAATTGATCTGGCATATTGGACACACACTTATGGCATAGCCAAAACATCATAGATAATTCTAGAACAACATTAATTGTACCTAATACCAAACTACAACCTGACCATTAAAACTAGAGTAATAGATCCACACAGTTCATGCATATGCATTTAATTCTCAAAATTAACTTTTAACACAAACAAACCACTCAACAACCCCTCGCATCCTTCCATGATTACTAATTAGGCTAGCTGAATGCAGTTGAACCTGATCAAACAACAATAACAGTTTGCAGCATTGGCTTAAACCAGATCTTTAATAAATTGCCAGGAAAAAATTGAAATAACTCTTCCTCTGTTCTATTAGATACATATTTCTTTATGGATCATTGCAAGGGTCTAAAATTGTGAATGTGCATCAATTATGTATTAAAAAATTGTTGGGTAGTTTATAAGATCAAAAAATCTAAATAATACTTTCTATCTAGTCTAGGCCTTGGGTTGTGATAATTGCTTATATTTTTTTAATGTCAGATGTTTGTCTAAGTAACAGATCACATTTTTGTCACTTTTGCATGTTTTGCCATATTTACTTCCATCTTGCTCTCATTGACACAGAAAATACATTTGTACCTTCTTATCCATCCTCACTTATGGCCAAGTTAGTAATGTGGGACTTCTGATATATGTTTAGGAAGCAAAGATCAAAAAGGGTTAAAAGATCAAAAGAAGAATCGCTGGACGAATGAAGTGAAAAGACTGAATGTGATTATTCTACCAATCATATATCTTCAAATTGCTCAGTTGAAGGTATTCTACAACTCCAGATTGCTTCACTGGAGATAGTTAAGTGAAATAAAATTACAGGGACTGGTGCAACTGTGGAGCGTGGTGGCCAATTACAATTCTAGTTAACAACCAATTAATCCTTCTGCAAGTCCATTGCCAACATTTTGGTCACCAGTTGGCACATATCTCCTCAATGCATTCACTTGGGAAACCAGAATTATCCCTAAAACATGAAAAAATAAATGAAGGCCAGCCTCCTAGTGATGAAAATTCAGGCTGGGTGAATTATGGCTTGCGTAGCGATGACGCCATTTGTTTAGCAATCAAAATTCTAGGTTCAGGCCTTATGGTTCATCTCCAAGAATTTGGACTTTGATATTATAATGCAGGTGGTCTACCTCTCCTTTCTTTCTTCTCTCTCTCTCTCTCTCTATAAATCTATGTCCATGCATCAAACATCTCATGCACACAGAACCGCGGGGGAAGAAGCTAAAGCTAAGACCTTTTTACAATTTCATATGGATCAAATGTCAGGTGATTGGTAAGATAGGGACAACGATGGCTGATGATTTCATCAACATGCCAAATAATTCTTTCTAGTTGGATGACGACTCGAGGTAAGATCAACAACCCAACTATCATAAAATGTCTTAATCTCTTTAAAGATTTCATCTTTTTATTAAAAAATAAATCACATCTATAACAGCTAAATGAAGGAAATTATGAATAGTAAAAAATGAAAAACTAATTTTTTGCAGCATATTCTTGTTAGACGACATGTCACTGTGAGCGCTGGACCTTAACCTTGCTGACGTGGAGCCGCCGCTGCTCCATGGCTTGACAGATTTGGCCCCCACCCCCTCTTCCTTTTTTTTTTTTTCTTCATTCGCAAAAGAAAGGGCAAGTGTATTGCAATTTTGTTGCCATAATTTTTGGATGTTCAGAAAAAAGTAATTTCTTTTGCTTTTTTTCCTTTTTAGAAAACCTCATTGATTTTTTCTGAGTCAAAAGGTGTGTATTTTGGAGTTGGGTTTTGCTGTAGGGTTGGCTACTTTGCTTTAAAAGAAGAGAAATTTTCTAATATTTTATTTTACAAATTGCAAAGGAGAGAGATGGTTTGCAATTCTTGTATTATTTATTTTCATAAAAAAATAATATCTAGTGCCTGTTGATTTGGCATCTCACTTGTTGGTGGATGGCATAACTTTTGTATCTGAGTGGATAAATTTATTTGAGATAACTTCTAACACGAAACTTTAATTGTGGTATGTTGTTCTTCGTGTCTCTAGTTGTTAGAATGCGGTGCTAACCATGTAGACCTAATATACATGGTTTATCCCATATCTGTGTGCAAAGCATTTGGCCATGAAATGAGCTTCATAGCACTATATAAATCCATTAGATCAAGGTTTGATTTTATAAACCTATTTGCGCCTAGTTGCAGTCTTTCCAAAAGATAAATTAACCAAAACCCATATATCAGTTTTGTCTAAAGCCTGCAATTTCTCATCCATTATTTTCCACCAAATAAGATTAGTACTAGTCTTACGATAAGATTCAGATTTATGTAAATAAATATGAGTAGAGAAGCAATTAAAAATTATGAATACATATAGAGGGTTGCCTTAGCCAAGTAGATTGAGGCACGGGAAGGGATGGAGTAGTGGTGGAAGAACTAAGGTGATGAGAGGAATCACTTGTAAGTTCATCCAATGAAGAAGATATCTCAGGAATAGTCAGGGATATTCAGGAGAGTCGAACAGATTTATATTGGAGTCATCAAGAAATAGTTCTATAAAAGAGTCAATGAAGAATGAAAGAGCTGTGATGGTAGATAAATAAAAGGTTGATAGGGAAGAAAATATTTGATGTTTACAAAACATAATAAGTCAAGAAATATGAAGCTGATTGGAGATAGGATCGTAATATTGATATCCTTTTTATTTGACCCCATTCCCAAGATAATGGCACTATCTAATGCAAGGCTCTAATTTAGTGTGTTCATAAGGTTGGAAAAGAACAAAGTATGTACAACTAATAACATTAAAGTAACTATAATCAGGAGGTCTTTCATACAAACTCTCAAATGAGATTGATCATTAAGGGTCCTAGAAGGTAGACATTAATTGTATAGACAACTGTAACCCCAGAAGCATTAAAGATACATTGCAAAAATGAGCAAAGCACAAAAACTATCCAAAATATGCCAAAATTTTTGTTCAATACACCTATTTTATTATGATGTACTCAGATAAAAACATTAACAAAATATCCTCATGTTGATGAAGAAAATTAAGGGATACTTTGTCATTATATTCTATGGTGTTATTGAAATGTAAAACCTTGATAGTACAATAAAACTAGGTTTTTATTATATTAGCTAATGTTTTAATAAATTTAAGGCAACTTAGATCCATTATGAAATAAGATAAAGCCATGCAAAATGAGAATTGTCATCAACAAAGATGATTAGGAATGGCAACGGCCCGGGATGGCCCAGGGTAGCTTATACCAGTCTCCATCCCCGTTAGGAAAAACATTCATGTTACTCGCCCCGTTAAGCCGTTATAGTTAATGGGGTAGGGACGGGGATATCCGGCCGGGTAAACAAGTACCAATTGGGTATCCATTTGATCATTTACATAAATTAATAAAATTATTTTATTAAATTTATAATTTTTTAAAAAATTAAAAAATACTAATTAAAAAATCTAATAAAGCTTTTCTTCATCTAATTTCTTTTGACAGCAGTTACAAATTGCTTTCAAACTCATCGATCATTTTTCATTCAAAATGGTTCCAAACTTTCGATCATAAAGACCTTGTTGGAGAAATAGAGTATGTTTTGTGTTTCAACTGAAGTCAAAGAATTTTTAATGGAGTCATCTAATGTGTTAGATGTATCAATATCATCTTTTGTTGTTCTCAATTGGTCTTCATCTTATCCTAAAAAATTAATATTATCATTAAACACATAAGCTAATATACAATCAATTTATATATATTTTTTTTTTTTTTAATTTTTATATATATATATATATATATTTAAAATTTAAATACATTATATTAAAGCTAACGGGGACGGGGATGGATAAACGAGGATGGGGTGAAGAATATCGTCCATGGACTGTTTACCCGTTTAGCCGTTAATGAGTAATCCTCGTTACCCATTAAGCTGTTTAGACCGAGATTCTTCGATCTATTAAAAATGGTACCGATTGGGTAAATGGCCAAAAGAAAAAAATTGTCATCCCTAAAGATGATAAATACTTTGCTCCTCTTCCCTCAGGTGATCAAATTGTAGCATAAGGAGATGGCCTCCAAACATCAAAATAGATTAAATTAAAAGTATCGAAGATAAGGAATTACTTTATTAAATGGTAAGATTTTTTTGCAAGTTGACATAATACACAATCAGCATGTACGACTATTTATACATGACCAAATTGACTACTAAAAACTAAGAAATATAAATGACACAATGAAACATCCCCAATCATGAATGCCAAAGACCCAGGGATAAGTTGGTTGTCATTACATGACTCATGAATATTATTTTCTTGAATTTTATGTAAGTTTTCTAAACATTTTATTTTTAAAGATATTTTTTAAAATGGCATGATTTAGTAGATTGATCTAGTGATTGTAGCAGTGAGTCGATGACCCAACTACTTAGCCAAGTTAGGTTCCTATCTAGATATATTAAGTATGATGATTAGGATAGGACAACAAATAAGTTGTGGTGGGTCAAGGCATGCTCGATCCTGACTTAGACCCAAATCATTAGCTAGCTAGATTGGATCATATTGATCCCATGAAAAATATTTTAGATTTAATTGGTCGTTTGGATTTGATTAGGGTCAAGTATGACATTGACCAAATCTGCAATGTTCGTATTTAGATTTTGTTTATAATTTGGGTTAGGCATTTGGTTATTACCTAAACATAATATGGCTATCTCTTTATAACTTAATTTATAATATGCAATATTTAAATATAAAATTATTAAAAAAATTAATAAAGCTAGCTAAAGCACTACTAACCTAAATATGAATTTTAATTCTATATTTTTTTTAATTTATTTAAGATAATAATCCAATCAACCTCAAAATTTTGAATTTTAAAGAATATATATTATTATATTTGGGAACATTGTAAATGTTAAATAAATAATAAATATTTACATATAATTAAATTAGGTTAAATGAGAAAAAATGAGGCTATTGGAATGAACAAATAAGAATTAATTTAAGTGAATTGATGAATTAGAAGAGATACACATAAGAAGAAGGAAAATGAGTATCGCATGATCAGGAGTTTTGTGTCAGTTTAGCTTGTGTAGGGATATCTTTCTCTGCTCAAATTAGACATGCATGATATATGGACTTGATTGGATTGATTTAGGTTAGATATTTTAAAACCTTGACCCAACCTTGTTTCCAATTCAGACCAAAATTTTTGACCTTGAATCAATTCATATGTTCTCAAAAATAGATTAGACTAGATAGGGTCACTAGTGGGCTGACCCATTTGCATCTGTATCTTGGGTGAAAAAAATGTAGAATGGTTATAAATGGTTATATAGCTGCATGCATGATAGTAATTGTACTTATGAGGTGACTTTTTTGAGATAAGAATAGGTGTGATACATCAATTACTTCTCGGTTTTCTATTTCTATATATATATATATATATATATTCAACTCCATGATGGTAAGTGAAAAATTACTTTCAAGTCACATATTCATAAAAAAAATCTATTCTTGAATCCTTGTCTATTCTTAAATTAAATTCATAATAAGTTATGATGTCCTTGAATTAAAATATTCTTTGTACCCCTCAAGTTCTATCAAAGAAAAAAATTGATACCGAAATACATCAATCCATTGTAAATAAGTTTATTGACCAATATATTTAGGAAATTAGTAAGCAATGACTGCTAAATCAAGTTTGAGTGGTTGAATAGGGTGTTAGTCTAATGATGAGTTAGTGATTTGATTTTGTTGGCACACAATTTTGGCGGAGTTTTATTTTTGGCCCTTTTAAAATTTGGAAAAGGAAATAGATTGGAGGACCTTTTCGAATTTCCAAAAAGGAAGTTTCTAGGTCCCAATTCATAAAATTACATATTTACTCTTGAACAAAAAAAATAACAAAAAAGCAAATGATGTAAATTATCACTTTCCCCTCAATAAAAAAATACATGGTTACCATTAAGAGAGAAAACATGGGGTAAACTAATTTATGTATTGGATAAAAATCTTTTTATTTACTAAAAAACTTCAAGCATTTATTATCCAAAAATTATAAAGAATTAACAATCAATGCGCTCATTAAAAAGTCTAAATCAAATGAATTTGGACCAATTAAATGGTAAGAAGGTTTCAATGAGACTAAAATAAATTAATTGTGGGTTAAATTTATGTCAAATACTTTCGTAAGACTAACCGATTAGGATGGAGATAATCAATCAAGATATATGTGCTCAACCAAAATCATAACAAAAATAAGCAGGACCTTTAGGTTGTCAAAACTAGCTAAATATCAGCTAGGTGAGGATCTATGAAAAATCTTCTATTGATATACTCATTTAATCATCAAATACACTTACTTAGACCCTAGTCCTCATGAAATGCACCCTTCTCTAGAAAGAAGACCAAGGGGAGTGAACATGCTTGTTTGGCCTATCATTTGTATTTATGTTTGTGTTAATTTGTATTGCATTTGAACTACAACATTGCATCACATTGGATACAAATACTTGGTTGTTGACTTACATTTAGTGCAAAATTGATATGCATTAAAATTTTAACAAAAAATTTGTAAATAAAAAATAGATAAGCACCTGTACTTTGGAGACTTTGGAATTGGAGAAGGAGATGATTTTAAAATTTTATTAATTTAGGGTAATTTAAAAAGCGTAATAGAATAACTTAAAAGATTAAGGATAATGTTGGATTTCCAAGTTTGGAGGAGATCATTACCATGAAAAGAAAATAATTTTCATCTCACATTATATCTGCCAGGATATGTTGGGTTCTCTTTATTGGTATCTTGTCTAGCGCGAGATGTAATTTTAGCATTGCATTATGATGGGAATTTCAGTTTTTAAATAGGTGGGGTTATGTTTGGGCTCCAAACAGACCATCTATGTGATGCAGACAACAAAAAACTCTAGTTATCCTAAATTAATCTCTATATTTTCATAAATAGACTTGATCGGGCTAAGTTACTACTTGATCGACCCATTTGCATCCATAACTTGGGGTCATACCTTATTATTAAAATCTTTTTTAAACTGTATTTTCATAAATGATATCCAATAATCATTTTTTTAGTTGTATTTAATAAAAAGGATATCTATAGTATTTGCTGCCTAACTTAATATTTAAGGTATGAATGATAACTACCGTTGCACCTATATCCTTAATAAAAATTATATGGCTATAATTAAAAGAGAAAACATAGGGTAACATATATATTCTGCATATGGGATATTAAGACCTTTCTATTTAATAAAACACTTTCAAAAGGTAGAAAAATAAGTCCATTTGTTTATTAAAAGCAAAAAATTAAATGAGTTTGGACCAATTAAATAGGTCAGAACGTGTGGGTGAGACCAAAATAGATTGATTTTGAGTGAGGATCATGTCAAGCATTTCATCGTTAGGTTAGCTTGAATTACGCCCGCAGATTATCAAGCAAAACCGAAACCAAAACCAAAACCAAAATCCAAAACAAAACAAAACCAAAACCATAACCGCCACCGACGCGACCCATCGATTGTCAAAACTAGCTGAATACCAGCGAGTTGGCGACCCACGGAAAATTTTGTCCTGATACACTCGTTTAACCACCATATTCACTAGCTTGACCCTAGTCCTCATGCGATGCACGCTGGTCTGGAGATGAGATCAAGGGAAGCGAACGGAACGCCACCACATTCCTCCAAATAACGTTCATCAAACAACCACGGGGCACCATTTGAACTTGGAACAGAAGAAGAACATAACCCCCACCTCGATCGAGGACATCGCCTCTCCAAATCCCACAACCTTTCAATCGCCACTAGCGTCGCCGTCTTCTATAATCTCCACTAGCTAGCTCCATGGCCACCACTCCGAGCTCCAACACTGGAAACGCCGGCAACATGGAGACCACCAAGAGGAGGCGGGCTACGTCCGAGGAGTCGAAGTACTGCCATCAGGTAAATATTCTTCGGAAAAAGGCTCGAGGTTTACCACTTTCATTGCCTCCTTTTTCTTTTTCTGAAAACTTGGTTCGTTGCAGTGCCGTCGGAAGAGGGACGCGATGGCTTTATGCAAACAGATGAAGAAGGGCAAGCCGTGCAACATGAAGTTCTGCGCCGCATGCCTCGATAACAGGTCGTCAGTCTTTCTGATTTTCTCTTGCTTTTTTTTTCCCTGAAAAGTTCCGCTCCTGCCCCATCTTGTGATTATTTTTTGGATTCATTGAGTTGAGGCCATCTTGGCGTTTATTTTTTGGATTTTGAGTTGAGGAATGGCGTTGTTGCTCGTTTAGATATGGGCCTGCGGAGGTCATCTGCGTTGAGAACTGCCTGCCCCAAATGCCGTCAACCAACTGAACAGCGTATGTTTATCATCGAGAGTTTTCGAATCAACGCTTTTAGAAAGCGTCGAAAGATAATGAGTTTTACGAAGCGTTGTCAGCTCGATTTCTGATGCCGACACTTTTTAGCGTCGGCATTTTGTATTAAAATCATGGAATGCCGACGCTTTTTAGCGTCGGCATTATATTTCATAATTTTTTAATACGTCGGCATAGCAATTTTATACCGGGAGTTTCAATTTTCAATGAAGCGCTCAAAATTTTTGGAACAAAAATCAAAAATCGTGCGATGGAAGATAGAATAGGGTGGATCCCCCGCCGTCTCCATACCACAAAGACAATTCTAACCAACGCTGCACACATCATCTCAAAGGCTTCCAGCTTCATCCCCTTGAGCACCTGCACCCACCATCGGCCGAGGGCCGCTCCCAGCCACCACCACCACCATACCAAAGCCAACGTCACCACCAGACCCCGCACCTTCCACCCAACAGGCCGTTTTCTCTAGCTTCGCTCATTTGGCCTTCGACACGGCCTCGGCCTGCTGGTCTGGGCAGAGTCAGAGGGTGGTTCCATGGAATGTGGTGGAGACGGGCGGCGAAGGAGGGTACTTGTTTCCGCTGCCGTAGGCTGTGCCACTGCACCCGGTGCTCGGCCCGCCATTCGTGCTTGGGCAGATCCCATTCCTTCGGCAACCGGCTCCAAAATGGGGTATGCCCTCCACATGGGAGCCTTCTTGGTGGGACTGGCACTGCCATGGGAGGGGAGGATACCTTGGTTCCTCGCTGGTCACATCAAATTCTTTCTTGGCTCCGTCATCCTTCCCGGCTACCTCTGCCTCTCCGGCTACACCAGGTGAACCCCGACAACCCCTCTAATGTTAAGACATTTAGAAATTGGTCATGGGCTGCACTGGTGTACGTCATCATCGTCGGATTAATTAGTCGGGAAGGTATTTGGAGTATTAGTCGCCGGGCTTCGTCTTGGTCTCCAGTGGCCGGAGGCAGTGGTGCTCAGGCTGCTCCTCAACATCAAGGGGCACTTCCTCATCTTTCTTGCCACCAGACTCCATGATGTGAGCCTCACTTCTCAACAATTCATTCCTTATGGCTTACTTGTTAGGTGGAGAACGAGATTGGATTGATCTTTGTTTTCTTTTTTCATGTAGGCAGGAGCAATCGGCGCGAGCCTGCACGCGGTGGCGATGGTGGCGGCGATGTGCATGGTCGCATACGTTCCACTTGTGGTGGGGCTGATCGTGAGGCTGGCGAGGCGGAGGGAGCGACAGAGGATGCTGAGGATCCAGTGGCACAACCCAACGCGCGAGCTCAAGGTGTTTGCCGAAATGCACGAGCCGCAGAACCTGCCGATGGCTGTCAACTTCGCGGAGGCGATGCGGCCAGGCCAAGGGTCGATGGCGTTGACGGTGTATGCACAAGATTTGATCAAGGTGACCGACAGGGTCGCAGCGGCGCTGGTGCGTGGGGAAGGGAGATTGCATTGAGGAAAACCGCTGCACCCTGCACTCCATCCGTCGGTTTCATCCATTGAATACGCAGCTGGAACCGGCTGCTTGGGGTTTCGGATTCCAGCATGGACACAAGGCAAGGAGGAGCATGACGGTATCTCAGAAGCCGCCCTCTGCTTCTCACCATTGATGGAGGAGAAGAAGAGATCTGACCACCGCCAGTGCCCACCCCCTGGTAATTTGCACTCCACTTCTTATCAACTTCTCACTTTGCTTGGTTTTCGTGAACGGCAGCATACTTCTGCTGCATGAAGCCATCTTCTTCTGATCCAGCTTCCTTTTTTACTGCCTTTTGGATTTTTTTTTTTAAAAAAAATATATTGCCGACGCTTTAAAGCGTCAGAAAATTTTTTATTTTTTTTAAAAAAATTTCGACACTTTAAAGCGTCGGCAAGATTAAAATTTGCCGACGCTTAAAAGCGTCGGGATGTCCCGACGCTTTTCCTACGCTTTCAAAAAGCGTCGAAATTTTTCGTCTCCACTCCTATTTTACCGACACTTATAAAAGCGCGGGACAATATTTTCCGACGCTTTTAAGGCACTCCATTGACCAATATCATTGGAGTCGAGATGCCGGTGGAGGACTTTGGACATGCCTTGCAGTTCCTAGAGTTCTGCAATGCATTTTCCAAGGTATGATCTCTGATGCTTTTACTGGGATTGTTCTGATGTCAAGTATTTGGGCTTCTGATGTCCACTATATTTTTTCTTGGCGATAATCTGCCAAGCAAATTGCGTTTTTTGTTAGCTGCTGCGTCACGGCATACTGATCTAATTCTCTACTTCGTTACTTCCAACATATTGTAGCCTGATGTTCAGATCTCTGTGATATATTTTTGAACATGATGGTATTCAGGTTCTTGACATAAAGGAAGGGGAACCCGAGTTCATCATTCAAGAACTCACAGGAGACTCCGGTTGCCCCAAAGAAAAATCGCCGAGCGTCCACCTCCACATCAAGCTGTTCTCTCTCATCCAAGAGGACAAGGGAGAAGAGTATGCCGCCCTGCTTTCCTTCTCGCATCAAATATTTCTTTTCACTAGCTGTTTATTCTTTAGACCATTATGGCAGTTTACTGATTTCTCTTGTTGGCTTTTGCCAGGCCTCCATCATTCTCCAGCAGCGAAGATTCATGGTTCCAAGCTGTCGGCAGATTGATCGGCGAATCTCGGTATCGCTCGTCGGAGTTCTCCTTGCTAAACAAGGGCCTCCAGGGATACGATGATTTCGGTCCATCAACGAAGCTTAGAGTCTTGAACTTTCTCTGCGACGAGGCTCTTGGCACCATGTAAGCGTTAATATTATTTCGTTTCTTAGATAACGTATCTTTGACAAGCTCTAATCGATTATCTCTGTCCAGGGCACTGAGGAACTGGATTTACGAAGAAAATTCGAAATTTGATTCCAGAAAAAAGGAGGCCAAACAAAAAGTTGCTGCGGCTAAAAGAAAGGTTTTTGGTTCAGTTGCCATGGCTGTTCTGTTATTCACTTCTCAGCCAGGACTTCCCACTGGATGGTTTATTAGAATGCCGTTTGTGCGCAGGAACAAGATCTGGAGGAGAGGCTCAAGGATGAAATAGCCAAGGATTCGCTGGCCTTCAGGGAAGGAGCCCCTCCTTCGGCTTCCGAGCATGACAGTCTTATTTCTACGATAGAAAACAGGACTGAGAAGGCGACAGCTCATGCAGAGTTGATAGAATCGATGGAACTTTCAGCTAAGAGTATGTCTTAGATCGCATCTCTTTTGTTTACTGGTTTCTTCGGAATTACATATGTTTCCTTCACGAGTTGCCTTTTTTGCATCGAAGATGAGCTTCGTTAATTATATACCCTTGTTCTTTGTTATCTAAAAAATATTTTGAGCTTCAGCTTCAAAACTGTATCTAGCATTCGAGGAGTTGGCTGATGAAACATCTAGTCCGTTCAATTTTATTCCCTGATGTTGTATGCTGTAATAATCATGACCATATCAATGAATGGGATTTTTTTTCATGACTTCTTGTTTTGCTTCGTTTCCTATGCTTTGAGAAAGAAGCATTATAGCCTTTATTTTGATTGTTTTGCTTTGGTTAGCAATGTAGAGAAGGTAGAGCCCTAGGGCCTTTAGGTAGTGTTTGATAGAAAAAACATTATCCATGTTTAAGTGTACGGGATAGAGTTTATCCCTTGGCTATCCCTAGAGGTATCCTTTGGCTATCCCATTGATTATATCAAATGCAAAAAGGTAAATCCATAGGATAACTTTTTTTTACTTTTGTTTGAAGGGATAACCAGCTATTCCTGCATTTTCTAGGGAATAAATTGACGGGATAACCCATAGTTAACCATGGATTATCCCTTTGGTTAACTTTATTCCCAGCTATCCCTTATAGTTATGGCTTTTGGGAATAAAAGGGGATATCCCCTCTTATTCCCTATTTCAAATACTACTTTAGAGAAGGTTCCTAAGACTTAGAATGAAAAGAAAAGAAAAAAAAAATTGAAAGTTACCTTTTTGATGACCGAAGGAAGTTTATCTCAAGTTGGACTCTTTGCAAAGCGTGGTTCTAAGTAAGTCTCAACATCAGAAGAAATTCAGCCCTAGTAGAAAAATTGTTCCTAATTAGTAGGCTAATTTTGTATAAAATGAGAATATTATTACATGAGAGACTCGGTTAGACTTAGGTAGAGTGATAGTTATAAAGGAGAATTTGGATCCCAGATTAAGGTTTTCGCTCATCGCATTAACATCTAATTCTCCCATATATCATCACTAGAAATGTAAGCCTTGCCTACGATATTCGAACCTACGAATTTAAAATCGTAGGCAAAAGAAATCTTTGCCTACAATTTTTGCAAAAGAAATCTTTTCTTATGATTTTTTAAAAATCATAGGCAAAGATTTCGTTATAAAAAATTTATAATACATAAAAAAATATTTTTTTATTTTGAAAATACTTTTCCTACAACAAAATCCAAAATCGTAGGGAACGACCTCTAAGGAAAAACCTTTGCTTACAATTTTAGTGAAAAACATAGGGATTAAATCAACAAATTTTGGGAGGCAAAATCACCCGCCAATATTTTTCTGAAAAAGTCTAGGGAAAACCCTTTCTCTGCGACTTTCATGAAAATCGTAGGGAAAGGCTCTAGACCTTTCCCAATAATATTTTTTTTCATCATAAACTTTTTCCTATAATTTCTTAAAAATCGTAGGGAAATATTATAAACCTTTACCTACGATCTTCATGAAAATTGTAGAAAAAGTTTGTAGACCTTTCCCAAAAATTCTCCCATGTATTATCACTAGATCAAGCCATTAAATCAGCCTAAATAAATTGCCCCCCATTCTCTATCAAACTTAACCTTATGTTAAGTAATGAAATTAACTCCTATTTCTTTAGGCTGATCTGACCTAGATTTAGGGTCCTTTCATGCATTTAAACCATTAAACAGCTTGTTTTTCAATCCTACATTCTAGTCATTTAATTTAATGCATGTCTCATGTTTTGAGACATTTAATAATTATAGATAATTGTAAATCATAATTATTTTACATAATGATCGTCTGCCTTAAGAATTATATTGGCAGTCTTATCACTTGGGAAGATGAGCAAAGCATGCATTTTGGGTGGTCCATCATAAATGATCACCTTGCTCTCGAGCTAGAAGATGTTATATGGTAGATCAATACAGGGTGGCTTTAAAGTAAAGTTTCCCACCCAAACTCAACCCCGCTGTCAATAAAAGGATAGGTGGATCATTTACTGAAGAGTGGATCGTCCTCTTTCTAACCTTGGAGTATAGTACGCATTCGACCAGCCCCAAGTCGTGTGGAGATGCGGAAGCGAGATGATATCCCTGCTGAAATTTCTGCAGCAGAATTTTGGATCTTGATCTTGGTAATCTTCCCAGATTGATTAGCAACTAGGATTTTCCTTGGTTTCTTGCCCCAAGATTGTAAGAGAGGGTCGTGGCCTCTCTTCTTCCTCACGTGAACCTTCAGATCTGATCCAGAAAATCAAGAGACGTGCCCAAGAAGAAGGTGCTGCTAGGGTTTCTTCCTTCTCCTTCTTTGAGAGAGGCGGTTCCAAGAAGATGGCTAGGGCAGAGATGGCAGCAATAAAACCCTAGAAATCTAGGGCATCTATACGTGAGAAAGAGAGAAAGAGGAGAGAAAAGAGAGGGATAGCTTATTCTAGGGAGAAAAGGGTTTTTTTTTCATTCATCTATAATCATCATCGTTACATGACTATATATAACCCGTCCCCATGACGGCCACCAAAATAAAACCAGCACCACACATGAACCGGTGCCTTATTATATGGATAATAAACCCTAAAAAACTCCTTGGACCAACCCACACCTTGGGCCCAAACCCAGCCCAATGATAGACTAGCCCCCTCAAGACCCAACAACCTGGGCCTTAACCCTGTGGAGCCTACAAACCTCCACCCTAGGATTTAAGCTTTGGAGTACCACACCAGGCTCTACAATCTCCACCTTGGTGCTTCAAAGCTGCTGAAAAATCTGCACATTCCCTCAGACCCATCAGTGTCACACATGAGAGAAAGCTATCCCGTGGAAGAGTCTTCGTAAGTGCATCTGCCTGGTTCTTCTTTGTATGAACTTTTACCAGCTCCACTTCACCTTCTTCCACCAATTCTCTGATCCTGTGATACCTCACATCTATATGCTTTGTGCGTGCATGATAGATTGGGTTCTGAGCCAACTGCAGGGCACTCTGACTATCACTGTGTAACAATACTGTACCCTGCTTCACCCCATTTCCATGATGAGTCTCTTCAACCAAAGAGCCTCCTTGGCAGCCTCTGTAATCCCTATATACTCAGCTTCTGTTGTAGACAAAGCTGTAATAGGTTGAAGGGTTGATCTCCAAGAAATTAATCCACCATACATGCTGAACACATACCCTGTGGTAGACCTTCTTGTATCCAGATCACCTGCAAAATTTGCATCCACAAATCCTTCCAATGGACCTAATGACTTACTTGGGATATTAGATTTCTCCTTAGATCCATCTTGCTGCCCAAAAATTAGACCAAGTCCACGAGTTCCCTGAAGGTACCTCAAAATCCACTTGAGTGCCTTCCAGTGCTCCTTTCCTGGGTTCGCCATGAATCTGCTCACCTGGCTCACTGCATATGCTATGTCAGGCCTGCAACACACCATAGCATACATAATGCTGCCCACGGCACTGGCATATGGAACTCTCTCCATGTACTCTTTCTCTTCATCTGTCTGGGGGTTCTGTAACTTAGAAAGAGACATGTGACTAGCCAAAGGTGTTCCAACTGGTTTGGCCTTATCCATCCCAAACCTCTCCAACACCTTGTGAATATATCCACCCAATGACAAGTGTAGAATTCCCTTGGTCCTATCTCTGTAAATTTCCATCCCAAGTATCTTCCTAGCTGACCCCAAATCCTTCATTTCAAATTCTGTTGATAATGCATATTTCAGTCCATTCACTGCTTCAACACTCCTGCTGGCAATGAGCATATCATCCACATACAGAAGGAGATACAGTGCATCATCCTCATCCACATCTTTCACATAGACACAAGTATCATGTTCACATCTAGAAAATCCAAGGCCCAAAATAAAAGTGTCAAACCTTTTGTACCACTGACGGGGTGACTGCTTCAAACCATAGAGCGATTTCTTTAGTAGACACACTTTTTCTTCCAATCCAGATTCCTTGAAACCCTCTGGTTGCTTCATGTATATCCTCTCCTCTAGACTCCCATGTAAGAAAGCCGTCTTCACGTCCATCTGCTGCAACTCCATACCATGTTGTGCTACGAGAGATAACAACACACGAATTGAAGCATGACGTACCACTGGAGAGAATACCTCTGTGTAGTCCACTCCCTCTCTCTGTGAGAACCCCTTAGCAACAAGCCTTGCTTTGTATCTGACTCCACCTTGCTCTGAAGGTGCCTCCTTCTTTGTGAACACCCATTTTGAACCAATGGCCCGAGCATCTCTAGGTAGATCCACTAGCTGCCATGTCTTGTTCTTTTCCAGGGACTCCATCTCCTCCATCATGGCCTGCATCCATGAGTCTCTTTCTGAACTTTCCATGGCTTCTTGGAAGGTCTCTGGATCTTCATTTGCAGTGATTAGAGCATAGGAAATCATGTCATCAATGCGATACCGAGCAGGTTTGATGATGGTACGCTTTGCCTTGTGTAGTGCCACACCCCTTTGATCATCTCTCAAAGCTGAAGTGTGTGACTCCACCTGCACCTCCTTTTGGATTGATGGCTCTTCTGGCTGATCCTTTACATGTATTGGAACATTCATACCAAACTCCACCTCAAAAGAAGCATGTTTTGAAGTAGAAGTAGAAGGTACATCACCTGTCAGCCAATGCTGTCCACTGCTGTCCTGTTCAGCCTTTTCAGCTCCATCTGCAATCTCTGACCTCTTCAAGATGCTCTTCTCATCAAAAATAATGTCTCTACTGATGATACACTTCTGTGAATCTGAACTCCATAGCAAATAGCCTTTAACTCCCTGTGGATACCCGATGAAGATCAGCCTTTGTGATTTTGGGTCCAGCTTGCTCCTTTCAGTTGCCTCCACATGTGCATAGGCTGGGCAACCAAAAATCCTTAGGTGTCCAAGCTCCACCTTCTTCCCACTCCAGATCTCCTCTGGAATGCCTCCATCAAGTTTTCTATTAGGGGACCTGTTAACAAGAAAACCAGAGAACATAATTGCATCACCCCAAAAGACCTTGGGCAGTGATGCCTGCAGCCTCAAACTCCTAGCCTTCTCTGTCAATGTACGATTCATCCTCTCTGCCACACCATTCTGCTGGGGAGTCATCCTCACTGTGTAATGGCGTTGGATCCCATTTTCCTCACAGTAGCTTCTGAATTCATTGCTTGTATACTCCCCTCCATTGTCAGATCTCAAACACTTCACTGGTTTTCCTGTCTCCTTTTCAACACCAACTCTCCAAGCTTTAAACCGGGCAAATACCTCTGATTTTTCTCTTATCAGATATACCCATACCTTCCTGGAGTAGTCATCAATGAAGGTCAAAAAATACTTAGCCCCACCTCTGGCTGACACAGGGGCCGGTCCCCATACATCTGAGTGAACTAGTTCCAGAATACCTTCACTCTGCTTGGAACTGCTGGCAAATCTCACCCTATGTTGTTTGCCATAAATACAGGGCTCACAGATGTCATTGTCCTCCTTCTTAAGTACTGGAATCAGACCTCTTTTGCTGAGTTCTATAAGCCCTTTATCACTCATGTGTCCCATTCGATAGTGCCACAGTTTATAGACCAACTGTTCCTCCTGTGCCGCTGCTAGCACCTCTGCACCATCTATGGCCACTGAGCCTTCCATCTGATAGAGATTATTTTCAACCTTCTCCCTTTCATCACCACTAATGCACCCTTGGTTATCCTCAAACATCCACTCCCCGGCTGGCTTCCAAAAGCATACCCATGCTTCTCCAGGTAGCCCAAAGAAATTAGATTCTTCTTCAACTCGGGACATGTTTGACATTGGTCAAAGTCCTTATAACCCCATCATACATCCTCACCCTTATGCTTCCAACTCCAGCAACCTTACAAGGATGATTATCACCAAGGCATACACTCCCTCCATCAGATTCTTCATAAGTTGCAAACCACTCCCTATGCGAAGTATAATGGTGAGAACATGCTGAGTCAAGTGTCCAACAACTATCACACTTCTTGGTCCCATCTGAAACTACCAGTACATCATCTTCACTGTCTTCAGATGAATTTGCACCACCATTGCTGGTTGAACCTCCCTTGGAAATGCCCTTCCCCTTCTCATTCTTCAGAAGTGGGCAATTTCTCTTCAGGTGACCAATCTGATGACACTTGTAACACTTCCATGCTTTCTGCTTGCCCCGAGACTTAGATCTGCCTTTGGACTTGCCTCTAACCTTTTCCCAGGGTCTTCCTTGCCTCTCATTCACAGCAAGTACCTCTGTGTTAGAGTTTCCCATGCGTTTTCTCTTTGCTGGTTTGATCTCCCCACAACCTCTTCATAATTCAGGGTCTCCTTCCCATACACCAAGGTTGTAATCAGACCATCATAGGAACTGGGTAGCGAACACAACAAGATGAGGGTCTTGTCTTCTTCATCAATCTTCACATCAAGGCTCATCACCTCTGAGCACACTTGATTGAATTTCTGAATATGGGCCACAAGATCTCCTCCCTCAGGCATTCTCAAGCTGTACAACTGTTTCTTCAACCACAACTTGTTTGTCATGCTCTTTCCCATGTAAGTGTTCTCTAAAGTTTCCCAGAGCCCCCTTGCCGTGGTCTGCGTGCAAATCTCCGGCAAGACTTGATCAGCCAAGCACATCCTGATTGTGCTAAATGCAATCTCCTCTAACTCCTCCCAATCCTCACGACTTACATTATCCGGTCTTTGTTTCACCAAGACCTTATAAATCCTTTGCTGTACCAATAAATCCTTCACCCTTTGCTGCCATAGGGTGAAGTTTCCCTTGCCATCATACTTTTCAAAATCGAATTTAAAGCTACTAGATGCCATATCCAACCAAGAAACAATGCACACAACAAAAACAGAAAATTAAACTTGCTGCAGAAATTTCTGGTTTGATATCTTACCAAGAAACGCCCAAGATCCAATCTTTTCTCCACCAAATCACCGAGGCTCTGATACCAAATGAAGAGTGGATCGTCCTCTTTCTAACCTTGGAGCATAGCACGCATTCGACCAGCCCCAAGTCGTGTGGAGATGCGGAAGCGAGATGATATCCCTGCTGAAATTTCTGCAGCAGAATTTTGGATCTTGATCTTGGTAATCTTCCCAGATTGATTAGCAACTAGGATTTTCCTTGGTTTCTTGCGCCCCAAGATTGTAAGAGAGGGTCGTGGCCTCTCTTCTTCCTCACGTGAACCTTCAGATCTGATCCAGAAAATCAAGAGACGTTGCCCAAGAAGAAGGTGCTGCTAGGGTTTCTTCCTTCTCCTTCTTGAGAGAGGCGGTTCCAAGAAGATGGCTAGGGCAGAGATGGCAGCAATAAAACCCTAGAAATCTAGGGCATCTATATGTGAGAAAGAGAGAAAGAGGAGAGAAAAGAGAGGGATAGCTTATTCTAGGGAGAAAAGGGTTTTTTTTTCATTCATCTATAATCATCATCGTTACATGACTATATATAACCCGTCCCCATGACGGCCACCAAAATAAAACCAGCACCACACATGAACCGGTGCCTTATTATATGGATAATAAACCCTAAAAAACTCCCTTGGACCAACCCACACCTTGGGCCCAAACCCAGCCCAATGATAGACTAGCCCCCTCAAGACCCAACAACCTGGGCCTTAACCCTGTGGAGCCTACAAACCTCCACCCTAGATTTAAGCTTTGGAGTACCACACCAGGCTCTACATTTACCTCAATTTTTTGCTATTATTTGGCCTATGTTAGTTGCCATTCTCGATGTTGAATCCTTGATTCTCATAGTTCCTCTCTAGGTAACCTCTCTTTTTTTCTTCTACTCAATAGCTAGGCCTAAGTTTCTTTGAAGATCCATAGATTCAATTAGGTTTAAAAATTAAATCTGAACTCAATTTCAAGTTGGGTTTGGATCTTGTATTTGTCAACTCGACTGAAGTCGGTCAATATATCACCACCCCTATTCATAATGCTACCATCAAAGTTGTTTTTAAGGAAAACATGTTTACGTTACTAAAATACATTCTAGCTTGTGATTTTCAATAAACTTATGAAGATTCATTTATATTTGTAGGCCTAATTAATTCACTTTGGTCCACCCAACTAAGCCATCACCCATCACCTCTTGCAGTGATTGCCATGTTTAGTGGCACATGATATTGATTTAGGTGGCATAATCTCATTATAGTGGAGCTAATGGTTCCACTTCTCACTAAAATGGAACCAAGGAAGCAAAATGTTAGAGCAAAGTGGCCAGATCTCATGGATTTGGAGGAGCAACATTGAATCTATGGGATTGGAGACAAGATTGCGAGATCTCACAGCGTAAGTGAGAGGGAGCTTTATCTCATGGTTTTGGAAGCAGTGGTGGCAAGTGGATCAGGTTAGACTAGATATGAGTTGGGTCGGATATATGTTAGATCAAAATTTTATCAAGCTAAATCCACCATTTTATTTAATGGGTGAAAAATTAAAATCTAAACCTATTTATTTTATTGAATATATAACTCGATCTGGTCTACAACAAAATGAATCAAGTTAAACCGATTAAATGGATAAGCATTGCCACTCCTATTTAGAAGCTCTTTGCCTTACATATGACAAGATGACGTCGGTTTGGGAAGGTGAGAAATAAGATGCCATGTCTTATTGGGATGTTCGAAAGTGGAGAAAATAAGGCAATTATGTATTGGTCCATTGGCTTGCATTCAAACTAGGAATATGTGAGTTAGCATCATTACAATTTATTTCAAGTTAAGCAAGGTTTTTGTGAACTTCTTTTTATTTTGTGCAAATTTAAGGCATGAATGTAGTTAACTATTATCAAAGAATAATGTTGCTTTTCTAAATATGTTCATAAATATACAAAAATATTACATACATCATGCTTTTTTTGTGTGTTAAGGTGAATATATTAGACAACTCTAGGGTAAATACATTTAAAATACTGAAAGAGGAGGCCATGATGCTCCTTGTATTGAAATATAGGATAATGAGTCTTAAAGAACATCCCCCGAATGGCTAGCAATATGAGAGCCTATCTAATTTGTTGCACCATTGGTTTCTCAATAGATGTGGGTGGCCTCAAATGAGACAAAAAGTCCTAGTGATCCTTGAAATATTGGAGAGCAATAGCTAGACACTAGTAGACTAAATCCTTAGTTTGGATATCCAATTAACTACAATTCTTTACTTCCCTTCAAACATAATGTTGGTAGCTTGCAAGGCTATAGCAGCATAAATTATTTCTTTCCAAACTCCTCTCAGCTCTGCTAATAAAATAGAGATATCTTATAGATAAGAATCACCTACAACAATGAAAGATCATGTTATGGTCACTGATAACAAAACTTGCTTCACATCTGCACCTTTATTCATGATGCTTCCATCAAAGATGATTTTAAGAAAAAATATGTTTACTAAAATACATTCTATTTTGTGAATTTTAATAAACTTTTGATACTTCATGTTACTATGTGGAGACTTACTTAACCCTCTCAAGTTCATTCATCTGACCTGCCACCGATCACATCTTGTGGTGATTGCTATGTTTAGTGGCCTATGACATGGGTTAGGTGTATAAGCAAGCTCAATCCCATTGTAGTGGAGCCAATTATGACTCTAGTTCTCATTGGAATAAAACTGAGGTGGCCGGATATTGTACCTTCAGTAGCAAAATAATGGGATTTCATGAATTTGGAGGTAATGACGTTGAATCTCAAAGGATTGGAAGCAGGATGGCTGATCTCACAACCATCATTTTGTGACAATAAAATTTTATAGGTTTGAAGGCACCTTACCTTAGATCTATTGGGAGAAGGTGATCGGATAATCTCCACCTCTTTTCCCAATTTTAGGTGAGGCATTGAGAAAGGGGGAGGGTAGAGGAGTTTGTTTTGAAAAATTAAGGAACAATATATTTCATTATGAGAGGATATTTTGGAAATGGAGAAAATATCGGCATTTGTGGAAAGGGGAGAAAATAAGGAAATTATATAGAAGGTTAGCTGATAGAAAGATGTGATCTCACCAACCCTATGATTTACTCCAAATTGAAAGGTTCAAAACAATGCTTCATATTTTTAAGAAGAGTTTTAACAAAATTTCTTATTTGTTGTGCAAAATGAGGGCATGAAAGTAATCAAATTTTATAAAATAATAATGTTTTATTAAATATATACATCAATATACAACAAATATATATATATATATATATATATATATATATATATATATATATATATCAACAAATCATGCATGACATTTTTTGTAAAGGTAGAGGTAATAGATAACTTTATTTTGTATAAACAAATTTGCATGATCAAAGAATAGGAGGCCATGGAGCTTCATCTAATTTTTGAACAAAAAGCCTCAAAAAACACCTCCCAAATGATTAGTAATATAAAACGATGTCCTATCTACCATACCATTAGTGTCCTATAAGTGTGGGTAGCCTTGAATGAGATAAATATTTCACTCATCCCCTAAATATTATAGAAAAATAAATGGATGCTAGTAGGCTGAATTTAGAAAAAAGTAATTTTTTAGAATTGATAAAATAATTTTGATGAAAAGTGTCTCAAAAGAGAATCAACTGTTTTACAGTAAAGAAAAAATAACAAAAATTAAAATGGTATATTTTCACTCTTTTGAAAGATTTTTATTCAGCAACTATTCTCTTGCAAGCGCAAAAAAAGACGGTAAAGTAAGAGGAAAGAGTGATATAATCGTGCTTACTAGCCATATATTAGTTACATCAAACATATAGGATTTCGGTTCGATAGAACCTTTCATTTTGAAGAAAGGCTTTAGACTTAGCAAAGAGAACTCTAAGCCTTCATGCAAGCAAATAAAGTAGAAATAGAATAGGTATTTCTCACTAATGTTTTCTTAGCTCCTCTTTGAAAACAAATTGATCATGATGAGCATTAAATGCAGTCCACATCAGTAGGTGTTATGGTTAGTCATCACACTTAGCATTTGGATATAGAGCTAACCATAATTCTTGAGTCTTCCTTCAACACAGGTGCATAACCTAGAAGGTTGTTGTGGCATGAATGTTGCCATTTCAAGCCCCTCTTACCTTTGCCAATAAAACTAAGACTGTATATCAATGGGGGAACTACTTGTAGCTGCAAAGTTTGAGTTAGGGTCTCCAATAACAAAACTTGCTCCCTCATTCAGGCCTTTATTCAAGACGTTACCTTGAAAGTTGATACATGTACCTCAACATTTACCTTACTAAAATATGTTTTATTTTTTCATTTTCAATTATCCTATGATACTTCATATTACTGTTTGGATACCTAACTAATCCACTTAGATCCACCCATCCAACCCATCGCCCATTGCCCATCACCTCTTTTGGTGATTATAGTGTTTAGTAGCTTGTGACATGAGTTGATTGTAAAGGATGGCCTAATATTACTATAGCAAAAGCAATGTCTCTAATTCTCACTGGGTTAAAACTAAAATGTTTAGATCTTGCATTGTTAGAGTCAGGGTGGCTAGATCTTGATAAAGAGATTTCAAATTTGATGGAATGAAATGCAAAACTGTCTACTACTTTTTCACCATTTGTATAAATGCACCTCTCTTTTAGTCAAGCCATTGCATTAGCCCAACCAAAAACTAAAATAATACGCATTTTATGGATAGAAAGCAATCGATCCAATTCAAATCCTATCTCCATAATTTTTTTTGTCTAAAAATTATATTTTTGGGTGTATTTTTGGCAAGGATAAGGTAATTGGATCTAGCCATCAGAGGAGTACTTAGTATAAATATCTTCTTGGTCTTTGACCTCTTTAGTCATTACTAGCGCTCGCTCGATTAATGCAATGGGATGGGTTGACTTACGAAATAATAGAGTAAACGAGAAAGAAAAAATAGTGAATTTTATTTAATCCAATGATTAAAAAAGAAGAGGATAAATAAATAGTTAGGACATAAAATGGACTTCCATAGTGTATAAGACAAAATATACTTTCCAAATTGGGACATTCTATGTGATTCTATTTTATATGTCTTTTTGATTATGTTAAAAATCTTCAACTGAAATGCATTAATTTGCAATATTAGTACTTGCACTATAATCTTAATGGTTCTCATGTCAGTACTAGTTAGTTGCTAGGAACTCCTTTCTTTACGTTCCCATGCCAACATAAGAGAGGGATATCGAGACACAAAACAAAAGAAGAGCGAATGGTTCTAAGTATCCTTTTCTTTTCTAATTCAGTGAGCTATACTATCAGAGCATATTCGAGAATCTAAACGTTTTGCTCTGTAGATAGCTTACTCTATGCTCAGTCTTGCAAAGTGTATCAACACCGAATATTGTGGTCTTGGATGCTAGATGGCCCCATCTCATGGCCCTTACGGCAAGGCAGCTAAACATTATGGAAAAGTTGGAGGAAGTTGCCATTGTAAGGACAATGAGTAAGTTCCACATTATAACCTTGCTAGTAGTAGAACAAGCAAAAGGAATATGCCTTGATTGCTTATTAAAAATTGATTTTTGTTTTTTAAAAGAAAAGCCAAGTTTAAGTTTGCTTCTCGATAGTTGTTTCCATTGTGGAATAGATATGATTACACACTTGCATTTAGAGCTTACTAATGTAGAGATTCAATCTTTTTTAACTATTTGTTAGACCAATGTTTGATAGGACTACTTATTTGGCAGTTCTAAAAATGCTTTTTACACTATTTGATGCCATAGATATTAGCTATTATGATTTATGTTCTGGCAGACTTGATCTCTACTATGAAGCAAAGACAATGTAGAATTTGCCGATATGATCCTTTTGATTTAATAAAATTATTGTTATAGAGTTTGTTATTAATTAGCTTCATTATATCTAGGGGTCTTGTCATTTATATTCTATTTGGAATATATGTCGTCGATTGAATCTAATTTTCATTTTAAGTAGTAAATATTGGTTGGGAACTATTATCCTTTTTCACATTTAAAATACTTGGCAAGACAATGTGGAGATTTATTTTGACAAATGTTTCTTCTTGATTAGAATTAGCACTATTCCAAAGAATAATGCTTTTCCTCTCCACAAAGAAGACATATTACAATTATTGTTATAGAGTTTGTTATTATTGTTATAGAGTTTGTTATTAATTAGCTTCATTATATCTAGGGGTCTTCTCATTTATATTCTTTCTATTTGGCATATATGTCGCCAACTGAATCTAATTTTCATTTTAAGTAGTAAATATTGGTTGGGAACTATTATATCCTTTTTCACATTTAAATACTTGGCAAGACAATGTGAAGATTTATTTTGACAAATGTTTCTTCTTGATTAGAATTAGCACTATTATGAAGAATAATGCTTTTCCTATCCACAAAGAAGACATATTACAATTACTGCAAATGATTATGATAGAAATTTGTGAAATAATAGTGCTTTTAATATGTCATAAGGATGGCAACTATAACTAGTGGTACCAATTTCTTTGATATATGATCAATCATTTGGAAGGTGAGTGCTAGCATTCATGACACCAATGTGTAAAGAATACAGTTGTTAATATCAATGACTGTATATTAATTTCTTAGATGATATATTAACCTGGCACAGTGGCATGTCACACTTATTACTTACCATAATTTTTGGTACCATTCGTTAGAAAATGTTATTGTCGATAAAAGCAAGCTTGATTTTCGTCCTTGTGAACTTGAATGTGGAAGTTTATGCGGTCATCAGATTGTTACCTTTAATGTGATGTATTGAACCTTGTAACTTATGGTCTACCACCAATTGGTCTTATTTTTATTATATTAATGTGTTAATTCGTTTCTTGTATTTTCTATCTTTGCTGTTTCTCATGATTTTAGTTTCACACTGCATTTTCCTAACCTTCATAATTAATTCACGGTTTTTGTTCTTTTTGTATCTTAACAATATCAATAGAGAAACGAAGACGCGATGCAATGAGGATGGAGCCAATGCTTTTGGAGAGGGATGGGCATGTATATTGGAAGCTAGACGGATATGGCAGTGGATCAAACATTGTGCTTCAAGGTTGCTTTTCTCCTCCAGTCAAGTAGTTCTTTGTTCTATTATCATAGATTAGAAGTATTCCCTTTTAGTGCATATGTTTTCTACCTTGTTGCTAGATATTGGGAGCTGGGACTCGGTTTCACCAGAAGATAAGTGGTTTGCATTTGATGAAGTGGAAGGAAACATAGTTGAGAGACACATTACTTCTTTGAGGTACAGGAAGCACCTCCCTATGCATTTACAACTTTGTCTTGGTTCTTGACTTTTATTATTTACTTGAATCATGATTTTGGTGATGTTTAGACCAAATTATCTTAAAGGTTTTATCCAGACATTTTAATCTGCATCAACTCAAGCATAGACTAAAATCCACTTGGTCATTATATGTTTCATATGCACCAAGGCATTCATTTTTCCATTGAATTGCCCCACAATGGAATTAGGTTGGCAATGCTTGATTGACCATCCAGCCAAATAATTGTCAAACTCTGGATAGACAATCAGAAACTATTCTTTGGATTTTCTCTCTTAAAACTCTTTCAAAGATCTTAAACATCAAAAATCAAAATGCATCCTCCTTCACAGCTAGCTAAACTATGGATTCAGAAGCTGCAGTGAATCCTTTGATATTTTACCTATCTCAAAACCTGGTTTGGCACTAAATGACTTGACAACACTATTGCAAGAAGTTTATCCATAATCACTTAATTCTTTTGAGAAATATATAGAGCACCTCATCATAACTTCATTAAGATCATGAAATTCAAAGTAAAAGTCAAACAGCTACTAAATAGCAAAGATTTGAAACACATAAAAACCATGCAGGACTTAGTTTCCAAAATTCATGTCCACTCCAACCAAGTTGCAACAATTTCAGAGGCGAACAAGCCCTGTCAAACATGAGAAAAGTAGGCACTTCTTTCTTCTTTGTCCTGGTAAACTTCCTTCCATAGAAGAAAATCAGTCTGCTGCAAATGTCTAATAGTTCTAAAACAACTTCATGTCTGATTTCCAAGACCTATCTTGCCAAAATTTTGTCATACTCAAGTCTCCACCTAGAACTCAATGCTCTTCGAAACAATCTGACTGGATATATTTCATGTATTAAGGCCAATCTATCAGCTGATTAAAATGGCTCAAACATATTAGACAGTATTCATTGAGCTCACGTACTTCAAGAATTTCAGCTACACCAGAAACAGAAACTTTCCCACTCACCTAATCCACACGTATACTCAACCCATTGATCAAAGTGATAGATATTTTTGCAAACAGATGAAACGTAGAAGAACAAAAGATAGGGAAGATGAAAAGTCCAATATGTAATTGATCTGGCATATTGGACATACCCTTATGGCATAGCCAATACATCATAGATAATTCTAGAACAACATTAATTGTACCTAATACCAAACTACAACCTGGACATTAAAACTAGAGTAATAAATCCACACAGTTCATGCATATGCATTTAATTCTCAAAATTAACTTTTAATACTCTCTCTTAATTTTGAGACATCTGATACTCCAAGCTTTTCACGAAAATAGAGAAACATTTCGGTTGACAGTGACTTCATGAAGATGTCTGCTACTTGGTCTCCAATCTTGCAGAAGGCCAACACATTTCAGCTGTAAAAAACTAGATTCTTGGTCATCGCAATGCCAGACATATTGTCACAGAAGAGTATAGTTGGTGAGGATTCTTCATGCTTCATATCTTTGAGTATTCTTCTTAGCCAAACAACTTCACAAGCTGCTCCACAAGCTGATATATACTCAGTCTCAGCAGAAGACATCGCCATAGTATTTTGCTTCTTTGATGACCAAGGAATAGGCTTTGCTCCTATGAAGAAAACATAGCCTAAAGTACTTTTGCGATCGTCAATCGAACCTGCCGAATCGCTATCAGAAAAGCCATGCAATTTATTATCTTTCTCAGCTTGAAAAACAACCCCATAATTCTTAGTCCCTTGCACATATCTCAGAATATGCTTAGCAGCAGCAAAATAAAGTTAGCTAGGCTCACTCATAAATTTTGAAACAATACTAACAGCATAAACAAGATTAGGTCTTGTATTTGTGAGATAAATGAGTGAGCCAACAAGCTTCCTGTAGATAGTCTCATCAACCTTCTTAGCTCCATCATTTTTTGAAAGCTTTTCATTGACTACCATAGGAGTACAAGAATCTTTACAGCAAGTCATGTTGAACTTCTTCATCAAATCAGCAGCATATTTTTCTTGAGAAATAAATATTCTTCCATTTTCTTGCTTCACTTTCATCCCAAGAAAATATCTCATAAGCCCGAGATCTATCATCTCGAATTGGCTCATCATGGCTTTTTTAAAATCTTCAATCATCAAGAGATTATTGCCCATATATATCAAATCATCAATGTAAAGGCAAGCAAAAAGGAATTCTATTGAACCTTTTGTCTTCACATACAATGATGGCTCATTTGGATTTCTTTGGAATCATTTTTCTGAAAATAGTTGTCAATCTTGCTATTCCATGCTTGTGGGGCTTGCTTTAACCCGTAGAGAAACTTTTGAAGTTGATACACTTTGTTTTCTTGGCCCATAGCTGCATATCCTTGTGGCTGCTAAAAATATACTTCTTCTTTAATTTCTTCATTTAAAAATGCTGATTTTAAATATACCTCTTGCAAAGAACGAGTCTTTCTTGGTGGTGAGTCAGTTGTAGTTGTAGTTGAAATTGAATGACATGCAGATAATGAAGAACCTGGATTTGGATTTTGTTGGTTTGGAGAAATCAAATGATTGACTTCATTTGGTTGAAGAGGTGTCACTTGATAATCCAGCTCTGTCTTTCCATTCCCATGCACTTCCTTCATCAAAAATTACATCCCTTGAAATGATCAGCTCTGAGTGTTGGGATTGTGCAACCTGTAGACTTTGGAGTGATCACTGTAGCCAATGAAGATACATCTTTCTCCATTTTCATCAAACTTCTCTCTGTTAGAGGAAGAATGTGATAATAAGCCAAACAACCAAAGATCTTAAGATGATCAATCGTTGGTTTTCTTTGGAACCATGCTTCATAAGGGGTCATGTGTTGGATAGCCTTTGTTGGAGATCTATTTAGAAGATATACAGTTGTATTTACAACTTCTGCCCAATAAGTATTTTGCAAACCTTTGGCTTTCAACATGCTTCGAGCGACTTCTACAATGCTTCGATTTTTTTGCTCTGCAATGCCATTTTGTTGTGGACTTTGGATAGCCTTTGTTGGAGAACGTTCTAGAATGGCTTTGAAATGAATTCTCCTCCATGATCTGTTCTCAAGTCGTTAATGATCTGTCCACTTTCTCCTTCAACATGAGCCATAAATTGAAGAAATATAGAGAAAGCTTTCGATTTTTGCTCAAGAAAATAAACCCACATCATCCTTGAATAATCATCAACAAAAAAGAAAAAAGTATCTTCTATTATTCAAAGGAGTTCTAGTCGGACCACAAATATCGACATGTAATAATTCAAGGGGAGCTTTAGCTCTCCATGAAAATTTAGAAAATGGCTTTTTGTGAATTTTTCCATAAACACAACCTTCACAAACTCTCCCCCCAATATCAAGAGAAGGTACCCCAATAATCATGCCTTTTTTATTCAACAATTTAAGACTCTCGAAATTTAAATGCCCATATCTCATATGCCAAAGCATTGACTCATCTATGACTTCTGACATTAAAACAAGATTTTTTTTTATGAGACATATGCATTGGAAACACTCTATTTGATGCCATAGGCACTGTAGTAATTATTTGATCCCTTTTCTTATCAATAATTGTGCATTTATCTCTATCAAATGTGATCATATAACCCTTTTCAACTAGCTAGCCCACACTTAATAGATTTTGAGACAATTTAGGGATATAAAGTACATCTTTAAAAAGTTCAGAAGTATCTCCCTTTGTTTCCGTAGTAATGTCACATTTGCCTTCCACCTTCACGTATTTTCCATCTCCAAGCTTCACATTGGATTTAAATGAATCATCCAAGTGAACAAAACTAGTCTTCATTCTTGTCATATGGCGACTGCACCCGCTATCGAGGTACCATGTATCTTGATCTTCTTGCATACTTGTGCAAAAGTAGAACAGTTGTTCTAAAGAATCATCATTTTTGATGAAGTTGGCATGATTTTTCTGTTTCTTCGGGCAATTGATGAGAGGATGATTAGAGTCTTTGTAGTGGCTGCATGGTCTAAACCAGCAATCTTTGCTTTCATGATTACTCCTTTTGCATATATGGCACCGGCTGAGACTTTTATTGCTGCTAGAGTTGAATTTATTGGGCTGGTTTTTCTTCCAGTCTATGCCTTTCGATCCACCTTTTCAATTTTAATTCCGGTGCTGATACTTCGATATTCTTGGCCTTTCTTCGTTCTTGTTCCCTGTCACAGTCATCTTGGATTGGAGGGCTTGCTCTAATGGTTCCTCCACATATCTAGCCATTCTATACTCATGAGCTTCAAGGGAACCCATTAGTTCATACATGGTAAGTTTAGACAAGTCTTTAGATTCCTCAATCACCGTGACAACATGTTGAAATTTCTGGGGTAAGACCCTCAAAATTTTATCAACTATTTTCTTCTCTTCTATATTATCACCACAACTTCTAATCAAATTAACTATTTCAGCAACTTTTGAGAAAAAATCATGTACCCTTTTCAGTTTCTTTCATGGAAAGATTGTCAAAATTAGTCCATAGGGTCCGGAGCTTGATGGCAGTGACTTGCTCAGAACCTTGGAATTCTTTTTGCAGAACTTTCCAAGCATCTTTTGCCTTCTTTATGCCAAAAATTCTTGGAAATGTTGACTTACTCAACCCCTGTTGGATGTACCGCAAAGCATTGGCATCTTTTTTTATGTTATCTTTGTATTGCTTTTGTTGAGCATTTGTCCATAACGAAGTGGTTTCCACTGGTGGTTTGTCATAGCTTTCTTCAATCACATCCCAGAGATCTTGTGAGATGAAGAATGTCTCCATCTGACTGCTCCAATAATTATAGTGCTCTCCATCAAAAATTGGTACTTGACTAGGAGAGTATTGGAAGAGTGTTTGGTTTTGTTGCCATATGGAAGCAAGAGCAAGAAATGGGATATGAAGAAGCCTAATGCTCTGATACCACTGATTGATATTTTTACAAACAGAGAAAATGCAAAAGAACAAAAGATAGGGGAGATGAAAAGTCTGATAATTGATCTGGCATATTGGACACACACTTATGGCATAGCCAAAACATCATAGATAATTCTAGAACAACATTAATTGTACCTAATACCAAACTACAACCTGACCATTAAAACTAGAGTAATAGATCCACACAGTTCATGCATATGCATTTAATTCTCAAAATTAACTTTTAACACAAACAAACCACTCAACAACCCCTCGCATCCTTCCATGATTACTAATTAGGCTAGCTGAATGCAGTTGAACCTGATCAAACAACAATAACAGTTTGCAGCATTGGCTTAAACCAGATCTTTAATAAATTGCCAGGAAAAAATTGAAATAACTCTTCCTCTGTTCTATTAGATACATATTTCTTTATGGATCATTGCAAGGGTCTAAAATTGTGAATGTGCATCAATTATGTATTAAAAAATTGTTGGGTAGTTATATAAGATCAAAAAATCTAAATAATACTTTCTATCTAGTCTAGGCCTTGGGTTGTGATAATTATGCTTATATTTTTTTAATGTCAGATGTTTGTCTAAGTAACATATCACATTTTTGTCACTTTTGCATGTTTTGCCATATTTACTTCCATCTTGCTCTCATTGACACAGAAAATACATTTGTACCTTCTTATCCATCCTCACTTATGGCCAAGTTAGTAATGTGGGACTTCTGATATATGTTTAGGAAGCAAAGATCAAAAAGGGTTAAAAGATCAAAAGAAGAATCGCTGGACGAATGAAGTGAAAAGACTGAATGTGATTATTCTACCAATCATATATCTTCAAATTGCTCAGTTGAAGGTATTCTACAACTCCAGATTGCTTCACTGGAGATAGTTAAGTGAAATAAAATTACAGGGACTGGTGCAACTGTGGAGCGTGGTGGCCAATTACAATTCTAGTTAACAACCAATTAATCCTTCTGCAAGTCCATTGCCAACATTTTGGTCACCAGTTGGCACATATCTCCTCAATGCATTCACTTGGGAAACCAGAATTATCCCTAAAACATGAAAAAATAAATGAAGGCCAGCCTCCTAGTGATGAAAATTCTGGCTGGGTGAATTATGGCTTGCGTAGCGATGACGCCATTTGTTTAGCAATCAAAATTCTAGGTTCAGGCCTTATGGTTCATCTCCAAGAATTTGGACTTTGATATTATAATGCAGGTGGTCTACCTCTCCTTTCTTCTCTCTCTCTCTCTCTCTATAAATCTATGTCCATGCATCAAACATCTCATGCACACAGAACCGCGGGGGAAGAAGCTAAAGCTAAGACCTTTTTACAATTTCATATGGATCAAATGTCAGGTGATTGGTAAGATAGGGACAACGATGGCTGATGATTTCATCAACATGCCAAATAATTCTTTCTAGTTGGATGACGACTCGAGGTAAGATCAACAACCCAACTATCATAAAATGTCTTAATCTCTTTAAAGATTTCATCTTTTTATTAAAAAAATAAATCACATCTATAACAGCTAAATGAAGGAAATTATGAATAGTAAAAAATGAAAAACTAATTTTTTGCAGCATATTCTTGTTAGACGACATGTCACTGTGAGCGCTGGACCTTAACCTTGCTGACGTGGAGCCGCCGCTGCTCCATGGCTTGACAGATTTGGCCCCCACCCCCTCTTCCTTTTTTTCCTTTTTTCTTCATTCGCAAAAGAAAGGGCAAGTGTATTGCAATTTTTGTTGCCATAATTTTTGGATGTTCAGAAAAAAGTAATTTCTTTTGCTTTTTTTCCTTTTTAGAAAACCTCATTGATTTTTTCTGAGTCAAAAGGTGTGTATTTTGGAGTTGGGTTTTGCTGTAGGGTTGGCTACTTTGCTTTAAAAGAAGAGAAATTTTCTAATATTTTATTTTACAAATTGCAAAGGAGAGAGATGGTTTGCAATTCTTGTATTATTTATTTTCATAAAAAAAATAATATCTAGTGCCTGTTGATTTGGCATCTCACTTGTTGGTGGATGGCATAACTTTTGTATCTGAGTGGATAAATTTATTTGAGATAACTTCTAACACGAAACTTTAATTGTGGTATGTTGTTCTTCGTGTCTCTAGTTGTTAGAATGCGGTGCTAACCATGTAGACCTAATTACATGGTTTATCCCATATCTGTGTGCAAAGCATTTGGCCATGAAATGAGCTTCATAGCACTATATAAATCCATTAGATCAAGGTTTGATTTTATAAACCTATTTGCGCCTAGTTGCAGTCTTTCCAAAAGATAAATTAACCAAAACCCATATATCAGTTTTGTCTAAAGCCTGCAATTTCTCATCCATTATTTTCCACCAAATAAGATTAGTACTAGTCTTACGATAAGATTCAGATTTATGTAAATAAATATGAGTAGAGAAGCAATTAAAAATTATGAATACATATAGAGGGTTGCCTTAGCCAAGTAGATTGAGGCACGGGAAGGGATGGAGTAGTGGTGGAAGAACTAAGGTGATGAGAGGAATCACTTGTAAGTTCATCCAATGAAGAAGATATCTCAGGAATAGTCATGGATATTCAGGAGAGTCGAACAGATTTATATTGGAGTCATCAAGAAATAGTTCTATAAAAGAGTCAATGAAGAATGAAAGAGCTGTGATGGTAGATAAATAAAAGGTTGATAGGGAAGAAAATATTTGATGTTTACAAAACATAATAAGTCAAGAAATATGAAGCTGATTGGAGATAGGATCGTAATATTGATATCCTTTTTATTTGACCCCATTCCCAAGATAATGGCACTATCTAATGCAAGGCTCTAATTTAGTGTGTTCATAAGGTTGGAAAAGAACAAAGTATGTACAACTAATAACATTAAAGTAACTATAATCAGGAGGTCTTTCATACAAACTCTCAAATGAGATTGATCATTAAGGGTCCTAGAAGGTAGACATTAATTGTATAGACAACTGTAACCCCAGAAGCATTAAAGATACATTGCAAAAATGAGCAAAGCACAAAAACTATCCAAAATATGCCAAAATTTTTGTTCAATACACCTATTTTATTATGATGTACTCAGATAAAAACATTAACAAAATATCCTCATGTTGATGAAGAAAATTAAGGGATACTTTGTCATTATATTCTATGGTGTTATTGAAATGTAAAACCTTGATAGTACAATAAAACTAGGTTTTTATTATATTAGCTAATGTTTTAATAAATTTAAGGCAACTTAGATCCATTATGAAATAAGATAAAGCCATGCAAAATGAGAATTGTCATCAACAAAGATGATTAGGAATGGCAACGGCCCGGGATGGCCCAGGGTAGCTTATACCAGTCTCCATCCCCGTTAGGAAAAACATTCATGTTACTCGCCCCGTTAAGCCGTTATAGTTAATGGGGTAGGGACGGGGATATCCGGCCGGGTAAACAAGTACCAATTGGGTATCCATTTGATCATTTACATAAATTAATAAAATTATTTTATTAAATTTATAATTTTTTAAAAAATTAAAAAATACTAATTAAAAAATCTAATAAAGCTTTTCTTCATCTAATTTCTTTTGACAGCAGTTACAAATTGCTTTCAAACTCTCATCGATCATTTTTCATTCAAAATGGTTCCAAACTTTCGATCATAAAGACCTTGTTGGAGAAATAGAGTATGTTTTGTGTTTCAACTGAAGTCAAAGAATTTTTAATGGAGTCATCTAATGTGTTAGATGTATCAATATCATCTTTTGGTTGTTCTCAATTGGTCTTCATCTTATCCTAAAAAATTAATATTATCATTAAACACATAAGCTAATATACATATCAATAAATTTATATATATTATTTATTTTAATTTTAATTTTTATATATATATATATATATATATATATTTAAAATTTAAATACATTATATTAAAGCTAACGGGGACGGGGATGGATAAACGAGGATGGGGTGAAGAATATCGTCCATGGACTGTTTACCCGTTTAGCCGTTAATGAGTAATCCTCGTTACCCATTAAGCTGTTTAGACCGAGGATTCTTCGATCTATTAAAAATGGTACCGATTGGGTAAATGGCCAAAAGAAAAAAATTGTCATCCCTAAAGATGATAAATACTTTGCTCCTCTTCCCTCAGGTGATCAAATTGTAGCATAAGGAGATGGCCTCCAAACATCAAAATAGATTAAATTAAAAGTATCGAAGATAAGGAATTACTTTTATTAAATGGTAAGATTTTTTTGCAAGTTGACATAATACACAATCAGCATGTACGACTATTTATACATGACCAAATTGACTACTAAAAACTAAGAAATATAAATGACACAATGAAACATCCCCAATCATGAATGCCAAAGACCCAGGGATAAGTTGGTTGTCATTACATGACTCATGAATATTATTTTCTTGAATTTTATGTAAGTTTTCTAAACATTTTATTTTTAAAGATATTTTTTAAAATGGCATGATTTAGTAGATTGATCTAGTGATTGTAGCAGTGAGTCGATGACCCAACTACTTAGCCAAGTTAGGTTCCTATCTAGATATATTAAGTATGATGATTAGGATAGGACAACAAATAAGTTGTGGTGGGTCAAGGCATGCTCGATCCTGACTTAGACCCAAATCATTAGCTAGCTAGATTGGATCATATTGATCCCATGAAAAATATTTTAGATTTAATTGGTCGTTTGGATTTGATTAGGGTCAAGTATGACATTGACCAAATCTGCAATGTTCGTATTTAGATTTTGTTTATAATTTGGGTTAGGCATTTGGTTATTACCTAAACATAATATGGCTATCTCTTTATAACTTAATTTATAATATGCAATATTTAAATATAAAATTATTAAAAAAATTAATAAAGCTAGCTAAAGCACTACTAACCTAAATATGAATTTTAATTCTATATTTTTTTAATTTATTTAAGATAATAATCCAATCAACCTCAAAATTTTGAATTTTAAAGAATATATATTATTATATTTGGGAACATTGTAAATGTTAAATAAATAATAAATATTTACATATAATTAAATTAGGTTAAATGAGAAAAAATGAGGCTATTGGAATGAACAAATAAGAATTAATTTAAGTGAATTGATGAATTAGAAGAGATACACATAAGAAGAAGGAAAATGAGTATCGCATGATCAGGAGTTTTGTGTCAGTTTAGCTTGTGTAGGGATATCTTTCTCTGCTCAAATTAGACATGCATGATATATGGACTTGATTGGATTGATTTAGGTTAGATATTTTAAAACCTTGACCCAACCTTGTTTCCAATTCAGACCAAAATTTTTGACCTTGAATCAATTCATATGTTCTCAAAAATAGATTAGACTAGATAGGGTCACTAGTGGGCTGACCCATTTGCATCTGTATCTTGGGTGAAAAAAATGTAGAATTTAGTAAATGGTTATATAGCTGCATGCATGATAGTAATTGTACTTATGAGGTGACTTTTTTGAGATAAGAATAGGTGTGATACATCAATTACTTCTCGGTTTTCTATTTCATATATATATATATATATATATATATATATATATATCAACTCCATGATGGTAAGTGAAAAATTACTTTCAAGTCACATATTCATAAAAAAATCTATTCTTGAATCCTTGTCTATTCTTAAATTAAATTCATAATAAGTTATGATGTCCTTGAATTAAAATATTCTTTGTACCCCTCAAGTTCTATCAAAGAAAAAAATTGATACCGAAATACATCAATCCATTGTAAATAAGTTTATTGACCAATATATTTAGGAAATTAGTAAGCAATGACTGCTAAATCAAGTTTGAGTGGTTGAATAGGGTGTTAGTCTAATGATGAGTTAGTGATTTGATTTTGTTGGCACACAATTTTGGCGGAGTTTTATTTTTGGCCCTTTTAAAATTTGGAAAAGGAAATAGATTGGAGGACCTTTTCGAATTTCCAAAAAGGAAGTTTCTAGGTCCCAATTCATAAAATTACATATTTACTCTTGAACAAAAAAATAACAAAAAAGCAAATGATGTAAATTATCACTTTCCCCTCAATAAAAAAATACATGGTTACCATTAAGAGAGAAAACATGGGGTAAACTAATTTATGTATTGGATAAAAATCTTTTTATTTACTAAAAAACTTCAAGCATTTATTATCCAAAAATTATAAAGAATTAACAATCAATGCGCTCATTAAAAAGTCTAAATCAAATGAATTTGGACCAATTAAATGGTAAGAAGGTTTCAATGAGACTAAAATAAATTAATTGTGGGTTAAATTTATGTCAAATACTTTCGTAAGACTAACCGATTAGGATGGAGATAATCAATCAAGATATATGTGCTCAACCAAAATCATAACAAAAATAAGCAGGACCTTTAGGTTGTCAAAACTAGCTAAATATCAGCTAGGTGAGGATCTATGAAAAATCTTCTATTGATATACTCATTTAATCATCAAATACACTTACTTAGACCCTAGTCCTCATGAAATGCACCCTTCTCTAGAAAGAAGACCAAGGGGAGTGAACATGCTTGTTTGGCCTATCATTTGTATTTATGTTTGTGTTAATTTGTATTGCATTTGAACTACAACATTGCATCACATTGGATACAAATACTTGGTTGTTGACTTACATTTAGTGCAAAATTGATATGCATTAAAATTTTAACAAAAAATTTGTAAATAAAAAATAGATAAGCACCTGTACTTTGGAGACTTTGGAATTGGAGAAGGAGATGATTTTAAAATTTTATTAATTTAGGGTAATTTAAAAAGCGTAATAGAATAACTTAAAAGATTAAGGATAATGTTGGATTTCCAAGTTTGGAGGAGATCATTACCATGAAAAGAAAATAATTTTCATCTCACATTATATCTGCCAGGATATGTTGGGTTCTCTTTATTGGTATCTTGTCTAGCGCGAGATGTAATTTTAGCATTGCATTATGATGGGAATTTCAGTTTTTAAATAGGTGGGGTTATGTTTGGGCTCCAAACAGACCATCTATGTGATGCAGACAACAAAAAACTCTAGTTATCCTAAATTAATCTCTATATTTTCATAAATAGACTTGATCGGGCTAAGTTACTACTTGATCGACCCATTTGCATCCATAACTTGGGGTCATACCTTATTATTAAAATCTTTTTTAAACTGTATTTTCATAAATGATATCCAATAATCATTTTTTTAGTTGTATTTAATAAAAAGGATATCTATAGTATTTGCTGCCTAACTTAATATTTAAGGTATGAATGATAACTACCGTTGCACCTATATCCTTAATAAAAATTATATGGCTATAATTAAAAGAGAAAACATAGGGTAACATATATATATTCTGCATATGGGATATTAAGACCTTTCTATTTAATAAAACACTTTCAAAAGGTAGAAAAATAAGTCCATTTGTTTATTAAAAGCAAAAAATTAAATGAGTTTGGACCAATTAAATAGGTCAGAACGTGTGGGTGAGACCAAAATAGATTGATTTTGAGTGAGGATCATGTCAAGCATTTCATCGTTAGGTTAGCTTGAATTACGCCCGCAGATTATCAAGCAAAACCGAAACCAAAACCAAAACCAAAATCCAAAACAAAACAAAACCAAAACCATAACCGCCACCGACGCGACCCATCGATTGTCAAAACTAGCTGAATACCAGCGAGTTGGCGACCCACGGAAAATTTTGTCCTGATACACTCGTTTAACCACCATATTCACTAGCTTGACCCTAGTCCTCATGCGATGCACGCTGGTCTGGAGATGAGATCAAGGGAAGCGAACGGAACGCCACCACATTCCTCCAAATAACGTTCATCAAACAACCACGGGGCACCATTTGAACTTGGAACAGAAGAAGAACATAACCCCCACCTCGATCGAGGACATCGCCTCTCCAAATCCCACAACCTTTCAATCGCCACTAGCGTCGCCGTCTTCTATAATCTCCACTAGCTAGCTCCATGGCCACCACTCCGAGCTCCAACACTGGAAACGCCGGCAACATGGAGACCACCAAGAGGAGGCGGGCTACGTCCGAGGAGTCGAAGTACTGCCATCAGGTAAATATTCTTCGGAAAAAGGCTCGAGGTTTACCACTTTCATTGCCTCCTTTTTCTTTTTCTGAAAACTTGGTTCGTTGCAGTGCCGTCGGAAGAGGGACGCGATGGCTTTATGCAAACAGATGAAGAAGGGCAAGCCGTGCAACATGAAGTTCTGCGCCGCATGCCTCGATAACAGGTCGTCAGTCTTTCTGATTTTCTCTTGCTTTTTTTTTCCCTGAAAAGTTCCGCTCCTGCCCCATCTTGTGATTATTTTTTGGATTCATTGAGTTGAGGCTAATGGCGTTGATTTGCTCGGTTTAGATATGCGGAAAAGTTAGCGGAGGTCATGGCGTTGGAGAACTGGGCCTGCCCCAAATGCCGTGAGCTCTGCAACTGCAGCGTCTGCAGGTCATCTTCAACCCTGAACAGCTTCTTATGTTTATCTTATTTTATTTTATTTTAATATCAGTAGTTCTCCTTCTTTTGTTGCCAAAATTTGGTCAAACAGGAAGAGGAGAGGGCAGCAACCGACCAGATTTCTGGCCAACACTGCCGAGGCGGCAGGGTTTTCTCCTGTTTCTGAGTTGCTGCAGAACAGAAGATCTGAAGTCGCCGAAGCTACCAATGTGACTTTTTAATGTTCTATTGATTCTTTTTTTTTCTCTCTCTCTCTCTATATATATTGACCGATTGCTTCTTGTTTTGAAACTGCCATGTCGAGCAGGAGGATGCAACAACCTTGATTGGTAGTAGTGGTGCAAGTCGAGCACCGACCGCCGACGTGTCTGGCCATGCCAAAGCCGGACCTTCTCAACGGATGCAATCGCCTCGCAGACCCTCCAATGATCAGACGGATGACGGCAGCAACGAGAAGGAGGGAAACGAGTGCCTTGGCCAACATAGGAATCCTGAGATTGTTCTGCCTCAAGGCACTCCATTGACCAATATCATTGGAGTCGAGATGCCGGTGGAGGACTTTGGACATGCCTTGCAGTTCCTAGAGTTCTGCAATGCATTTTCCAAGGTATGATCTCTGATGCTTTTACTGGGATTGTTCTGATGTCAAGTATTTGGGCTTCTGATGTCCACTATATTTTTTCTTGGCGATAATCTGCCAAGCAAATTGCGTTTTTTGTTAGCTGCTGCGTCACGGCATACTGATCTAATTCTCTACTTCGTTACTTCCAACATATTGTAGCCTGATGTTCAGATCTCTGTGATATATTTTTGAACATGATGGTATTCAGGTTCTTGACATAAAGGAAGGGGAACCCGAGTTCATCATTCAAGAACTCACAGGAGACTCCGGTTGCCCCAAAGAAAAATCGCCGAGCGTCCACCTCCACATCAAGCTGTTCTCTCTCATCCAAGAGGACAAGGGAGAAGAGTATGCCGCCCTGCTTTCCTTCTCGCATCAAATATTTCTTTTCACTAGCTGTTTATTCTTTAGACCATTATGGCAGTTTACTGATTTCTCTTGTTGGCTTTTGCCAGGCCTCCATCATTCTCCAGCAGCGAAGATTCATGGTTCCAAGCTGTCGGCAGATTGATCGGCGAATCTCGGTATCGCTCGTCGGAGTTCTCCTTGCTAAACAAGGGCCTCCAGGGATACGATGATTTCGGTCCATCAACGAAGCTTAGAGTCTTGAACTTTCTCTGCGACGAGGCTCTTGGCACCATGTAAGCGTTAATATTATTTCGTTTCTTAGATAACGTATCTTTGACAAGCTCTAATCGATTATCTCTGTCCAGGGCACTGAGGAACTGGATTTACGAAGAAAATTCGAAATTTGATTCCAGAAAAAAGGAGGCCAAACAAAAAGTTGCTGCGGCTAAAAGAAAGGTTTTTGGTTCAGTTGCCATGGCTGTTCTGTTATTCACTTCTCAGCCAGGACTTCCCACTGGATGGTTTATTAGAATGCCGTTTGTGCGCAGGAACAAGATCTGGAGGAGAGGCTCAAGGATGAAATAGCCAAGGATTCGCTGGCCTTCAGGGAAGGAGCCCCTCCTTCGGCTTCCGAGCATGACAGTCTTATTTCTACGATAGAAAACAGGACTGAGAAGGCGACAGCTCATGCAGAGTTGATAGAATCGATGGAACTTTCAGCTAAGAGTATGTCTTAGATCGCATCTCTTTTGTTTACTGGTTTCTTCGGAATTACATATGTTTCCTTCACGAGTTGCCTTTTTTGCATCGAAGATGAGCTTCGTTAATTATATACCCTTGTTCTTTGTTATCTAAAAAATATTTTGAGCTTCAGCTTCAAAACTGTATCTAGCATTCGAGGAGTTGGCTGATGAAACATCTAGTCCGTTCAATTTTATTCCCTGATGTTGTATGCTGTAATAATCATGACCATATCAATGAATGGGATTTTTTTTCATGACTTCTTGTTTTGCTTCGTTTCCTATGCTTTGAGAAAGAAGCATTATAGCCTTTATTTTGATTGTTTTGCTTTGGTTAGCAATGTAGAGAAGGTAGAGCCCTAGGGCCTTTAGGTAGTGTTTGATAGAAAAAACATTATCCATGTTTAAGTGTACGGGATAGAGTTTATCCCTTGGCTATCCCTAGAGGTATCCTTTGGCTATCCCATTGATTATATCAAATGCAAAAAGGTAAATCCATAGGATAACTTTTTTTTACTTTTGTTTGAAGGGATAACCAGCTATTCCTGCATTTTCTAGGGAATAAATTGACGGGATAACCCATAGTTAACCATGGATTATCCCTTTGGTTAACTTTATTCCCAGCTATCCCTTATAGTTATGGCTTTTGGGAATAAAAGGGGATATCCCCTCTTATTCCCTATTTCAAATACTACTAGAGAAGGTTCCTAAGACTTAGAATGAAAAGAAAAGAAAAAAAAAATTGAAAGTTACCTTTTTGATGACCGAAGGAAGTTTATCTCAAGTTGGACTCTTTGCAAAGCGTGGTTCTAAGTAAGTCTCAACATCAGAAGAAATTCAGCCCTAGTAGAAAAATTGTTCCTAATTAGTAGGCTAATTTTGTATAAAATGAGAATATTATTACATGAGAGACTCGGTTAGACTTAGGTAGAGTGATAGTTATAAAGGAGAATTTGGATCCCAGATTAAGGTTTTCGCTCATCGCATTAACATCTAATTCTCCCATATATCATCACTAGAAATGTAAGCCTTGCCTACGATATTCGAACCTACGAATTTAAAATCGTAGGCAAAAGAAATCTTTGCCTACAATTTTTGCAAAAGAAATCTTTTCTTATGATTTTTTAAAAATCATAGGCAAAGATTCGTTATAAAAAATTTATAATACATAAAAAAATATTTTTTTATTTTGAAAATACTTTTCCTACAACAAAATCCAAAATCGTAGGGAACGCCTCTAAGGAAAAACCTTTGCTTACAATTTTAGTGAAAAACATAGGGATTAAATCAACAAATTTTGGGAGGCAAAATCACCCGCCAATATTTTTCTGAAAAAGTCTAGGGAAAACCCTTTCTCTGCGACTTTCATGAAAATCGTAGGGAAAGGCTCTAGACCTTTCCCAATAATATTTTTTTTCATCATAAACTTTTTCCTATAATTTCTTAAAAATCGTAGGGAAATTATAAACCTTTACCTACGATCTTCATGAAAATTGTAGAAAAAGTTTGTAGACCTTTCCCAAAAATTCTCCCATGTATTATCACTAGATCAAGCCATTAAATCAGCCTAAATAAATTGCCCCCCATTCTCTATCAAACTTAACCTTATGTTAAGTAATGAAATTAACTCCTATTTCTTTAGGCTGATCTGACCTAGATTTAGGGTCCTTTCATGCATTTAAACCATTAAACAGCTTGTTTTTCAATCCTACATTCTAGTCATTTAATTTAATGCATGTCTCATGTTTTGAGACATTTAATAATTATAGATAATTGTAAATCATAATTATTTTACATAATGATCGTCTGCCTTAAGAATTATATTGGCAGTCTTATCACTTGGGAAGATGAGCAAAGCATGCATTTTGGGTGGTCCATCATAAATGATCACCTTGCTCTCGAGCTAGAAGATGTTATATGGTAGATCAATACAGGGTGGCTTTAAAGTAAAGTTTCCCACCCAAACTCAACCCCGCTGTCAATAAAAGGATAGGTGGATCATTTACTGAAGAGTGGATCGTCCTCTTTCTAACCTTGGAGTATAGTACGCATTCGACCAGCCCCAAGTCGTGTGGAGATGCGGAAGCGAGATGATATCCCTGCTGAAATTTCTACAGCAGAATTTTGGATCTTGATCTTGGTAATCTTCCAGATTGATTAGCAACTAGGATTTTCCTTGGTTTCTTGCACCCAAGATTGTAAGAGAGGATCGTGGCCTCTCTTCTTCCTCACGTGAACCTTCAGATCTGATCCAGAAAATCAAGAGACGTTACCCAAGAAGAAGTGCTGCTAGGGTTTCTTCCTTCTCCTTCTTTGAGAGAGGCGGTTCCAAGAAGATGGCTAGGGCAGAGATGGCAGCAATAAAACCCTAGAAATCTAGGGCATCTATACGTGAGAAAGAGAGAAAGACGTGGATAAAAGAGAAAAGGAGAGGGATAGCTTATTCTAGGAGAAAAGGGTTTTTTTTTCATTCATCTATAATGATCATTGTTACATGACTATATATAACCCGTCCCCATGACGGCCACCAAAATAAAACCAGCACCACACATGAACCGGTGCCTTATTATATGGATAATAAACCCTAAAAAACTCTCTTGGACCAACCCACACCTTGGGCCCAAACCCAGCCCAATGATAGACTAGCCCCCTCAAGACCCAACAACCTGGGCCTTAACCCTGTGGAGCCTACAAACCTTTACCCTAGGATTTAAGCTTTGGAGTACCACACCAGACTCTACAATCTCCACCTTGGTGCTTCAAAGCTGCTAAAAAATCTGCACATTCCCTCAAACCCATCAGTGTCACACATGAGAGAAAGCTATCCCATGGAAGAGTTTTCGTAAGTGTATCTGCCTGGTTCTTCTTTGTATAAACTTTTACCAGCTCCACTTCACCTTCTTCNTGGACCTAATGACTTACTTGGGATATTAGATTTCTCCTTAGATCCATCTTGCTGCCCAAAAATTAGACCAAGTCCACGAGTTCCCTGAAGGTACCTCAAAATCCACTTGAGTGCCTTCCAGTGCTCCTTCCCTGGGTTCGCCATGAATCTGCTCACCTGGCTCACTGCATATGCTATGTCAGGCCTGCAACACACCATAGCATACATAATGCTGCCCACGGCACTGGCATATGGAACTCTCTCCATGTACTCTTTCTCTTCATCTGTCTGGGGGTTCTGTAACTTAGAAAGAGACATGTGACTAGCCAAAGGTGTTCCAACTGTTTGGCCTTATCCATCCCAAACCTCTCCAACACCTTGTGAATATATCCACCCAATGACAAGTGTAGAATTCCCTTGGTCCTATCTCTGTAAATTTCCATCCCAAGTATCTTCCTAGCTGACCCCAAATCCTTCATTTCAAATTCTGTTGATAATGCATATTTCAGTCCATTCACTGCTTCAACACTCCTGCTGGCAATGAGCATATCATCCACATACAGAAGGAGATACAGTGCATCATCCTCATCCACATCTTTCACATAGACACAAGTATCATGTTCACATCTAGAAAATCCAAGGCCCAAAATAAAAGTGTCAAACCTTTTGTACCACTGACGGGGTGACTGCTTCAAACCATAGAGCGATTTCTTTAGTAGACACACTTTTTCTTCCAATCCAGATTCCTTGAAACCCTCTGGTTGCTTCATGTATATCCTCTCCTCTAGACTCCCATGTAAGAAAGCCGTCTTCACGTCCATCTGCTGCAACTCCATACCATGTTGTGCTACGAGAGATAACAACACACGAATTGAAGCATGACGTACCACTGGAGAGAATACCTCTGTGTAGTCCACTCCCTCTCTCTGTGAGAACCCCTTAGCAACAAGCCTTGCTTTGTATCTGACTCCACCTTGCTCTGAAGGTGCCTCCTTCTTTGTGAACACCCATTTTGAACCAATGGCCCGAGCATCTCTAGGTAGATCCACTAGCTGCCATGTCTTGTTCTTTTCCAGGGACTCCATCTCCTCCATCATGGCCTGCATCCATGAGTCTCTTTCTGAACTTTCCATGGCTTCTTGGAAGGTCTCTGGATCTTCATTTGCAGTGATTAGAGCATAGGAAATCATGTCATCAATGCGATACCGAGCAGGTTTGATGATGGTACGCTTTGCCTTGTGTAGTGCCACACCCCTTTGATCATCTCTCAAAGCTGAAGTGTGTGACTCCACCTGCACCTCCTTTTGGATTGATGGCTCTTCTGGCTGATCCTTTACATGTATTGGAACATTCATACCAAACTCCACCTCAAAAGAAGCATGTTTTTAGAAGTAGAAGGTACATCACCTGTCAGCCAATGCTGTCCACTGCTGTCCTGTTCAGCCTTTTCAGCTCCATCTGCAATCTCTGACCTCTTCAAGATGCTCTTCTCATCAAAAATAATGTCTCTACTGATGATACACTTCTGTGAATCTGAACTCCATAGCAAATAGCCTTTAACTCCCTGTGGATACCCGATGAAGATCAGCCTTTGTGATTTTGGGTCCAGCTTGCTCCTTTCAGTTGCCTCCACATGTGCATAGGCTGGGCAACCAAAAATCCTTAGGTGTCCAAGCTCCACCTTCTTCCCACTCCAGATCTCCTCTGGAATGCCTCCATCAAGTTTTCTATTAGGGGACCTGTTAACAAGAAAACCAGAGAACATAATTGCATCACCCCAAAAGACCTTGGGCAGTGATGCCTGCAGCCTCAAACTCCTAGCCTTCTCTGTCAATGTACGATTCATCCTCTCTGCCACACCATTCTGCTGGGGAGTCATCCTCACTGTGTAATGGCGTTGGATCCCATTTTCCTCACAGTAGCTTCTGAATTCATTGCTTGTATACTCCCCTCCATTGTCAGATCTCAAACACTTCACTGGTTTTCCTGTCTCCTTTTCAACACCAACTCTCCAAGCTTTAAACCGGGCAAATACCTCTGATTTTTCTCTTATCAGATATACCCATACCTTCCTGGAGTAGTCATCAATGAAGGTCAAAAAATACTTAGCCCCACCTCTGGCTGACACAGGGTCGGTCCCCATACATCTGAGTGAACTAGTTCCAGAATACCTTCACTCTGCTTGGAACTGCTGGCAAATCTCACCCTATGTTGTTTGCCATAAATACAGGGCTCATAGATGTCATTGTCCTCCTTCTTAAGTACTGGAATCAGACCTCTTTTACTGAGTTCTATAAGCCCTTTATCACTCATGTGTCCCATTCGATAGTGCCACAGTTTATAGACCAACTGTTCTTCCTGTGCCGCTGCTAGCACCTCTGTACCATCTATGGCCACTGAGCCTTCCATTTGATAGAGATTATTTTCCAACCTTCTCCCTTTCATCACCACTAATGCACCCTTGGTTATCCTCAAACATCCACTCCCGGCTGGCTTCCAAAAGCATACCCATGCTTCTCCAGGTAGCCCAAAGAAATTAGATTCTTCTTCAACTCTGGGACATGTTTGACATTGGTCAAAGTCCTTATAACCCCATCATACATCCTCACCCTTATGCTTCCAACTCCAGCAACCTTACAAGGATGATTATCACCAAGGCATACACTCCCTCCATCAGATTCTTCATAAGTTGCAAACCACTCCCTATGCGAAGTATAATGGTGAGAACATGCTGAGTCAAGTGTCCAACAACTATCACACTTCTTGGTCCCATCTGAAACTACCAGTACATCATCTTCACTATCTTCAGATGAATTTGCACCACCATTGCTGGTTGAACCTCCCTTGGAAATGCCCTTTCCCTTCTCATTCTTCAGAAGTGGGCAATTTCTCTTCAGGTGACCAGTCTGATGACACTTGTAACACTTCCATGCTTTCTGCTTGCCCGAGACTTAGATCTGCCTTTGGACTTGCCTCTAACCTTTTTCAGGGTCTTCCTTGCCTCTCATTCATAGCAAGTACCTCGTGTTAGAGTTTCCCATGCGAATCTTTTCTCTTTGCTGGTTTGATCTCAGCACCCCCACAACCTCTTCATAATTCAGGGTCTCCTTCCCATACACCAAGGTTGTAATCAGACCATCATAGGAACTGGGTAGCGAACACAACAAGATGAGGGTCTTGTCTTCTTCATCAATTTTCACATCAAGGCTCATCACCTCTGAGCACACTTGATTGAATTTCTGAATATGGGCCACAAGATCTCCTCCCTCAGGCATTCTCGAGCTGTACAACTATTTCTTCAACCACAACTTGTTTGTCATGCTCTTTTCATGTAAGTGTTCTCTAAAGTTTTCAGAGCCCCCTTGCCGTGGTCTGCGTGCAAATCTTCGGCAAGACTTGATCAGCCAAGCACATCTGATTGTGCTAAATGCAATCTCCTCTAACTCCTTCCAATCCTCACGACTTACATTATCCGGTCTTTGTTTCACCAAGACCTTATAAATCCTTTGCTGTACTAATAAATCCTTCACCCTTTGCTGCCATAGGTGAAGTTTCCCTTGCCATCATACTTTTCAAAATCGAATTTAAAGCTACTAGATGCCATATCCAACCAAGAAATAATGCACACAACAAAATAAAAATTAAACTTGCTGCAGAAATTTCTGGTTTGATATCTTACCAAGAAACGCCCAAGATCCAATCTTTTCTCCACCAAATCACCAAGGCTCTGATACCAAATGAAGAGTGGATCGTCCTCTTTCTAACCTTGGAGCATAGTACGCATTCGACCAGCCCCAAGTCGTGTGGAGATGCGGAAGCAAGATGATATCCCTGCTGAAATTTCTGCAGCAGAATTTTGGATCTTGATCTTGGTAATCTTCCCAGATTGATTAGCAACTAGAATTTTCCTTGGTTTCTTGCACCCCAAGATTGTAAGAGAGGGTCGTGGCCTCTCTTCTTCCTCACGTGAACCTTCAAATCTGATCCAAAAAATTAAGAGACGTTGCCCAAGAAGAAGGTGCTGCTAGGGTTTCTTCCTTCTCCTTCTTGAGAGAGGCGGTTCCAAGAAGATGGCTAGGCAGAGATGACAGTAATAAAACCCTAGAAATCTAGGGCATCTATACGTGAGAAAGAGAGAAAGACATGGATAAAAGAGAAAAGGAGAGGGATAGCTTATTCTAGGGAGAAAAGGGTTTTTTTTTCGTTCATCTATAATGATCATCGTTACATGACTATATATAACCCGTCCCCATGACGGCCACCAAAATAAAACCAGCACCACACATGAACCGGTGCCTTATTATATAGATAATAAACCCTAAAAAACTCCCTTGGACCAACCCACACCTTGGGCCCAAACCCAGCCCAATGATAGACTAGCCCCCTCAAGACCCAACAACCTGGGCCTTAACCCTGTGGAGCCTACAAACCTCCACCCTAGATTTAAGCTTTGGAGTACCACACCAGGCTCTACATTTACCTCAATTTTTTGCTATTATTTGGCCTATGTTAGTTGCCATTCTCGATGTTGAATCCTTGATTCTCATAGTTCCTCTCTAGGTAACCTCTCTTTTTTTCTTCTACTCAATAGCTAGGCCTAAGTTTCTTTGAAGATCCATAGATTCAATTAGGTTTAAAAATTAAATCTGAACTCAATTTCAAGTTGGGTTTGGATCTTGTATTTGTCAACTCGACTGAAGTCGGTCAATATATCACCACCCCTATTCATAATGCTACCATCAAAGTTGTTTTTAAGGAAAACATGTTTACGTTACTAAAATACATTCTAGCTTGTGATTTTCAATAAACTTATGAAGATTCATTTATATTTGTAGGCCTAATTAATTCACTTTGGTCCACCCAACTAAGCCATCACCCATCACCTCTTGCAGTGATTGCCATGTTTAGTGGCACATGATATTGGTTTAGGTGGCATAATCTCATTATAGTGGAGCTAATGGTTCCACTTCTCACTAAAATGGAACCAAGGAAGCAAAATGTTAGAGCAAAGTGGCCAGATCTCATGGATTTGGAGGAGCAACATTGAATCTATGGGATTGGAGACAAGATTGCGAGATCTCACAGCGTAAGTGAGAGGGAGCTTTATCTCATGGTTTTGGAAGCAGTGGTGGCAAGTGGATCAGGTTAGACTAGATATGAGTTGGGTCGGATATATGTTAGATCAAAATTTTATCAAGCTAAATCCACCATTTTATTTAATGGGTGAAAAATTAAAATCTAAACCTATTTATTTTATTGAATATATAACTCGATCTGGTCTACAACAAAATGAATCAAGTTAAACCGATTAAATGGATAAGCATTGCCACTCCTATTTAGAAGCTCTTTGCCTTACATATGACAAGATGACGTCGGTTTGGGAAGGTGAGAAATAAGATGCCATGTCTTATTGGGATGTTCGAAAGTGGAGAAAATAAGGCAATTATGTATTGGTCCATTGGCTTGCATTCAAACTAGGAATATGTGAGTTAGCATCATTACAATTTATTTCAAGTTAAGCAAGGTTTTTGTGAACTTCTTTTTATTTTGTGCAAATTTAAGGCATGAATGTAGTTAACTATTATCAAAGAATAATGTTGCTTTTCTAAATATGTTCATAAATATACAAAAATATTACATACATCATGCTTTTTTTGTGTGTTAAGGTGAATATATTAGACAACTCTAGGGTAAATACATTTAAAATACTGAAAGAGGAGGCCATGATGCTCCTTGTATTGAAATATAGGATAATGAGTCTTAAAGAACATCCCCCGAATGGCTAGCAATATGAGAGCCTATCTAATTTGTTGCACCATTGGTTTCTCGATAGATGTGGGTGGCCTCAAATGAGACAAAAAGTCCTAGTGATCCTTGAAATATTGGAGAGCAATAGCTAGACACTAGTAGACTAAATCCTTAGTTTGGATATCCAATTAACTACAATTCTTTACTTCCCTTCAAACATAATGTTGGTAGCTTGCAAGGCTATAGCAGCATAAATTATTTCTTTCCAAACTCCTCTCAGCTCTGCTAATAAAATAGAGATATCTTATAGATAAGAATCACCTACAACAATAAAAGATCATGTTATGGTCACTGATAACAAAACTTGCTTCACATCTGCACCTTTATTCATGATGCTTCCATCAAAGATGATTTTAAGAAAAAATATGTTTACTAAAATACATTCTATTTTGTGAATTTTAATAAACTTTTGATACTTCATGTTACTATGTGGAGACTTACTTAACCCTCTCAAGTTCATTCATCTGACCTGCCACCGATCACATCTTGTGGTGATTGCTATGTTTAGTGGCCTATGACATGGGTTAGGTGTATAAGCAAGCTCAATCCCATTGTAGTGGAGCCAATTATGACTCTAGTTCTCATTGGAATAAAACTGAGGTGGCCGGATATTGTACCTTCAGTAGCAAAATAATGGGATTTCATGAATTTGGAGGTAATGACGTTGAATCTCAAAGGATTGGAAGCAGGATGGCTGATCTCACAACCATCATTTTGTGACAATAAAATTTTATAGGTTTGAAGGCACCTTACCTTAGATCTATTGGGAGAAGGTGATCGGATAATCTCCACCTCTTTTCCCAATTTTAGGTGAGGCATTGAGAAAGGGGGAGGGTAGAGGAGTTTGTTTTGAAAAATTAAGGAACAATATTTCATTATGAGAGGATATTTTGGAAATGGAGAAAATATCGGCATTTGTGGAAAGGGGAGAAAATAAGGAAATTATATAGAAGGTTAGCTGATAGAAAGATGTGATCTCACCAACCCTATGATTTACTCCAAATTGAAAGGTTCAAAACAATGCTTCATATTTTTAAGAAGAGTTTTAACAAAATTTCTTATTTGTTGTGCAAAATGAGGGCATGAAAGTAATCAAATTTTATAAAATAATAATGTTTTATTAAATATATACATCAATATACAACATATATATATATATATATATATATATATATATATCAAAAAATCATGCATGACATTTTTTGTAAAGGTAGAGGTAATAGATAACTTTATTTTGTATAAACAAATTTGCATGATCAAAGAATAGGAGGCCATGGAGCTTCATCTAATTTTTGAACAAAAAGCCTCAAAAAACACCTCCCAAATGATTAGTAATATAAAACGATGTCCTATCTACCATACCATTAGTGTCCTATAAGTGTGGGTAGCCTTGAATGAGATAAATATTTCACTCATCCCCTAAATATTGGAGAAAAATAAATGGATGCTAGTAGGCTGAATTTAGAAAAAAGTAATTTTTTAGAATTGATAAAATAATTTTGATGAAAAGTGTCTCAAAAGAGAATCAACTGTTTTACAGTAAAGAAAAAATAACAAAAATTAAAATGGTATATTTTCACTCTTTTGAAAGATTTTTATTCAGCAACTATTCTCTTGCAAGCGCAAAAAAAGACGGTAAAGTAAGAGGAAAGAGTGATATAATCGTGCTTACTAGCCATATATTAGTTACATCAAACATATAGGATTTCGGTTGGATAGAACCTTTCATTTTGAAGAAAGGCTTTAGACTTAGCAAAGAGAACTCTAAGCCTTCATGCAAGCAAATAAAGTAGAAATAGAATAGGTATTTCTCACTAATGTTTTCTTAGCTCCTCTTTGAAAACAAATTGATCATGATGAGCATTAAATGCAGTCCACATCAGTAGGTGTTATGGTTAGTCATCACACTTAGCATTTGGATATAGAGCTAACCATAATTCTTGAGTCTTCCTTCAACACAGGTGCATAACCTAGAAGGTTGTTGTGGCATGAATGTTGCCATTTCAAGCCCCTCTTACCTTTGCCAATAAAACTAAGACTGTATATCAATGGGGGAACTACTTGTAGCTGCAAAGTTTGAGTTAGGGTCTCCAATAACAAAACTTGCTCCCTCATTCAGGCCTTCATTCAAGACGTTACCTTGAAAGTTGATACATGTACCTCAACATTTACCTTACTAAAATATGTTTTATTTTTTCATTTTCAATTATCCTATGATACTTCATATTACTGTTTGGATACCTAACTAATCCACTTAGATCCACCCATCCAACCCATCGCCCATTGCCCATCACCTCTTTTGGTGATTATAGTGTTTAGTAGCTTGTGACACGAGTTGATTGTAAAGGATGGCCTAATATTACTATAGCAAAAGCAATGTCTCTAATTCTCACTGGGTTAAAACTAAAATGTCTAGATCTTGCATTGTTAGAGTCAGGGTGGCTAGATCTTGATAAAGAGATTTCAAATTTGATGGAATGAAATGCAAAACTGTCTACTACTTTTTCACCATTTGTATAAATGCACCTCTCTTTTAGTCAAGCCATTGCATTAGCCCAACCAAAAACTAAAATAATACGCATTTTATGGATAGAAAGCAATCGATCCAATTCAAATCCTATCTCCATAATTTTTTTTGTCTAAAAATTATATTTTTGGGTGTATTTTTGGCAAGGATAAGGTAATTGGATCTAGCCATCAGAGGAGTACTTAGTATAAATATCTTCTTGGTCTTTGACCTCTTTAGTCATTACTAGCGCTCGCTCGATTAATGCAATGGGATGGGTTGACTTACGAAATAATAGAGTAAACGAGAAAGAAAAAATAGTGAATTTTATTTAATCCAATGATTAAAAAAGAAGAGGATAAATAAATAGTTAGGACATAAAATGGACTTCCATAGTGTATAAGACAAAATATACTTTCCAAATTGGGACATTCTATGTGATTCTATTTTATATGTCTTTTTGATTATGTTAAAAATCTTCAACTGAAATGCATTAATTTGCAATATTAGTACTTGCACTATAATCTTAATGGTTCTCATGTCAGTACTAGTTAGTTGCTAGGAACTCCTTTCTTTACGTTCCCATGCCAACATAAGAGAGGGATATCGAGACACAAAACAAAAGAAGAGCGAATGGTTCTAAGTATCCTTTTCTTTTCTAATTCAGTGAGCTATACTATCAGAGCATATTCGAGAATCTAAACGTTTTGCTCTGTAGATAGCTTACTCTATGCTCAGTCTTGCAAAGTGTATCAACACCGAATATTGTGGTCTTGGATGCTAGATGGCCCCATCTCATGGCCCTTACGGCGAGGCAGCTAAACATTATGGAAAAGTTGGAGGAAGTTGCCATTGTAAGGACAATGAGTAAGTTCCACATTATAACCTTGCTAGTAGTAGAACAAGCAAAAGGAATATGCCTTGATTGCTTATTAAAAATTGATTTTTGTTTTTTAAAAGAAAAGCCAAGTTTAAGTTTGCTTCTCGATAGTTGTTTCCATTGTGGAATAGATATGATTACACACTTGCATTTAGAGCTTACTAATGTAGAGATTCAATCTTTTTTAACTATTTGTTAGACCAATGTTTGATAGGAGTACTTATTTGGTAGTTCTAAAAATGCTTTTACACTATTTGATGCCATAGATATTAGCTATTATGATTTATGTTCTGGCAACTTGATCTCTACTATGAAGCAAAGACAATGTAGAATTTGCCGATATGATCCTTTTGATTTAACTAAAATTATTGTTATAGAGTTTGTTATTAATTAGCTTCATTATATCTAGGGGTCTTGTCATTTATATTCTATTTGGAATATATGTCGTCGATTGAATCTAATTTTCATTTTAAGTAGTAAATATTGGTTGGGAACTATTATCCTTTTTCACATTTAAAATACTTGGCAAGACAATGTGGAGATTTATTTTGACAAATGTTTCTTCTTGATTAGAATTAGCACTATTCCAAAGAATAATGCTTTTCCTCTCCACAAAGAAGACATATTACAATTATTGTTATAGAGTTTGTTATTATTGTTATAGAGTTTGTTATTAATTAGCTTCATTATATCTAGGGGTCTTCTCATTTATATTCTTTCTATTTGGCATATATGTCGCCAACTGAATCTAATTTTCATTTTAAGTAGTAAATATTGGTTGGGAACTATTATATCCTTTTTCACATTTAAATACTTGGCAAGACAATGTGAAGATTTATTTTGACAAATGTTTCTTCTTGATTAGAATTAGCACTATTATGAAGAATAATGCTTTCCTATCCACAAAGAAGACATATTACAATTACTGCAAATGATTATGATAGAAATTTGTGAAATAATAGTGCTTTTAATATGTCATAAGGATGGCAACTATAACTAGTGGTACCAATTTCTTTGATATATGATCAATCATTTGGAAGGTGAGTGCTAGCATTCATGACACCAATATGTAAAGAATACAGTTGTTAATATCAATGACTGTATATTAATTTCTTAGGTGATATATTAACCTGGCACAGTGGCATGTCACACTTATTACTTACCATAATTTTTGGTACCATTCGTTAGAAAATGTTATTGTCGACAAAAGCAAGCTTGATTTTCGTCCTTGTGAACTTGAATGTGGAAGTTTATGCGGTCATCAGATTGTTACCTTTAATGTGATGTATTGAACCTTGTAACTTATGGTCTACCACCAATTGGTCTTATTTTTATTATATTAATGTGTTAATTCGTTTCTTGTATTTTCTATCTTTGCTGTTTCTCATGATTTTAGTTTCACACTGCATTTTCCTAACCTTCATAATTAATTCACGGTTTTTGTTCTTTTTGTATCTTAACAATATCAATAGAGAAACGAAGATGCGATGCAATGAGGATGGAGCCAATGCTTTTGGAGAGGGATGGGCATGTATATTGGAAGCTAGACGGATATGGCAGTGGATCAAACATTGTGCTTCAAGGTTGCTTTTCTCCTCCAGTCAAGTAGTTCTTTGTTCTATTATCATAGATTAGAAGTATTCCCTTTTAGTGCATATGTTTTCTACCTTGTTGCTAGATATTGGGAGCTGGGACTCGGTTTCACCAGAAGATAAGTGGTTTGCATTTGATGAAGTGGAAGGAAACATAGTTGAGAGACACATTACTTCTTTGAGGTACAAGAAGCACCTCCCTATGCATTTACAACTTTGTCTTGGTTCTTGACTTTTATTATTTACTTGAATCATGATTTTGGTGATGTTTAGACCAAATTATCTTAAAGGTTTTATCCAGACATTTTAATCTGCATCAACTCAAGCATAGACTAAAATCCACTTGGTCATTATATGTTTCATATGCACCAAGGCATTCATTTTTCCATTGAATTGCCCCACAATGGAATTAGGTTGGCAATGCTTGATTGACCATCCAGCCAAATAATTGTCAAACTCTGGATAGACAATCAGAAACTATTCTTTGGATTTTCTCTCTTAAAACTCTTTCAAAGATCTTAAACATCAAAAATCAAAATGCATCCTCCTTCACAGCTAGCTAAACTATGGATTCAGAAGCTGCAGTGAATCCTTCGATATTTTACCTATCTCAAAACCTGGTTTGGCACTAAATGACTTGACAACACTATTGCAAGAAGTTTATCCATAATCACTTAATTCTTTTGAGAAATATATAGAGCACCTCATCATAACTTCATTAAGATCATGAAATTCAAAGTAAAAGTCAAACAGCTACTAAATAGCAAAGATTTGAAACACATAAAAACCATGCAGGACTTAGTTTCCAAAATTCATGTCCACTCCAACCAAGTTGCAACAATTTCAGAGGCGAACAAGCCCTGTCAAACATGAGAAAAGTAGGCACTTCTTTCTTCTTTGTCCTGGTAAACTTCCTTCCATAGAAGAAAATCAGTCTGCTGCAAATGTCTAATAGTTCTAAAACAACTTCATGTCTGATTTCCAAGACCTATCTTGCCAAAATTTTGTCATACTAAAGTCTCCACCTAGAACTCAATGCTCTTCGAAACAATCTGACTGGATATATTTCATGTATTAAGGCCAATCTATCAGCTGATTAAAATGGCTCAAACATATTAGATAGTATTCATTGAGCTCACGTACTTCAAGAATTTCAGCTACACCAGAAACAGAAACTTTCCCACTCACCTAATCCACACGTATACTCAACCCATTGATCAAAGTGATAGATATTTTTGCAAACAGATGAAACGTAGAAGAACAAAAGATAGGGAAGATGAAAAGTCCAATATGTAATTGATCTGGCATATTGGACATACCCTTATGGCATAGCCAATACATCATAGATAATTCTAGAACAACATTAATTGTACCTAATACCAAACTACAACCTGGACATTAAAACTAGAGTAATAAATCCACACAGTTCATGCATATGCATTTAATTCTCAAAATTAACTTTTAATACTCTCTCTTAATTTTGAGACATCTGATACTCCAAGCTTTTCACGAAAATAGAGAAACATTTCGGTTGACAGTGACTTCATGAAGATGTCTGCTACTTGGTCTCCAATCTTGCAGAAGGCCAACACAATTTCTCTTTTGCTTGCTAACTCTCCAATAAAGTGATGCCATAACTCGATGTGCTTGGTACGGCTGTAAAAAACTAGATTCTTGGTCATTGCAATGGCGGACATATTGTCACAGAAGAGTATAGTTGGTAGGGATCCTTCATGCTTCATATTTTGAGTATTCTTCTTAGCCAAACAGCTTCACAAGCTGCTCCACATGCTGATATATACTCAGTGTCGGCAGAATACATCGCCATAGTATTTTGCTTATTTGATGATCAAGAAATAGGCTTTGTTCCTATGAAGAAAACATAGCCTGAAGTACTTTTGCGATCGTCAATCGAACCTGCCCAATCGCTATCAGAAAAGCCATGCAATTTATTATCTTTCTCAGCTTGAAAAACAACCCCATAATTCTTAGTCCCTTGCACATATCTTAGAATATGCTTAGCAGCAGCAAAATGAAGTTGGCTAGGCTCACTCATAAATTTTGAAACAATACTAATAGCATAAACAAGATTAGGTCTTGTATTTGTGAGATAAATGAGTGACCCAACAAGCTTTCTATAGATAGTCTCATCAACCTTCTTAGCCCCATCATTTTTTGAAAGCTTTTCATGGACTACCATAGGAGTACAAGAATCTTTACACCAAGTCATGTTGAACTTCTTCATCAAGTCCGCAGCATATTTTTCTTGAGAAATAAATATTCTCCTATTTTCTTTCTTTACTTGCATCTCAAAAAATATCTCATAAGCCCGAGATCTATCATCTCGAATTGGCTCATCATGGCTTTTTTAAAATCTTCAATCATTAAGAGACTATTGCCCATATATATCAAATCATCAATGTAAAGGCAAGCAAAAAGGAATTCTATTGTACCTTTTGTCTTCACATACAATGATGGCTCATTTGGACTTCTTTGGAATCATTTTTCTGAAAATAGTTGTCAATCTTGCTATTCCATGCTTGTGGGACTTGCTTTAACCCATAGAGAAACTTTTGAAGTCGATACACTTTGTTTTCTTGGCCCATAGCTGCATATCCTTGTGGTTGCTGAAAATATACTTCTTCTTTAATTTCTTCATTTAAAAATGCTGATTTTACATCTAGTTGATAAACCAGCAACTTGAGTTGAGTAGCAAGAGCCATGAACGTATGAATTGTTTCCATATGAGCAACAGATGCAAAGGTCTCACCAAAGTCAATTTTGGGTTGTTGACCATATCCTTTGGCAGCAAGACAGGCTTTATGCTTTTGGATAGAGCCATCCTCATTGTACTTTGTCTTGAAAACCCACTTTAGGCCAGTAATCTCTTTGGATGGTGGCTTGTCAACAAGCTGCCATGTGTTATTCTTCTCAATCATCTTCATTTCTTCATTCATGGCCTGCAACCAAACTTCTTCTCCAATAGCATCCTCATAGCTTTGAGACTTACTAGCAGCAAAAGCAACATCACAATCTTCATATACCTCTTGCTAAGAACGAGTCTTTCTTGGTGGTGAGTCAGTTGTAGTTCAAATTGAATGACATGCAGATGATGAAGAACCTAGATTTGGATTTTTTGGTTTGGAGAAATCAAATGATTGACTTCATTAGGTTGAAGAGGTGTTACTTGATAATCCAGCTCTGTCTTTCCATTCCCATGCACTTCATCAAAAATCACATCACTTGAAATGATCAGCTCTTGAGTGTTGGGATTGTGCAACCTGTAGGCTTTGGAGTGATCACTGTAGCCAATCAAGATACATCTTTCTCCATTTTCATCAAACCTCTCTCTTTAGAGGAAGAATGTGATAATAAGCCAAACAACCAAAGATCTTAAGATTATCAATCTTTGGTTTTCTTTGGAACCATGCTTCATAAGGGGTCATGTGTTGGATTGGCCTTTGTTGGAGATCTATTCAGAAGATATACAGTTGTATTTACAACTTCTGCCCAGTAAGAATTTTGCAAACCTTTGGCTTTCAACATGCTTCGAGCCACTTCGACAATGCTTCGATTTTTTTGCTCCGCAATGCCATTTTGTTGTGGACTTTGTCGAACAGTCAGCTGCCTCTTTATGCCTTTTTCTTTGCAATAGTTCCAGAATGGCTTTGAAATGAATTCTCCGCCATGATCTGTTCTCAAGCCTTTAATGATCTGTCCACTTTCTCTTTCAACATGAGCCATAATTGAAGAAATATAGAGAAAGCTTTAGATTTTTGCTCAAAAAATAAACCCACATCATCCTTGAGTAATCATCAACAAAAAGAAGAAAGTATCTTCTATTATTCAAAGGAGTTCTAGTCGGACCACAAATATCGACATGTAATAATTCAAGGGGAGCTTTAGCTCTCCATGAAAATTTAGGAAATGGCTTTTCGTGAATTTTTCTATAAACACAACCTACACAAACTCTTCCCCCAATATCATAGCTTTGAGGCTTACTAGCAGCAAAAGCAACATCACAATCTTCAATACCTCTTGCAAAGAACGACTCTTCTTGGTGGTGAGTCAGTTGTAGTTGAAATTGAATGACTTGCAAATGATGAAGAACCTAGATTTAAATTTTGTTGGTTTGGAGAAATCAAATGATTGACTTCATTAGGTTGAAGAGGTGTTACTTGATAATCCAGCTCTGTCTTTCCATTCCCATGCCTTCATCAAAAATCACATCCCTTGAAATGATCAACTCTTGAGTGTTGGGATTGTGCAACATTTAGGCTTTGGAGTAATCACTGTAGCCAATGAAGATACATCTTTCTCCATTTTCATCAAACTTCTCTCTGTTTAGAGGAAGAATGTGATAATAAGCCAAACAACCAAAGATCTTAAGATGATCAATCTTTGATTTTCTTTGGAACCATGCTTCATAAGGGGTCATGTGTTGGATAGCCTTTGTTGGAGATCTATTCAGAAGATATACAGTTGTATTTACAACTTTTGCTCAGTAAGTATTTGGCAAACCTTTGGACTTCAACATGCTTTGAGCCACTTTGACAATGCTTTGATTTTTTTGCTCCGCAATGCCATTTTGTTGTGGACTTTGTCGAACAGTCAGCTGCCTCTTTATGCCTTTTTCTTTGCAATAGTTCCAGAATGGCTTTGAAATGAATTCTCCTTCATGATATGTTCTCAAGCCTTTAATGATCTGTCCACTTTCTCTTTCAACATGAGCCATAAATTGAAGAAATATTGAGAAAGCTTCATATTTTTGCTCAAGAAAATAAACCTACATCATCCTTGAATAATCATCAACAAAAAGAAGAAAGTATCTTCTATTATTCAAAGGAGTTCTAGCCGGACCACAAATATCGGCATGTAATAATTCAAGGGGAGCTTAAGCTCTCCATGAAAATTTAGGAAATGGCTTTTGTGAATTTTTCCATAAACACAACCTTCACAAACTCTCCCCCCAATATCAATAGAAGGTAGCCCAATAACCATGCCTTTTTATTCAGCAATTTAAGACTCTCTAAATTTAAATGCCCATATCTCATATGCCAAAGCATTGACTCATCTATGACTTCTGACTTTAAAACAAGATTTTCTATATGAGACATATGCATTGGGAACACTCGATTTGATGCCATAGGCACTGTAGTAATTATTTGATCCCTTTTCTTATCAATAATTGTGCATTTATCTCTATCAAATGTGAGCATATAACCCTTTTCAACTAGCTGACCCACACTTAATAGATTTTGAGACAAATCATGGACATAAAGTACATCTTTAATAAGTTTAGAAGTATCTCCCTTTGTTTCCATAGTAATGTCACCTTTGCCTTCCACCTTCATGTATTTTCCATCTCCAAGCTTCACATTGGATTTAAAAAATTCTTGGAAATATTGACTTACTCAGCCCCTGTTGGATGCACCGCAAAGCATTGGCATCTTTTTTTATGTTCTCTTTGTATTGCTTTTGTTGAGCATTTGTCCATGACGAAGTTGTTTCCACTGGTGTCGTATCTTTCTTCAATCACATCCTAGAGATGTTGTGAGATGAAGAATGTCTCCATCTGGCTGCTCCAATAATTATAGTGCTCTCCATCAAAAATTGGTACTTGACTAGGAGAGTATTGGAAGAGAGTGTTTGGGTTTGTTGCCATATGGAAGCAAGAGCAAGAAATGGGATATGAAGAAGCCTAATGCTCTGATACCACTGATAGATATTTTTACAAATAGAGAAAACGTAGAAGAACAAAAGATAGGGGAGATGAAAATTCTGATAATTGATCTGGCATATTGGATACATACTTATGGCATAGCTAATACATCGTAGATAATTCTAGAACAACATTAATTGTACCTAATACCAAACTACAACCTGAACATTAAAACTAGAGTAATAAATCCACACAGTTCATGCATATGCATTTAATTCTCAAAATTCACTTTTAACACAAACAAACCACTCAACAACCCCTCGCATCCTTCCATGATTACTAATTAGGCTAGCTGAATGCAGTTGAACCTGATCAAACAACAATAACAGTTTGCAGCATTGGCTTAAACCATATCTTTAATAAATTGCCAGGAAAAAAATGAAATAACTCTTCCTGTGTTCTATTAGATACATATTTCTTTATGGATCATTGCAAGGGTCTAAAATTGTGAATGTCTAGTCTCGCATCAATTATGTATTAAAAAATTGTTGGGTAGTTATATAAGATCAAAAAATCTAAATAATACTTTCTATCTAGTCTAGGCCTTGGGCTGTGATAATCATGCTTATATTTTTTTAATGTCAGATGTTTGTCTAAGTAACAGATCACATTTTTGTCACTTTTGCATGTTTTTCCATATTTATATCCATCTTGCTCTCATTGACACAGAAAATACATTTGTACCTTCTTATCCATCCTCACTTATGGCCATGTTAGTAATGTGGGATTTCTGATATTTGTTTAGGAAGCAAAGATCAAAAAGGGTTAAAAGATCAAAAGAAGAATCGCTGGACGAATGAAGCGAAAAGACTGAATGTGATTATTCTACCAATCATATATCTTCAAATTGCTCAGTTGAAGGTATTCTAAAACTCCAGATTGCTTCACTGGAGATAGTCAAGTGAAATAAAATTACAGGGACTGGTGCAACTGTGGAGCGTGGTGGCCAATTACAATTCTAGTTAACAACCAATCCTTCTGCAAGTCCATTGCCAACATTTTGGTCACCAGTTGGCACATATCTCCTCAATGCATTCACTTGGGAGACCAGAATTATCCCTAAAACATGAAAAAATAAATGAAGGCCAGCCTCCTAGTGTTGAAAATTCAGGCTGGGTGAATTAATTAAGGCTTGCATAGTGATGACGCCATTTGTTTAGCAATCAAAATTCTAGGTTCAGGCCTTATGGTTCATCTCCAAGAATTTGGACTTTGATATTATAATGCAGGTGGTCTACCTCTCCTTTCTTCTCTCTCTCTCTCTAAATATAATATATTTTTTACAAAATCAATCACTGACACCACTTGCACCAAATCTATGTCCATGCATCAAACATCTCATGCACAGAACCACGGGGGAAGAAGCTAAAGCTAAGACCTTTTTACCATTTCATATGGATCAAATATCGGGTGATTGGTAAGATAGGGACAACGATGGCTGATGATTTCATCAACATGCCAAATAATTCTTTCTAGTTGGATGATGACTCGAGGTAAGATCAACAACCCAACTATCATAAAATGTCTTAATCTCTTTAAAGATTTCATCGTTTTATTAAAAAAATAAATCACATCTATAACAGCTAAATTAATGAAGGAAATTATGAATAGTAAAAAATAAAAAACTAATTTTTTGCAGCATATTTTTGTTAGACGACATGTCACTGTGCGTGTTGGACATTAACCTTGCTGACGTGGAGCCGCCGCTGCTCCATGGCTTGACAGATTTGGCCCCCACCCCCTCTTCCTTTTTTTCCTTTTTTTTTCATTCTCAAAAGAAAGGGAAAGTGTATTGCAATTTTTGTTACCATATTTTTGGATGTTCAGAAAAAAGTAATTTCTTTTGCTTTTTTTCCTTTTTAGAAAACCTCATTGATTTTTTCTGAGTCAAAAGGTGTGTATTTTGGAGTTGGGTTTTGCTGGAGGGTTGGCTACTTTGCTTTAAAAAAAGAGAAATTTTCTAATATTTTATTTTCAAATTGCAAAGGAGAGAGATGGTTTGCAATTCTTGTATTATTTATTTTCATAAAAAAAGTAATGTCTAGTGCCTGTTGATTTGGCATCTCACTTGTTGGTGGATGGCATAACTTTTGTATTTGAGTGGATAAATTCATTTGAGATAACTTCTAACACGAAACTTTAATTGTGGTATGTTGTTTTTGTTGGAAATGGTAAACTTAATTGTGGTGATGAAACCGAGAGGTCATAATAAATTTGAAGAATTAACTATAGTTGCAGAAAATGAAGAGTCACATTGAAATTGAAGAGTCATTTTGAAAAACCAAAAGTCATATGGAAAGTCTAAAAGGTTCATTAGGATGTATTAATGAGGAAGATCAATAGTCGCTTTTTATATCTATAAATAGGACATATTGTAGTGAGTTATTGAGTGAGTGAGTGAGGAAAGCTAATAGAAATGATATTATAGAAACTTCTCTCACTTCCAGCATTTCTCTTGAGCATTCTAGAGTGCTACCAAAAATATTGTTTCCAACAAGTGGTATCAGAGCTCCTTGTGTGGCCACCTTGTTTCCAACAAGTGGTATCAGAGCCTAGTTGATCCCCAACTATATCAGAGCTTGGTCGATCCTCAACCAAGTGGTGTCAAAGAAAGCAAGATAGCCCAAGAGCTTGGCATGAAGAAGTTTATATCCTCCATCTAAGTGTTAAGTCTCCGGATCAAAGGAATCCGTTGAGAAGTGTGCAAGTCTAAGATATCAAGACTTTGTAAAAGAAAAAGAAGACAAGAGCAGTCTTCAGAGGTTGAAGAATAGAAACTTCAACACCAATTGAGCAAAATGAAGGATGAAAAGATATTGCTCTTGTCTTCTTTTTCTTTTGATCGAGGTAGGGGTTATGTTCTTCTTCTATTCCAAGTTCAAATATGGTGCCCCGTGGTTGTTTGGTGAACGTTATTTGGAGGAATGTGGTGGTGTTCCCATGCTTGGCGTTCGCATCCCTTGTTCTCATCTCCAGACCAGCATGCATCGCATGAGGACTAGGGCCAGGCTCGTGAATCTGGTGGTGGTTAAATGAGTGTATCAGGACAAAATTTTCCTGACTCGCTGGTATTCAGCTAGTTTTGACAATCAATGGGTCGCGTTGGTTTTGATTTTGGTTTTGGTTTTGCTTGATAATCTGTGGGTGTAATTCAAGCTAACCTAACGATGAAATGCTTGACATGATCCTGACTCAAAATCAATCTATTTTGGTCTCACCCACACGTTCTCACCTATTTAATTGGTCCAAACTCATTTAATTTCTTGCTTTTAATAAACAAATGGACTTATTTTTCCTACCTTTGGAAAGTGTTTTATTAAATAGAAAGGTTTTTATATCCCATATACAGATATATATATATATATATATATATATATATATATATATATATATATATATATATATATATATATATATATATATATATATGTTACCCCATGTTTTCTCTTTTAATTATAGCCATATAATTTTTATTAAGGATATAGGTGCACGGTAGTTATCATTCATACCTTAAATATTAAGTTAGGCAGCAAATATTATAGATATCCTTTTTATTAAATACAACTAAAAAAATGATTATTAGATATCATTTATGAAAATACAGCTTAAAAAAAGTGTTTGATAATAAGGTATGACCCCAAGTTATGGATGCAAATGGGTCGATCAAGTAGTAACTTAGCCTGACCAAGTCTATTTATAAAAATATAGAAATTAATTTAGGATAACTAGAGTTTTTGGTTGTTTGCATCGCATATATGGTCTGTTTGGAGCCCAAACATAACCCCACCTATTTAAAAACTAAAAATCCCACCATAATGCAATGCTAAAATTACTTCTCCCTAGGCAAGATACCAATAAAGAGAACCCAACATATATATCCTGCTAGATGTAATGTGAGATGGAAATTATTTTCTTTTCATGGTAATGATCTCCAAACTTGGAAATCCAACATTATCCTTAATCTTTTAAGTTATCCTATTACGCTTTTTAAATTACCCTAAATTAATAAATTTTAAAATCATCCCCTTCTCTAATTCTAAAGTCTCCAAAGTACATGTGCTTATCTATTTTTTTACTTTTTTTATTTACAAATTTTTTGTTAAAATTTTAATGCATATCAATTTTGCACTAAATGCAAGTCAACAACCAAGTATTTTTATCCAATGAGATGCAATGTTGTATTTCAAATGCAATACAAATTAACACAAACATAAATACAAATGATAGGCCAAACAAGCATGTTCACTCCCCTTGGTCTTATTTCTAGAGAAGGGTGCATTTCATGAGGACTAAGGTCTAAGTAAGTGTATTTGATGATTAAATGAGTATATCAATAGAAGATTTTTCATAGATCCTCACCAAGCTGATATTTAGCTAGTTTTGACAACCTAAAGGTCCTGCTTATTTTTGTTATGATTTTGGCTCAGCACATATATCTTGATTGATTATCTACATCCTAATTGGTTAGTCGTACAAAAGTATTTGACATAAATTTAACCACAATTAATTTATTTTATTCTCATTGAAACCTTCTTACCATTTAATTGGTCCAAATTCATTTGATTTAGACTTTTTAATGAGGGCATTGATTGTTATTTCTTTATAATTTTTGGATAATAAATGCTTGAAGTTTTTTAGTAAATAAAAAGAATTTTAGGTTGGCGATGCTTGATTGACCAACTAACCAAATAATTGTCAAACTCTAGATAGACTATCAGAACCTATTCTTTGGCTTTTCTCTTTTAAAACTCTTTCAAAGATCTTAAACATCAAAAATCAAAATGCATCCTCCTTCACAGCTAGCTGAACTTTGGATTCAGAAGCTGCAGTGAATCCTTCAATATTTTACCTAGCTCAGAACCTGGTTCAGCACTAAATGACTTGACAACATTGTCCCAAGAAGTTTATCCATAATAACATAAATCTGTTAACAAATATATAGAGCACCTCATCATAACTTCATTAAGATCATGAAATTCAAAGTAAAAGTTAAACAGCTACTAAATAGCAAAGCTTTGAAACACATAAAAACCATGCAGGATTTAGCATCCAAAATTCGTGTCCACTCCAACCAAGTTGCAACAATTTCAGAGGCGAACAAGCAATGTCAAACATGAGAAAAGTAGGCACTTCTTTCTTCTTTGTCCTGGTATGGTAAACTTCCTTCCACAGAAGAAAAGCAGTCTGCTGCAAATGTCTAATAGTTCTAAAACAACTTCATGTTTGATTTCCAAGACCTATCTTGCCCAAATTTTGTCATACTAAAGTCTCCACCTAGAACTCAATGCTCTTAAAAAAATCTCTGACTTGATATTTTTCATGATTTAAGGCCGGCCAGTCTATTAGCTGATTCAAATGGCTCACACATATTAGACAGTATTCATTAAGCTCACGGACTTCAAGAATTTCAGCTACACCAGAAACAAAAACTTTCCCTCTCACCTAATCCACACACTTAACCCATTGATCAAACTGATAGATATTTTTACAAACAGAGGAAATGCAGAAGAATAAAAGACAGGGGAGATGAAAAGTCTAATAATTGATCTAGCATATTGGACACACACTTATGGCATAGCCAATACATCATAGATAATTCTAGAACAACATTAATTGTACCTAATACCAAACTACAACCTGGACATTAAAACTAGATTAATAAATCCACACAGTTCATGCATATGCATTTAATTCTCAAAATTAACTTTTAACACTCCCTCTTAATTTTGAGACATCTGATACTCCAAGCTTTTCACGAAAATAGAGAAACTTTTCGGTTGACAGTGGCTTCGTGAAGATGTCTGCTACTTGGTCTCCAGTCTTGTAGAAGGCCAACTCAATTTCTCCTTTGCTTTCTAACTCTCTAATAAAGTGATGTTCTAACTCGATATGCTTGGTACGGCTGTGAAAAACTGGATTCTTGGTCATTGCAATGGCAAATATATTGTCACAGAAGAGTATAGTTGGCGAGGATTCTTCATGCTTCATATCTTTGAGTATTCTTCTTAGCCAAACAGCTTCACAAGCTGCTCCACATGCTAATATATACTCAGCCTTGATAGAAGACATCGCCACAGTATTTTGCTTCTTTGATGACCAAGAAATAGGCTTTGTTCCTATGAAGAAAACGTAGCCTGAAGTACTATTGGCCCAGATGGCAACCCAAGAGGGGAGGGTCAAATTGGGTTCTTAAAAATTTTAGCGCTTAAAAATATTTTTACTAAGTGATAGTGCACAAAGATATATGCAATGAGTGTGTGATGCCCCTCCCAATAGTCCCACATCGAAAAATTGGGAATTGGTTGAGTGGTTTATATGTAGTAAAGCAAGAAGGACAAGGTACCAATTGGATCCCTTTTTGGGCTGTGGTGGCCCAAGTTGGTGTGGACCTTGTCCGTCTTGCTTTCTTGTAATGAAACGGGCCCATGGGCCCAGATCGTTACAATATGGTATCATAGCCAGCACCAATCGAAAGTGCTGGAGCTAAGTGCCACACAGAACAAAGTGCTACATCCATGAGGGATGGGAGCCACCTCTTGAACCTATGAGGGCCACCTCTAGAATCATGTCTGCCTGGTGGTTGTGATCAATGGTTGTGATCAATTGTCAATTGCCCCTGGCGATGAGGATGTTGCCTCTGTAAGGGGGGTAGATTGTGATGCCCCTTCCAATAGTCCCATATCGAAAAATTGGGAATTGGTTGAGTGGTTTATATGTAGTAAAGCAAGAAGAACAAGGCATCAATTGGATCCCTTTTTGAGCGTGGTGGCCCAAGTTGGTGTGAACCTTGTCCATCTTGCTTTCTTGTAACCAAACGGGCCTGTGGGCCCAGGTCGTTATAGAGTGTGGTGCTAAAAATACAAAACAGAATGTACAAGATAGAGTAGAGAGAAAGAAAGACAAGCACGATAAACATAAGAAATTTATAGTGGTTCGGTGTTAGCTATACCTACATCTATTCCAAGCAACTCTTGGGCCCATACTATAATCATCCTGATTACAGCAGAGATGTTTTGCAAGCTCACAACTCAAACTTGTTATTTTACAATGGGATCACAATGAACCCAGCTAATTTTTACAGGTTCATCAACACCAAACCTATCCCAAGCTTTCTAGCTTGAACAAAGCTGAACAGCCTCCCTGATTCAATCCTTTGATTGAATCAATCAACAAGAATATTAGAAAAATAGTTACAATAGGAATAAAGCTTCTCAAATAAGCAAATAAGACAATATGATAAAGATAGAAATAGAAGAGTCTAATTTAGAAGATTTCTGAAGTTGAATTTTTTTCTTTTCTTTTTTTCTTCTTTTTTCTAAAATGATCTTCCTCAAGTTAAGCTTGAAGATTTGGAAGAATCGTTGATATAGAGGTTTTTGAAGAACTAGGGCTCTTAGCTTCTCCTTTTGATTTGATAGAAATCCTTCAAAGTTGACTTTTGAACGCTTTGATTTCTCTAAACTTAATTTCGAATAAAAGAATTTAAACTTAAACTTTATCCTTTATGATTTTCAATTCTATTCTTTTTTCTTTTTCTTCTCTTTTTTGTCTTCTCAAAATGGTCGGATGGCTCCCCTTTTATAATTTTCTCTAAATCCATTTTTAGGTGAAAACTAGCTATTAAAAGTACTTGTAGATGTGTTAAGCATGAAAGAGGAAAGAGTCGTAGAGGTTTGTTAAAAAAAGTCAATCATTAGAGTCATCTCTGACACTTCTGAAATCTGTTTCTGACATATTATAGTCGACTCTAACTTGACCTAGAGTCGGCTCTAACTCGAGATATTCAAATAAAAACTTTTGCTCATCGCGGAGTTAGTGCTGGCTTTTCGAGGGGTCAAAACTTTTCGTGTAGGAGTTGGCTCTAATGAACCTACAAAAAACACAGTCTCTATATAACCATTAGAGTCGACTCAATTCTCTGCAGGATTCGACTCTAATTTGATACAGAAATGAGACTCTCTACCTTTTGATTAGAATTGGCTCTAATCTATGTAGGAGTCACTCTAATCCATGTCGAAAGTGTCAAACTATTCTGATACGCTCCAAAGTCAGCTCTAATACTTCTAGAGTCGGCTCTAATAACTGAAATTTGACATTTGACACTAGACAAAGATTCAAACTCAATTTTTCTTGGATTTTGATTAGATAAACATTTAAATTCCTAAAACATATAATCAAAACCATTATTAACATAAGAAATATACTCATGTGGTTTTTGTTATTCATCAAAATCAGTAATTGGGTCAATAATCTCTCCCTTTTTGATGATGACAAAAATATTGAGTATATGCATATAAAATTATATTTTAAACTTCAACTTAAATAACTTTTCAATTAGAATGATAGTAAATAGAAATTTAGTAGCTTTATTTCAAATATTTTGTTTAACTATTCCATGAATTAGATATTTTATCCAAAGATTTATACAATTTAAATTAATCAATTCAAATTATCAATTCAAGTCATTCAAATTAAATAATTAAATAAGCTCCCTCTGAGTAATTGCTTCCCCTAGGTATGTGCATATACAACTCTCTCCCTTTTTTGTCATCAACAAAAAATAAGGAAGAATAGGGTAGTCTTTGCTCAAGATGAGATACAAGTTAATCAAGCATCACAAAATGTCATAAGAGTGTAAACATTTCAAATAGATCAAAGAAGTTTCATTAGTCGAAATATTTCATACATGTCCATTGATTACAAAAGATCAAGTACAAGTCAAGTGAAATTTAAATTTAGTACAAAACATATACAAAGCAGCAACATGATATAACATTTAGCTGAAATCCTAAATACAAGATAGGATTGCTATAAGATTCTAACTATTGATTCTAAAAATAAACTAAGATAAATTGATTGGTTGGTTGCATTGGATTGACTTGGGTTCGATTGGCTTGGCTTGGATTAGCAGAAAAGGAAGGGAGATATAACTTCAAAACTTTAAAAATATTTTCAATTCTACTAAGATTTGTCACATTCCATCATTTTGTGTCTTCAGAAATTCATTCAATAACTTCTCAACAGTGGAAGCAGCTACATAAATTCCGTCTTGAAGCTCTGCATTACATTTGGAGTAGGTGTCTGAGTCATCACCAATACCTCTGATCTTTACAAAAATAACTTCTAACTTTGATTTAGACCATCAACCGAAGTATTGATTGACTTTTCTATCTTCTCTACCTTCTCTTTAAAAATGTAAACTAGCTGCCTTACACCCAGAAGCTGATCCTGAAAGTTTTCTTTAATTCTCTCCTCTTGCTCGGCAAGTGCAGCATTCATTATCTCTTTAAATTGTATAACTTACTTAACAATAAAAGTAGAGGAGGGTCCAGAAGATGCTGTCGATGATGGAGCAAATGAAGAACTCAGTGATGGAAATATTATAATAATCATTGTGCCTTAGCTTCTTAATTTTGAGGCTCATTATCTAGGATGTCTACCCTTTGACTCCTGAAAACCAGTGTCAAAATCATTCCATAGGATAGGATGGATCTCTTCTTTGTTTCATCCTCAGCCGTGTGTCCAGTCATCATCCCAGCCAAGTTGATTGGATGTCCATTAAGCACACAATCCATAATAGCAACATCCCTTTCTGAAACAAACTCAAATCTTACAATTTTTGGAAATAAAATCCTGCTGCAGATGTTGTGCAACAACCTCAGCTCTAAACTTAACTGATTGGCACCAATTTCTTCAAATTCAGTGACCTCTCTTCCTAACATTCTTGATAAAGCTTTACAACGGTCAGAGGAGTGTGTGGCAATTATTCCAACAATGGGCATTTCTAAAATGTTTCCCAAGATTTCAAAGGGTATGTGAACTCGAGTGCCTCTCACATAACTCACTAAACTGCCATCTCCTCTACCAACATTATTGTAAAATTCTCTCACAAGTACGGGGTATGTGGGAACATCTAATTAGCAAACTTTCTCTCATACCATATTCCTTAATAGTCTCCCAATCTTAAAACCTTCAGAATCAAAAAAATGAAAATCTACCTTTCTTTCCATTGTAATTGCATTTCCAGCCATGAAGTCAATTTGAGATGAGGGTGGAGATGGAATAGTGTCCAGAGTGAAAGAGGAAGAAGTCGATGGCATCCTCGGAGAGGATTGCCTCGCTGGACGATGCGCGGATCATCTACCGATGGTGATGGCGACTCCAATAGCTGATGCTCAACGCTTGGGTGCCATTAGAGATCAAGGAAAGTTGAAATCAAGAAAATTTGGAAGATTTAGTGGAGTGGAGAAGAGTTTGCAATGATTTAGGGTCAATTTAATTTGGGAAAGTGTTGACTCTGCCCTAGAAATAGTGACTGGGAATCACTTAGAGTCAACTCCAACTTCAATAGAGTTGGCTCCATGACAGTTTCAATGAAAAATAGGAGTATCAAAGTCTGAAACTTGTCAAGCCATGATCAAACTCTAGATAAATTTTTCTTAAAAGCTTGGGGGATCAAAAAATCAATCATCTAGATGATTTTCCTTAGTAACATAAGAAAGTTTTCAAGAAAATAGATTAGAATGTAGATAATCATTCTTAGGGGTTTTTAATCTATTTCAATGGATCACAAACACCTAAGTATCCTCTAAGACAATAGAATCTCTCTTCACTTAAGGGTTTTATAAATATATCTGCTAATTGTTCTTCAATACACGCATAATCAAGACAAACATCATTGTTAACAACATGTTCTCAAATGAAGTAGTGTCTAACTTCTATATGTTTAGTTCTAGAATGTTGATTTGGGTTTTTGGTGAGATTTATTGCACTAGTATTGTCACACCTAATTGGAATTTTATCAAGTGTGTTGTCATAATCTTCAAGTTATCACTTAATCCAAAGGATTTGAGCACAACAACTTTCAACTGCAACATATTCAGCTTCAGTAGTTAATAGTACAACTGAATTTTGCTTTTTGCTAAACCAGAAGATTAAGTTACTGCCTAAAAATTGGTATGCACCACTTATGCTCTTTCTATCTAGTTATAACCAGCAAAATCAGAATCAGAATATGCAATCAAATTAATTGGTGGATCTCTAGAATACTATAATCCTACATTTTTTGTTCCACTTAGATATCTGATAATTTTTTTACAACAATTAAGTAAGATTCTCTAGGATCATATTGATATTTAGCACATAAACATATAACAAACATAATATCAAGTCTACTAGCTATTAAATAAAGTAGAGAACCAATCATACCTCTATAAAGCTTTTGATCTACTTTCTTCCATCTTCATCTTTATCAAGTTTGCATAAAGGACTCATTGGTGTGCCAAAAGGTTTGATAATTTTCATACCAAACTTCTTAAGAATGTTCTTCATATATTTTGTTTGATTAATAAAAATTATCTTTCTTTTTTGTTTGATTTGAAGTCCAAGAAAGAAGTTTAGTTCTTCCATTATGCTCATTTCAAATTCTCCCTGCATTAGCTTAGAAAATCTTGACAGAGAAGATTGCTAGTAGCACCAAATACTATATCATCAACATAGATTTATACCACTAATAGATCTTTTCTTTTCTTTTCAAAAATAGGATTTTATCTACATTACCTCTAAAAAAATTATTTTCAATCAAAATTTATTAATTCTATCATACCAAGCTCTAGGTGCATGTTTCAAACCATAAAGTATTTTGTGTAGTTTAAAAACATGATTTAAAAATTCATGATCTTTAAAACTAGATGGTTGTTCAACATAAACTTTCTCATTTATAAAACCATTCAAAAATATACTTTTTACATCCATCTGAAATAAGTTAATGTTCATGCAATATGCAAATGCAAGTAATAACCTTATGGCTTCTAATCTAGCAACCGATGCAAAGGTTTCATCAAAATTGATATCTTCTTCCTAATTATATTCTTTTGTAACTAGTCTAGCCTTATTTCTAACAATAGTGTCATCTTCATCTAACTTATTTTTAAATACCCATTTAGATTCTATAACTGGATAATTTTTTGGTCTATCAACTAAGGTCCATACCTTATTCCTAGTGAACCGATTCAATTCTTCTTGCATAACTAACATCCAATAACTATTTTTTTCATCTTCCTCAATTGTTTTGGGCTCTATATGAGACACAAATGCAAGATGATTATTGATATTTCTCATAGATGATCTAGTTCTTACACCTTGAGATGGATCACCAATGATTAGATCCTTTAGATGATCATAAGCATATCTCCAGTCTCTAGATAGATCTGTATCATTACGAGTAGTATCAACATCACTATCCTTAGGTGAGTCATCATCTTTAGCTTCAGGTTCATGATATGAAAATACATCAACATTTAATTTTTAAAATCTCTTCCAAGGATATTAGTATCTTCCTCATCATCTTTCTTTTCAGAACTTGATACTAAAGACTCATCAAACACTACATGGATAACTCTTCTATAATCAAATACTTCTTATTGAATACTCTATATGCCTTGCTAGAGTTAGAATATCCTAAGAATATACCTTCATCTGACTTAGCATCAAACTTTTCTAAATTATCCTTTCCATTGTTATGAATGAAACATCTACAACCAAATACATGAAAATAGCTAATATTTGGTTTTCTATCATGCCATAATTCATAGGGAGTTTTCTTAAGAATTGGTATAATCAAGGCTCTATTTAGGATGTAACATATTGTGTTTATGGCTTCCACCCAGAAATATTTTGAGAGTTGGCTTTCATATAGCATGGTATGGGCCATGTCTTCTAAAGTCCTATTTTTTTTTCTACTATCCCATTTTGCTGAGGTATCTAGGGGTTAAAAAATTATGATGAATGTCATTTTTAATGCAAAGTTTTTAGAAATACCAAGAAAGTCTCATCTTTATGAGCTAAAAATAGTACCCAAGTGAATCTAGAGTAATCATCCACTATCAAAATCATATTTCTTTTCTTCTAGACTAGTGGCTCTAGTAGGTCCAAAAAGGTTCATGTGTAGTAGCTCTTGTGGCCTAGAAGTTGATACAATATTTTTGGATTTGAAAAAAAGTTCTAGTTTGTTTTTCAAATTGATATGCATCACAAATTCTATTATTTTTAAAATCTAGTTTTAAAAGACCTTTAACTAAATCCATTCTAAGCAATTTTGAAATCAAGTGTGTGCTTGCATGACCTAATCTATGATGTCATAGCCATCCAATCTCATTTACCTTAGCATTATCAGTAATTAAGTAATGGTTATTTATAGATAGATTATCCAAGTCAATTAAGTATATATTATCATTTCTATTTCTAACAAAGATAATGCTATATTCTGCAAATAGATACTTCAAAGAAAACTTTAAAACCTTTATCGCATGTTGGCTAATACTAATCAAATTATGTTTCAAGCCATCAACATATAAAGTATTTTCAATAAAAATGGATGGAGTGATCTGAATTTTATCGATACCCATGATGTGACCTTGACCATTATCTCCAAAGGTCACCACTCTACCTTTTTTGGCTTCAAGGGTAATAAATTGATCCTTATCATCCATCATGTGTCTTGAGCAGCACTGTTAAGATACCATTTTCTTTTTAATTTTTTGGCTGCAAAATATACCTGCATAGCAATCACATCTTATGTTTATGTACCCAAGCCTTTTTGGATCCTTCATGGTTAGTAGCAGCAAAAATAGCTCCTTTTGGAACCCAAATCATCTTACATTTATAACCAGCATTTACATGAAATATTTTATGATTGCAAACATAGCATTTATGCCCTTTTTTACCACAACAAAAATAGAAAATATCATTGTTAATTAATTTCTTAACAAAGAAATTGTTAACTAATTTTTATTTCTTATGTGGTTTGTAACCCAAACTGGCTTTATCAAAAATAGCTCTTTGATTGTTTAAAAGCAAATTAAGTCTTTCCGAGCTATATGTAAATTTATCAATAATGTTTTTATACTTTTCAACTTCACATTTCAATTTATGATTTTCAGCAGAAATAGTATCTTTTTAGATTTTAGTTTTTCAAATTCAATGGTAAATTTACTATTCCTTTTAAGAAGAATTTGATTTTCAGTTTTCAAAACTCTGTTCTTTGCTCTCAAAACTTTAAAATCATTCAGCAATTCATTAAAAGCATTATAAAAGTTCATCAAAAGTGAAATCATAAGCACGGTTTCAGAATATACCTCTTCTTTATTGGCCATTAGACATATATTAGCAACTTCTTGTTATTCATCTTCATATGAAAATTCATCACTATCGCTCCAAGTTGCAACATATGCTTTCTTCTTCTTTCTATATCCCTTTTTGAGCTGAGGACATTCAGATTTATAATGTTCAGGCTTTTTACATTCATAGCATATCATGGGATTCTTCTCTTTTTCTTTATTCTTCTCCTTATCTCCTGCCATTTTGACACCAAGTTTTCTTTTATGAAATGGCATCCTTCTTTGCATAAATTTCTTGAACTTTCTTACAAAGAGAGCGGTGTCATCGTCATCCTCATCTTCTTCACTGCTGCTCTTCTCCTTTTTAGCAGCTTTTAGTGCAATAGTCCTTTTTTTCTTCACATCTTCTTCAAGATGTTGCTTCATTGTAAGTTCATGAGTCATGAGTGATCCAAGAAGTTAATTCAAAGGTAAACTCTTAAGATCTTTGGCTTCTTAAATTGCTGTCACTTTGGCTTTCCATACTCTTGGAAGGAACCTAAGAATTTTTTTGAACAAGTTCAAAATTAGTATAGGTCTTTTCAAGACTTTTTAATCCATTCACAATATCAGTAAATCTAGTGTACATGCAAGTGATGGACTCATTTTGATCCATGTTAAAAAGTTCATATTTATGCACAAGAATGTTAATCTTGGACTCTTTAACCTGATTGGTACCCTCATGGGTAACTTTCAACTGATCCCATATCTCCTTAGCTGAAATGCAAGTAGATATTCTATTGAATTCATTTGCATCCAATGAGTAGTATAGGATATTCATGGCCTTCGCATTGAGCTGGGCCATTTTTCTATCATTTCATTCTAATTTCTTTCAGACTTAGAAATAATGGATCCATCTACAAAGTATGTGGGAGTGCTAGGATCATTAATAATGACACTCCATAAATCATAGTCTAAAGCTTGAATAAATATTTTTATTCTAGCTTTCCAATATAAATAGTTAGTACCATTAAACAAAGGTGTACGATTTATGGATTGTCTCTTAAAAAAAGAACCAGCTTAAGCTCCCATTTGGATCTTTAGCTCTTGATTATTAGATCAAGGAAGGATGAGCACTAGCTTCGATACCAATTATTGGCCTAGATGGCAATCCAAGAGGGGAAGTGAATTGGGTTCTTAAAAATTTTGATGCTTAAAAATAATTTCATAAAGTGATGGTGCACAAAGATATATGCAATGAGTGTGGTGCTAAGAATGCAAAATAGAGTGTACAAGATAGAGTAGAGAGAAAGAGAGACAAGCATGACAAATACAAAAAAAATTTAGTGGTTCGGTGTTAGCTACACCTACATCCATTCCCAAGAAACTCTTGGGCCCACACTATAATCATCCTGATTACAGCAGAGTTGTTTTGCAAGCTCACAACTCAAACTTATTGTTTTACAATGGAATCATAATGAACCCAGTTAATTTTCATAGGTTTTCCAGCACAAAACCTATCCCAAGCTTTTTAGCTTAAATAAGGATGAACAGCCTCTCTGATTCAATCCCTTGATTAAATCAATCAACAAGAATAATAGAAAGATAGTTACAATAGAAATAAAGCTCCTCAAATGAGCAAATAAGACAATATGATTAAAATAGAAATAGAAGAGCCTGATTTAGAAGATTTCTAAAGTTAAACTTTTCTTCTTTTCTTCTTTTCTTCTTTTTCTTTGAAATGATCTTCCTCAAGTTGAGCTTGAAGCTTTGAAAGAATCATTGATGTAGAGGCTTTTGAAGAACTAGGGCTCTTAGCTTCTCCTTTTGATTTGATAAAAATCCTTCAAAGTTGGCTTTTAAATGCTTTGGATTTTTCTAAACTCAGTTTTGAACAAAAGGATTCAAACTTAAACTTTATTTTTTTCATTTTTAATTATATTCTTTTTCCTTTTTCTCCTCTTTTTCATCTTCTCAAAATGGTCGGATGGCTCCTCCTTTATAATCTCCTCTAAATTCACTTTTAGGTGAAAACTAGCTGTTAAAAGTACTTATTGATGTGTTAAGCATGAAAGAGAAAAGAGCCATTGAAGTTTATTGGAAAAAAGTCAACTGTTTGAGTCATCTCTAACACTTCTAAAATCCATTTATGACATATTAGAGTTGACTCTAACTCAACCTGGATTCAGCTCTAACTCGGGATATTCAAAAAAAAACTTTTGCTCATCGCGGAGTTGGCTCTGACTTTTCAAGGGATCGACACTTCTCAAGCAGGAGTTGGCTCTAGCGAATGCAGGAGTTGGCTCTAATGAACCTTTGAAAAATACTGTCTCTATATAACCATTAGAGTCGACTCTAATTTTCTGTAGGAGTCGGCTCTAATTTGATGCAGAAATGAGACTTTCTGTCTTTCGATTAGAGTCGGCTTTAATCTCTACATGAGTCAGCTCTAATCCATGCCAAAAGTGCTAAACTATTTTGATACGCTTTCAAGTCGGCTCTAATACTTCTAGAGTCGGTTCTAATGACTGAAATTTGACATATGACACTAGACAAAGATTCAAACTCATTTTTTCTTAGATTTTGATTAGATAATCATTTAAATTCCTGAAACACTTAATCAAAACTATTAGTAACATAAGAAATATACTCATATGATTTTTGTTATTCATCAAAATCAGTAATTGGGTCAACAAGTACTTTTGCGATCATTAATCGAACCTGCCCAATCGCTATCAGAAAAGCCATGCAATTTATTATCTTTCTTAGCTTGAAAAACAATCCTATATTTCTTAGTTCCTTGCACATATCTAAGAATACGCTTAGTAGCAACAAAATGAAGTTAGCTAGGCTCACTCATAAATCTTGAAACAATACTAATAGTATAAACAATATTAGGTCTTGTATTTGTGAGATAAATGAGTGACCCAACAAGCTTTCTACAGATAGTCTCATCAACATTGTTAGCTCCATCATTTTTTGAAAGCTTTTCAATGACTACCATAGGAGTACAAGAAGCTTTGCAGCAAGTCATGTTGAACTTCTTCATCAAATAAGCAACATATTTTTCTTGAGAAATAAATATTCTTCCATTTTCTTGCTTCACTCGCATCCTAAGAAAATATCTCATAAGCCTGAGATTGTCTTCTTGAATTGGCTCATCATGGCTTTTTCAAAATCTTCAATCATCAAGAGACTATTGCCCATATATATCAAAGCATCAACGTAAAGGCTAGCAAAAAGGAATTCTATTGTACCTTTTGTCTTCACATACAATGATGGCTCATTTGGACTTCTTTGGAATCTATTTTTCTAAAAATAGTTATCAATCTTGCTATTCCATGCTCGTGGGGCTTGTTTTAACCTGTAGAGAGCCTTTTGAAGTCAATACACTTTGTTTTCTTGGCCCATAGCTACATATCCTTGTGGCTACTGAACATATAACACTACAACAAATCCCTGCTATCCCGATGCTAAATTTGTTAGTTGCCGATGCTTTTAAGCATCGAAAAATATTATCCCGACGCTTTTACATGCATAGAAACACTGGGGGTGGAAACAAAATTTCCTGATGCTTTTTAAAAGCGTCGGGATGTCCCGACCCTTTAGAGCGTCGAAAAAATTTGATCTAGCGATGCTTTAAAGTGTCAGCAAGATCAATTATCCCACTGCTTTTTAAAAGCGTCGGGATGTGCCGACGCTTTAAAGCATCGATAACTTTTGCTCTTATCGATGCTTTAAAGCATCGGCAACATTATTTTAAAAAAAAACAAATCTAAT
>UESW01002497.1:112053-207207 GCA_900491605.1 Calamus simplicifolius | reverse complement strand
AAAATAGAAATGTTTAAAAAGGTTAGGGGTCGACTCGCTAAAGTGAAGTGTCGACTCCTGATAGTCGGGAGTCGACTCGAGAAAGACTGGGGTCGACTCGCGAAGTGCTCAGAAAAATACTCTTCTGGTGTCTGAGCGGAGTCGACTCGCACAGTTCAGGAGTTGCTCGACAGAATCAGGGGTTGACTCGACAATTCGTGGGTCGACTCGACACAGATGCACATTTCTGTACACTGAGCGGAGTCGACTCTGAAACTCAGGAATCGGCTCCGGAATGTAAAAAATCAGAAACTTTTCTGATTGACATTAAAATCATTCCAGATTCATTTTAATTCATTGTTTTGACATGAAATCAATAAAAATTAACATTTAGAATTGATTCCAGAACTAATCCAAAAACTTATTGAATAAAACATGAATTATAATATTTCTTTTGAAAGTTTGAATATTGAGCTTAAAGTCACTTTCAAAATTGATTAAAGTTAAACTTGAGCATTCTCATTGATTGTTCAAAAATAAATTTGTTGCTCATTTACATAACTCATTACATCCTTTAATAAACTCAATGGTTTTTAGTAATCATCAAAATCAAAAGGATTGGATCATATAATTTTTCTATAATCTTTCAACACTCACATTTGCATGTCATATGCATCAATTTATTTCAAATGGATGTTAAAAGCACATTTTTAAATGGTTTTATAAATGAGGAAGTTTATGTTGAACAACCTCCTGGTTTTGAAGATCATGAATTTTCAAATCATGTTTTTAAACTATACAAAGTACTATATGGTTTAAAACAAGCACCTAGAGCTTGGTATGAGAGATTAAGTAGATTTTTGATTGAAAATGACTTTATAAGAGGAAATGTTGATAAAACACTATTTTTGAAAAAAAAGACAAGGATTTATAGTAGTACAAATATATGTTGATGATATTATATTCGGTGCTACTAACAATCTGTTATGTCAAGAATTTGCTAAGTTAATGCAGGGTGAGTTTGAGATGAGCATGATGGGAGAACTCAATTTCTTCCTAGAATTTCAAATCAAGCAAAGCAAGAGGAAATTTTTTATCAATCAAGCCAAATACACGAAAGAACTTCTCAAGAAGTTTGGAATGGAGTCAATAAAACCACTTGGAATGGAGTCAATAATCAATTCCTTGGGATGACTATGAGCATATCTCCTCTCTTGGAAGATCTACATCATTATGATCAATATTACATCATCGTCCTTATGTGAATCATCATCTTTAGCTTCTGCTTCATGATCAGAAGATACTTCAATATTAAGTTTTTCAAGATCTTTTTCAATTAGTTTGTATCTTCCTCATCATCAATCTTTTCAGATCCAGTTGCTAAAGATCATCAAAACTACATGAATGGATTCTTCAACTACTAAGGTTTTCTTGTTAAAGATTCTATATGCTTTACTAGTTGTTGAATAACCTAGAAAAATTCCTTCATCAGATTTAGCATCAAATTTTCCTAAGTTGTTTTTACCATTATTATGAATGAAACATTTACATCCAAATGCATGAAAGTATTTTATATTGGTTTTCTTTCATTCCATAATTCATAAGGTGTTTTCTTTAATATTGGTCTTATTAAGCTCTATTTAAGATGTAACATGCTGTGTTAATTGCTTCCGCCCAAAAATACTTTGGTAAGTTGCTTTCACATAGCATGGTACGGGCCATGTCTTCTAAAGTCTATTTTTTCTTTCAACTACACCGTTTTGTTGTGGAGTCCTAGGGGCTGAAAAATTATGATTAATTCCATTTTCAGTGCAGAAATTTTCAAATAAGTGATTTTCAAATTCTGTTCCATGATCACTTCTTAGAGATACTATAGTAGTGTTTTTCTCATTTGTGACTTTCTTGAAGAATTTCAGGAATATCGAGAAAGTCTCATCTTTGTGAGCTAAAAACATTACCCAAGTATATCTAGAATAATCATCTACAATCACTAGACCATATTTCTTTCCTCCTAGACTTGTGGTTCTAGTTGGTCCAAAAGGTCCATGTGAAGTAGCTCTAGTCCCTAGAAGTTGAAACAATGTTTTTAGATTTAAAGAACTTCTAGTTTGTTTTCCAAATTGACATGCATCACATATTTTATTATTTTCAAAATCTAATTTAGGTAATCCTTTAACTAAATCCATTTTAATTAGTTTTGAAATAAGGTGTGTGCTTGCATGACCTAATCTACGATGCCACAACCAACTAATTTCATTTATGTTAGCATTGTCAGCAATTAAGCAATGATCACTCAAAGATAATTTTTCTAGTCAACTAAGTAAACATTGCCATGTCTATAACCAGTAAAACAATGCTATCATCAATAGAATTAGTTACAGTGCATAAGAAGATTTAAATGAAACATTAAAGTTTTTATCACATAATTGACTTATACTAATTAGATTATGCTTCAAACCATCAACATAAAGTACATTATCAATAAATGTAGATGGAGTTATGCGAACTTTACCAAGGCCCATAATTTGACCTTTACCGTTATCGCCAAACGTCACAACTCCACCTTTCTTTTCTTCTAGGGTGATGAATTCATCTTTGTCACCCGTCATATGTCTTGAGCAGCCACTATCAAGGTACCACTTTTTCTTTGATCTTTTGGCTACAAGACATTCCTGCAACATAATCAAACTTTATGTTTAGGTACCCAAGCTTTCTTGGGTCCTTCATGGTTAGTAGCAATAAAAATTGTTCCTTTCGGAACCCATATTTTCTTAGCTTTAATATTTAACTTGTTGTTATTATTTAATGTTTTGCATTCAAAGATTTATGACCTTTTTCATTACATTTAAAACAAGTTATATTACTTTGGTTGGCTTTTACAAAAATATTCTTTAAAGATTTTTGTTTTCTTAATGTGTTATACCCTAAACCTGCTTTGTCAAAAACAGCTTTTTGACTATCTAAATCATGTTAAGTTTAGTTGAACTTAAAGTAATTTCTCAACAATGTCTTTATATTTTTTAACATCTTTCTTAAGAGAGTCATTTTCTTTAGCTTGCTGTTCTTTTTCTAAAGCTAAAGTTTCTAATTGATCTTTTAAATCTTTTGTTGAGTTTTTAGTTTCAGATTTTAACAAATCTATTTCTTGATTAAGATTATCTCTTTCTTTCTAAGTTCTTCTTTTTCATTAGTTAAGTTCTTAACTTCTAAAGCTAATTCATTTTTACTTTTAGCTAAGCTAATATTATCATTTTTCAAAGACTTATACTTTCTTTTTCAAATTTAAAATCAATCATCAATTCATTGAAAGCTTCAAACATTTCATCAAATGTAAATTCATCATCGGGGGTTTCGGAACTTACCTCATTGTCGTTGTCGTCGTCGTTGGCCATGAAGCAATATTGCAACTTCTTTTTGTTCTTCTTCTTCGGAAGAAGACTCTTCACTATCAGTCCAAGTTGCCATGTATGCCTTTTTCTTTTTCTTGTAGGCCTTTTAAGTAAAGGACAATCATATCTAAAATGCCCTGGCTTTTTACACTCATAACATACTAAGGGCTCTTTCTCTTTGTCCTTTTCCTTTTTCTTATCCTTTTCTTTTTCTCCTTCCATTTTTCCAAATTCTTTTTGTGGAAGGGCCTCCTTCTTTGCATAAATTTCTTGAATTTCCTTGCAAGGAGGGCTGTCTCATCATCATCATCCTCTTCATCATCGCTGCTCTTTCCTTTTGCAGCTTTGAGGGCAATGGTCTTCTTCTTTTGACTTCCTCAAACATGCTGTTTCATTGAAGCTCATGGGTCATGAGAGATCCTAGAAGCTCCTCTAAGGTAGGATGTTCAGGTCTTTGGCTTCTTGGATGGCTGTCACTTTTGCTTCCCACGATCTTGGAAGTGACCTAAGATTTTGCGAACAAGCTCAGCATTAGTATAAACTTTTCCAAGACTTTTCAAACCATTCACAATATCAGTGAATCTAGTGAACATGCATGTGATGGTTTCAGTTTGTTCCATAGTAAACAATTCATATTTATGAACCAAAATATTTATCTTTGATTCTTTTACTTGGTTTGTTCCTTCATGTGTATTTCCAACCTATCCCAAATTTCTTTTGCGGAATTACAAGTTGAGATTCGGTTGAATTCATTTGAGTCTAAGGAACAATATAAAATATTAATGGCTTAGCATTTAGTTGTGCCATTCTCCTATCATTATCATTCCAATCCCTTTCGGGCTTTAGGAACAATAGTGCCATCAATAAGGTGTGTGGGTGTACTAGGTCCATTTATTATACTCCCCACAATTCATAGTCAGAAGCTTGAATGAATATCCTCATTCTAGCTTTCCAATATGAATAGTTGGTTCCATTAAATAAAGGAGGTCTATTCGTAGAATGACCTTCAGCAAAACTTGAACCACTTTGTGTTGCCATAATGGATCTTTAGCCCTTGATCGTGAGATCAAATTCTAAATGAGCACTTGCTCTGATACCAATTGTTGGCCCAGATGGCAACCCAAGAGGGGGGGGGTGAATTGGGTTCTTAAAAATTTAAGACTTTTTAGAATTTAAAATTTGCTCAAGATGTGCAAGTGAGTGAAATTAACTAATAAGCAATGCACAAGCAATTAATAAAGAGAGATAGAGAGAGAGAAAATACACGGCAAACACAAGATATTTTATAGTGGTTCGGTGCAACCAACACCTACGTCCACTCCCAAGATTCACTTGGGTCCACACTATAATCTCTCTAGATTACAGCCGAGTTGTTTTCCAAGCTCACAACTCAAACTTGTTGTTTTCCGGGTGAACAACGAACCCAGCTGGTTTTAACTCGGGCTTACCAGCACAAAACCCTACACGTTGTTTTTCCGGGCTCACAACTAACCCAACACAAGCACTCCGGCTTGTAACAGGTATATCAACCTCCACTGATTCAATCCATTGATTGAATCAGCAAACAATTAGAATAAAGTGTTTGGATAATAAAGCTCCCCTTGAGCAAATATACAAATGAAGTACAAAATAAAGAGTTAGAAAAGCCTGATTGTATTGCAGATGGTAGTGGCTTTGGCTTTCTTCCTTCTTCTCTTTAACTCCTCTTGAAATGTTGAATCACGCCTCAGCAAGATTCTTGACCGTTGAAGACTTTGGAGTTGAGATGAAGCTTTTTCTCCTTTTGAAAATCCTTCGATTTGACCTTTGAAACGCTTTGGATTTTCTTCTGACTTTTGTGGATTGAAGATCTGGAGCAGACGAAACTTCCTCTTGGATTTCACTCCTTTTGAATCACTCTCCTTTGAGCTAGAAGATTTTTCCAATAGCTCTGTTTTTCCCTCTTTTCAAAAGATATTCTATTCTCTCTTTGATTTTCAAAATCGATTCTTCTGATTGAAAAGAGCTCCTCTATTTATAGATTCTGCAAAAATATATCCGTTAGAGACAAGGAAAAATAGCCGTTATTCAAAAATCTTACCGTTGGAGCTGAGTTGGCATCCGTAAAAATTTCGTCCAGATTTGCTGGAGTCGACTCATGCTTTTCCCGAGTCGGCTCGAGCTCGTCTTACCAAAAATAGAAATGTTTAAAAAGGTTAGGGGTCGACTCGCTAAAAGTGAAGTGTCGACTCCTGATAGTCGGGAGTCGACTCGAGAAAGACTTGGGGTCGACTCGCGAAGTGCTCAGAAAAATACTCTTCTGGTGTCTGAGCGGAGTCGACTCGCACAGTTCAGGAGTTGGCTCGACAGAATCAGGGGTTGACTCGACAATTTTGTGGGTCGACTCGACACAGATGCACATTTCTGTACACTGAGCGGAGTCGACTCTGAAACTCAGGAATCGGCTCCGGAACGTATCAAAAATCAGAAACTTTTCTGATTGACATTAAAATCATTCCAGATTCATTTTAATTCATTGTTTTGACATGAAATCAATAAAATTAACATTTAGAATTGATTCCAGAACTAATCCAAAAACTTATTGAATAAAACATGAATTATAACATTTCTTTTTGAAAGTTTGAATATTGAGCTTAAAGTCACTTTCAAAATTGATTAAAGTTAAACTTGAGCATTCTCATTGATTGTTCAAAAATAAATTTGTTGCTCATTTACATAAACTCATTACATCCTTTAATAAACTCAATGGTTTTTAGTAATCATCAAAATCAAAAGGATTGGATCATATAATTTTTCTATAATCTTTCAACACTCACATTTGCATGTCATATGCATATCAATTTATTTCAAATGGATGTTAAAAGCATTTTTAAATGGATTTATAAATGAAGAAGTTTATGTAGAACAACCACCAGGTTTTGAAGATCATGAATTTTCAAATCACGTTTTTAAATTGCACAAAGCATATATGGTTTGAAACAAGCACCTAGAGCTTGGTATGATAGATTAAGTAAATTTTAATTGAAAATGATTTTATAAGAGGAAATGTTGATAAAACATTATTTTTGAAAAGAAAAGAAAGATTTATTAGTAGTACAAATATATTGATGACATTATTTTGGTGCTACTAACAATCTCTTATGTCAAGAATTTGCTAAGTTAATGCAGGGAGAATTTGAGATGAGCATGATGGGAGAACTCAACTTCTTCCTTGGACTCCAAATCAAACAAAGCAAAGAGGGAATCTTTATCAACCAAACAAAATACACAAGAGAACTTCTCAAGAAGTTTGGTATGGAATCAATAAACCCCTCGGAACACCAATGAGTCCTTCATGCAAGCTGGACAAAGATGAAGAAGGTAAGAAGGTTGATCAAAATATTATCGAGGTATATCGGATCCCTTCTTTACTTAACAGCAAGTAGACCAGATATATGTTTGCTGTATGTTATGTGCTAGATTTCAATCTGAACCTAAAGAATCACACTTAATAGCTGTTAAAAGAATACTAAGATATTTAAGTGGAACAAAAATGTAGGTTTATGGTATTCTAGAGACTCAACATTAAACTTAATTGCATATTCTGATTCTGATTATGCTGGATGTAAATTAGATAGAAAAAGCACAAGTGGTGCATGCCAATTTTTAGGAAGTAACTTAATCTCATGGTTTAGCAAAAAGCAAAATTCAGTTGCATTATCAACTACTGAAGCTGAATATGTTGCAGCTGGAAGTTGCTGTGCTCAAATCCTATGGATTAAGCGACAACTTGAAGACTATGGTATCACACTTGATAAAACCAATAAGATGTGATAACACAAGTGCAATTAATTTAACTAAAAATCCAATTCAACATTCAAGAACAAAACACATAGAAATTAGATATCACTTTATAAGAGAACATGTAGCTAATAATGAAATTTGTCTTGATTATGTTAATACTGAAGAACAATTAGCTGATATATTTACAAAACCCTTGAGTGAAGAAAGATTTTGTTATCTTAGAGGAGAATTAGGGATTTGTGATCCTTTGGAATGATTTTGAAACTCTAAGGAATCTATCTAGATTTCTATTAATTTCTTGAATTTCTTTCATAATTTTATGGAAAATTATCTAGTCATCTCAATTTGTTCCTCATATTCCAAAGATTTTTTTAAAATTTTTTGAATATTTGACAAGTTTCAGTTGTTTGAATCTCAGTTATTTTTTTCTGAAACTGGTCAGTGGAGTCGACACCTCAGTTTGAGGAGTCGACACCTTGTTTGTGTCGCTCTCGGTCCCTGACCTTGGAGCCGACATCCGTATAAGTGGAGCCGACTCCAGTTCGAGCGCTGATTGTGGTGTGATTTGGAGTCGACACCCGACTTTGCGGGAGTCGACTCCTGGGGGTCCCAAATCGATTTATTAGGGCAGAGTCGACACCTCGTCATTTCATTTCTTTTCAAATCCTTTCAAACACTTCCCAAACGCTCTCAAACCTCCCCATCTCTAATTTCACCCTATTAACCTTCCTAAGGATCTAATGGCACCTAAGAAGAGGATCTGTGCTTGGAGTGCCCGTAGCAACCGAAAAACGATCGGCGACGACCCGTCGCGAGCCGTCTCCGAGTGATTCTTCTTCAACTCTTCGGACAATCCAGACCAATCATCACCTCAGGTAGATACCCTAGCAGGGAGAGTGATAACTATGGGTAGGAAAGTTGATTTTGAGTTCTTTGAATCCGAGGGCTTCTTTATTGGGAATCAAATCAAGGAACTGGGTGGGATAAAGTATGTTCTCTAGATGTTCCTACATATCCAGCTCTTGTCAAGGAATTTTATTTCAATCTGTCGAGAGGTGACGGTGGAATCGTGAGCTCAGTCAGAGGAAAAGGATCCATCTCACTTTTCAGAAATTAGGAAACCTCCTTAGCATTCCCATTACCAGATTAGTTGCTGACATCCACAGTGAGAGGTCAGCCGCTCTATCGAGGATGTTAGGCAGAGAAGTTATAGAATTTGAGGAGATTAGGGCTAATCAACTGCCCTTGGAATTAAGATTGCTTCACAATATTTGCAGTAGAATATTATTTCCAAAATCGGCCGATTTGAGTATGTCTCCGAGCGAGACATTGTTGTGATGGACAGTGTGTTGACCAGTCAACCCATAAATTTAGCTGCAATGATGATTATTATGGCTAAGGCTGGAGGGAAAAGAAGATCATCCTTACCCTACGACATGGTGTTAACTATGGTTTTCAGAAGCCAAGGTGTTGTGATATTAGACAATAAACCTTCTAAAAATCTCAGGCATACTGATTACTACAGTTTGGCCACCTTGCATCGGATGGGTTTGTTAAGATCAACGGGCAATGGGAAAGGAAAGGCAACTTGGATGAGAGAGCCCCTGAACCTAGACCTTCTGCATCTTTTGAGGCTGGACCATCTGTGAGGGTTCCCTCTCCGCAGCCTAGCAGCCCTGCTCCTGCCCCTGCACCTGCTCTTGTTCATATTCAGTCATCCACTTCATTAGTTGGTTTTTCAAACCTTCAATTGGAGCAACTCAAAGGATTGCTTGCTGCTCAGAAGGATGAATTGAAGACTGAGTTTGATAATAAGTTTATGAATCTTAAAGAAACTCTTTATTCCCTGGATGATCGCATTGGCAAAATAGAATCAACTCTTAGTTCATTTGCGGATTCCTTAAGTAATGATCTGAAAAATATTTGAAGAACTTAAAGATATCTGTGGAGATTCTGAGACCTACTCCAAGTGCAATGCCAAGCTTCAAGATAAAATCATGACTGCTTGCTCTTTTGTTGATAGAAGGTTGAAAGAATTTGTAGCTACTCAAAGTGATGGAATGGGAAAGATTTTGGATCATTTGACAAGAATCATTAGAAACAATTTGTAATTTTCATGTAATAAAGTCTAAGTTTTTTTTATGAGATATGAAGTTTGATGGTTGAAATGAAAGTTTAAATTTTTGATAATGAAAGCATAGTTTCTTTTTGTAATACTTGACCTTTGATGAAATGAAATTATCCTTTGATCTATCAATTTTATCATTTGACTTAACTCTTTCTAACCTTTTTGTTGATTACAAAAAAGGGGAAAAAAGTTTATGTCGTATATGCATTAATTAGTTATGCTTGGATTGGCATTTTATTTGATTGGTATCAAGTGATTTTGGTTATGCAAATAAGCCTAAGTGACAATTGATATAACTGAATTCTAAGTATCCAACACTAAAATGTAGAGCAAAAGGAAAACAACTGCTAAATTGAACTTCATAGGGGGAGCTACCTTATTCAGGGGGAACTTACTTGTGAGGATCAATTCCTTAAAATTTTGATTTAAGAATCCTATGCATATACTCAATATTTTTATAATCATTAAAAAGGGGGAGATTGTTGACCCAATTATTGATTTTGATGATTAATAAAGGAATTGAGTATATTTATTTGATTACTAATAAATTTGATAAGTGTTTCAGGGCTTAAAAATATTTGATTGATTTAAAGGCATTAAGAAACGCATTTTGAATCAATTGCAAAATATAAGTTTCAAAGTTTCAGAGCCTGGAGTCGACACCTAGGAATGCTGGAGCCGACCCCATGGCCAGTCAATATTCTTCTAATTTTTGATACGGTCCGGAGCCGACACCTAGAGTTTCGGAGCCGACACCTAGAGTTTCAGAGTTGACACTTACAGTGTCTGGAGCCAACTCCGATGCGGGGACAGAACGTATGATTTTTGACTACCTCGGAGCCAACACTTACAGTCTTTTGGAGCCAACACCTGAGTATGGCGAGCCGACACCTAACTTTTTTGAGCCGACTCCTTGACGAACTCAGAACTTTCTATTTTTGGATAAATGACTTGGAGCCGACACCTGAAAAGTTGGAGCCGACTCCAACCTATCTGAAAAGAAAATTTAAAATGCCAGATCAGCTCTAACGGTAATATTTTCTTTTTACCTAACTTCTAACAGATATATTTTGTTTGAAAAAACTTTCCAGGTACATTCCAATGGCTAGTTTTCTTACCAAAAATGGATTAAGGAAATCTATAAAAAGGGGAGAAAGCTTGTTTGAAAATGATGAAAAAATCAGAGTGAATACAAATCAAAAATCCGAGAAGTCTTGAGCCTGAAATCAAAGAGAAAAGTATCCAAACTCAAATCCTTCCACTCCAAAAAGCTCAAAGAAGAATCCAAGGCGCTCATATTAAAAAAATCGGAGGATTCCCAAAATAGAAGAAAAAGTTCTGTTTTCTCAACTTCTCATCTGCAACATTTGCAATAAATCAAAGCTGAGGCCTAATTCAGCATCTCTAGAGAGAAGAGGAAAAGAAGAAAAGCTCAAATCCAACAATCTTCAAAATAGGCTTTTCTAACCTTGCTTATTCATTTTGAATATTTGCTCATTTGAGGAGCTTTGTATTATTGAAAAACATTATTCTTTCTTGTTTGTGCTAGTTCTATCAAGGGGATTGAACTAGTGGAGGTTGTATACCTCGGGTCAAGCTAGATTAGCTTGAGTTTAGGGTTTTGTGCTGGTGAGCCCGAAAAATTGGCTGGGTTCGTTGTGATCCCTGGGAAACAACAAGTTTGAGTTGTGATCTTGAAAAATAACTCGACTGTAATCAAGAGGATTATAGTGTGGACCCAAGTGAATCTTGGGAGTGGACGTAGGTGTTGGATACACCGAACCACTATAAAACCTTTGTGTTTGCCATGCTTTGATTATCTCTTTCTCTATCTCCTTGGTTGTACTTAACATTCGCATTGCATTTCATCTATCTCCAAGCACATAGTTGTTAAAAGGTTAAAATTTTTAAAGAACCCAATTCACCCCCCCCCCCCCCTCTTGGGTTGCCATCTGGGCCAACAATGGAGCCTCAACCACTCAAGCCAGACAAACTCTTAAGGGTCTATAAGATGGGTAAGAGGGACTCACAACGGGGTAACACACTCATAACGCTCCTAAACGCTCACAGAGAGAGCTCTTCTCAGAGCCTCTATCTCTCTCTTTCTTTTTCGAGCTTCCTCAAGCTCACGGCTGTTGCCCAGAGCACTGACTTGAGTGTCGGAGGGTCCTCGCCAGAATCTCCGGCCTCCGAGACTTGTTTGCAGGCCCGCAGGTGCAAGGAGCACGCTGGAGGACCCCGGGCTCACTGGAGGAGGCAACCGGACGCTCGAGCCCGATGATTTGGCGTCAACAAATTGGCGCGCCAGGAAGGGGGGGCACGCACGGAGGGAAAGAAACCTCTGTCTCCTTAAGCTATAAGTCCCCGTCCCCTCTAAGATAGCTATGGTGGTGATGCGCATGCCGAAGGTTCTTACCAATCGTGCTGGGGGGCATCCACATCGTGCTAGGCAGCAAAAGGCCACCCTCTCTGCTCCTTCACCACCAACCTCAGCTGCTCTAATTAACCAGCTGGCCATCTTCCATCAACAAGTTCAAGCCTTGAATACGGTAGTTCATGAACAGCAGAAGTAACGCTCGGTGGCCGCTCAGCAGCAGCCCAAGCCTCTCACATCGCTCGTGATAGCTGCACCCGTTAGTCAACGATTCATTCGCAGAAAATCTCTTCAGGGAGAGGTTGTCACTATCATGCATCATCTAAGCACCACCACCGTGAAGATTTCAAGAGACTGCAGTCTCCTACCTCCCGCTCAAGCAGCCACTCCACCGCTTAATCATCTGGTGCTTAGATGAGGAAGCATCTGGATGAACAACACTGGTGGCTGGAAGAGCTCACTCAAAGGCCCAACAATCAGCCAGAGGTGGACTGCGACATGGGTAGCAAAGTAATTTCTAAAAGGGATGAACTTGAGACATTATCCATCACCTCAAGCATTTATGGGCATTTTAATCTCTTATGGTAGTAAGCCGAGAGGTATTGTTGTAATTAATGTAAGAAGAAAGATGAGGACAAAAGGCTTTGACTGTTGACTCCAACTTTCCTCTCTCTCCTTCTCTCTGTTACACCCAAAAGCCAAACCGAGCCCAAGACCTTTTACGGATTTCGTTCTAGCTGCTCTCAAGCTCCAGCATCGAGGGCAATCAATCTCTTCAAAGAAAGAGCTAGGCAAAGGGCCCTCTTAGCAACTCCGTCGGCCTTTTTACTCCGCTGATATCAACTCTTAGAAACGTCCTCGATGAACTCTCCCAGCTATTCATCTTCAACGACCGCCAACTATCGAGGCTTTCCTCAACGGACTCCTGCTTTGTCCCAGTTTCTAGCTTCTTCCCGGCCACATGCATCTCGTCCTGGCCTCCAAGGCGAGGGAAGGCCCAAGTAAGGGCAACGACACTTGCAATCCAACTAACATGATTCCCTGGGGGGCAGACCACCAACGAGCAGAAGTGCTCAAATCCGCAAAAGGGAAAACATGGGTGCTACAAGAGCTAAGTACATTGCACTTAAGATAGTTTTCTTTCATTAATACTTAAAAATGTTATGCAGCGAAGATTTACGTTGCATCAACATCCAAGACCAACCTCACTTTGGCACCATAAGCCTGGGCCCAGCAGGGAGGGCCTCGGTCGGCCCCAAGCGCCGGCACCATAAGCCCGGGTCCAGCAGGGAAGGCCTCGGTCGGCCCCAAGCGCCGGCACCATAAGCCCGGGTCCAGCAGGGAAGGCCTCGGTCGGCCCCAAGCACTGGCACTATAAGCCCGGGTCCAGCAGGAAAGGCCTCGGTCGGCCCCAAGCGCCGGCACCATAAGCCCAGTGTACCACTGGCAGAGCAATGAACCATCAGCTCTCAACAACAGGCCCGACTCTGGCCGGCACTAAAAGCCCGATGAACCATCGACACTCAAGCCCGAGGCCAGCTCGGCACCAAAAGCCAAAAACTGATTCAACGTCAAATGGCCAATCGACCTCAACAGCTCCCTCTGCCTCAACGGCATCATCATAGTCTCAACGGCTTCATTTCAGCCTCAGCGGCTTCAACTCTGTATCAATGGCCAATGGCCAATCGAGTAAGACCTTTATCTAAATTATATACTTGCAACACGTTGCTGGTTACTTTCAGCCATCAAGAAGCCCCAAGACAACTCACAGCTAGGAGAGGCCAACTCCTCAGCTCACAGTTAATGGACACCCACCTCCAAACTTCATGACAAGAGAAGAAGACCCAACTAGCTCACAGCCGGGAGAGGTCAACCCCCGACTCACAGTTAACGGGCATTCACTTTCGAGCACCGCATCGGGAGGGATTACTGGCTGCCCGTCAAAGGTAACCAACTTACCTTCAAACTTTGCTTAAATTTCTTGAACAAGCAAAAAGCATGGCTCCAAAGAGCGTGATGATGTCTACACAAGGCATCACAAAGGAGAGGAGTTTCCCCACCTCCACTACAAGAAAATACTGAAATAGCGATGCAAATTTAGCGACGCAAAATTGCGTCGCTAAATTGCGACCACTTTGCGACGCCTTTGTGACAACAAAATATTGCGACGCATTAGCGACTCATTAGCGACTCAATTAACCAAAAAATCAAAAAAAATTATATTTTTAATATTGCGACGCAAATATTGCGTCGCAATATTTTTAAATTAATTTTTTATAAAATATAAATATCAATAAAAATATTGCGACGCAATATTTGCGTCGCAATGTTTTTAGCAGAATTAAATATTTTAATTTTTAATATTGCGACGCAAATATTGCGTCGCAATATTTTTAAATTAATTTTTAATGAAATATAAATATCATTAAAAATATTGCGACGCAATATTTGCGTCGCAATGTTTTTAGCAGAATTAAATATTTTAATTTTTAATATTGCGACGCAAATATTGCGTCGCAATATTTTAAATTAATTTTTATGAAATATAAATATCATTAAAAATATTGCGACGCAATATTTGCGTCGCAATGTTTTAGCAGAATTAAAAAAAATTAAATTTTTAATATTGCGACGCAAATATTGCGTCGCAATATTTTTAAATTAATTTTTTATGAAATATAAATATCAATAAAAATATTGCGACGCAATATTTGCGTCGCAATATTTTTAGCAGAATTAAATATTTTAAATTTTTAATATTGCGACGCAAATATTGCGTCGCAATATTTTTAAATTAATTTTTAATGAATATAAATATCATTAAAAATATTGCGACGCAATATTTGCGTCGCAATTTTTAGCAGAATTAAATATTTTAATTTTTAATATTGCGACGCAAATATTGCGTCGCAATATTTTAAATTAATTTTTATGAAATATAAATATCAATAAAAATATTGCGACGCAATATTTGCGTCGCAATGTTAGCAGAATTAAAAAAATTAAATTTTTAATATTGCGACGCAAATATTGCGTCGCAATATTTTTAAATTAATTTTTTATGAAATATAAATATCAATAAAAATATTGCGATGCAATATTTGCGTCGCAATATTTTTAGCAGAATTAAATATTTTAAATTTTTAATATTGCGACGCAAATATTGCGTCGCAATATTTTTAAATTAATTTTTTATGAAATATAAATATCAATAAAAATATTGCGACGCAATATTTGCGTCGCAATGTTTTAGCAGAATTAAAAATTTAAATTTTTAATATTGCGACGCAAATATTGCGTCGCAATATTTTTAAATTAATTTTTATGCAATAAAAATATTGCGACGCAATATTTGCGTCGCAATATTTTTAGCAGAATTAAATATTTTAAATTTTTAATATTGCGACGCAAATATTGCCGGCATCGGTCGTCGCCGATCGGGATCAGGTCTTGGATCGATCGCAACCGTCGGATCGTCGCCGATCTCGGACGGATCGCCACGGTCCGAGATCGGTCGTGGCCGATCGGGATCAGGGCTTGGATCGATCGCAACCGTTGGATCGTCGCCGATCTCGGACGGATCGCCACGGTCCGAGATCGGTCGTGGCCGATCGGGATCAGGGCTTGGATCGATCGCAACCGTCGGATCTTTGCCGATCGGACCGATTGCCGCGTCCGCGATCGGTCGTCGCCGATCGGGATCAGGGCTTGGATCGATCGCAACCGTTGGATCGTCGCCGATCTCGGACGGATCGCCACGGTCCGAGATCGGTCGTGGCCGATCGGGATCAGGGCTTGGATCGATCGCAACCGTCGGATCGTCGCCGATCTCGACGGATTGCAACTGTCCGAGATAGGTCGTGGCCGATCGGGATCAGGGCTTGGATCGATCGCAACCGTCGGATCTTTGCGATCGGACCGATTGCCACGGTCCGAGATCGGTCGTCGCCGATCGGATCAGGGCTTGGATCGATCGCAACCGTTGGATCGTCGCCGATCTCGGACGGATCGCGGTCCGAGATCGGTCGTGGCCGATCGGGATCAGGGCTTGGATCGATCGCAACCGTCGGATCGTCGCCGATCTCGGACGGATCGCCACGGTCCGAGATCGTGGCCGATCGGGATCAGGGCTTGGATCGATCGCAACAGTCGGATCGTCGTCGATCTCGGACGGATTGCAACGGTCCGAGATAGGTCGTGGCCGATCGGGATCAGGGCTTGGATCGATCGCAACCGTCGGATCTTTGCCGATCGGACCGATTGCCGCGGTCCGCGATCGGTCGTCGCCGATCGGGATCAGGGCTTGGATCGATCGCAACCGTCGGATCGTCGCCGATCTCGGACGGATCGCCACGTCCGAGATCGGTCGTGGCCGATCGGGATCAGGGCTTGGATCGATCGCAACCGTCGGATCAATCGTCGTCCGATAGATCGGAATCGCCACGGTCCGAGATCGGTCGTCGCCGATCGGATCAGGGCTTGGATCGATCGCAACCGTCGGATCGTCGCCGATCTCGGACGGATCGCCACGGTCCGAGATCGGTCGTGGCCGATCGGGATCAGGGCTTGGATCGATCGCAACCGTCGGATCTTTGCCGATCGGACCGATTGCCGCGGTCCGCGATCGGTCGTCGCCGATCGGGATCAGGGCTTGGATCGATCGCAACCGTTGGATCGTCGCCGATCTCGGACGGATCGCTCCGAGATCGGTCGTGGCCGATAGGGATCAGGGCTTGGATCGATCGCTACCGTCGGATCGTCGCCGATCTCGACGGATTGCAACTGTCCGAGATAGGTCGTGGCCGATCGGGATCATTAAAAATTTTATAGAATAAATTGTGATGCAATTTATCGTCGTAATTATTAACATTAATTATAAATATAATCATTTATAAATATTAACAAATAGCTTGCGACGCCTTAGCGACACACTTTAAAAAAATATAAATAAATATTGCGACAAAATATGTGTCGCAATATTATTAGAATACATATAACTGATTAAAATATTAAAAAATATTTGCGACGCAATTTCGTCGCAATTATTATAATAAATTTAAATATTTTCATTTAAAAATATTTAAAAAATAATTGCGACGCACTTATTGCGTCGCAATATATGTAATAACTTTTTTTTAATCAATTTAAATTATTAAAAAAATATTGCGACGCCTTAGCGACGCAATTATTAGAAAATAAAATTATTTTTCCCGCCAGGTGATGGCGCCAATTTAGCGACGCTTTAGCGACGCATTTATTGGCGTCGCTATATTTTCATAAAAGTATTTTTTACATTTATTAATGATGGATTAGCGACGCCCACGTGCGTCGCTAAGACAAAAAAAAAAAAATTATTGCGACGCAATTAGCGACGCCAAATTGGCGTCGCTAATTACCTATATTTAAACCCCCCTTTCTTCTTTCCTCCTTCCGGTCTGACCTAGCCGCCGCCGCCGTGACTCCCAGCCCCCCCGAAACTCCGGCGATCTCCTCCGACTCCCAGCCCCCCCGAGGATCTCCTCCGACTCCGGCTACCCACAATCTCAGGTTAGCCCCAAAAATCTAAAAAAAAAAATTTTTTTTTTTTTTTTTTTTCCTGCTGCCGTCTTCTCCGGCCACGGCAGGTCCGTGGCCGTCTTCTCCGGCCACGGCCGCTGCCGTGGCCGGCAGTGGCCTGGCCACGGTGGCCAGGCCACTGTTTAAAAAAAAAAATTTTTTTTTTTAACAGGGGGGAGGGGAGGAACCCCCCCCCCGCCCCCCCTTTTTTCCCGGCCACGGCCGTGGCCGCGGCCGGACAAGGCGGCCACGGCCGCTGCCGTGGCCGTCTTCTCCGGCCACGGCCGCTGCCGTGGCCGGCAGTGGCCTGGCCACGGTGGCCAGGCCACTGTATAAAAAAAAAAAAATTTTTTTTTAACAGGGGGAGGGGAGGAAACCCCCCCGCCCCCCCTTTGTTTTCCCGGCCACGGCCGTGGCCGCGGCCGGACAAGGCGGCCACGGCCGCTGCCGTGGCCGTCTTCTCCGGCCACGGCCGCTGCCGTGGCCGGCAGTGGCCTGGCCACGGTGGCCAGGCCACTGTATAAAAAAAAAAAAATTTTTTTAAACAGGGGGGAGGGGAGGAAACCCCCCCCCCCCCCCCCCTTTGTTTTCCCGGCCACGGCCGTGGCCGCGGCCGGACAAGGCGGCCACGGCCGCTGCCGTGGCCGTCTTCTCCGGCCACGGCCGCTGCCGTGGCCGGGCCACGTGGCCTGGCCACGGTGGTGGCCAGTGGCCACGGTGGCCAGGCCACTATAAAAAAAAAAATTTTTTTTTTAAACAGGGGGAGGGGAGGAAACCCCCCCCCCGCCCCCCCTTTTTTCTTCCGGCCACGGCCGTGGCCGCGGCCGGACAAGGCGGCCACGGCCGCTGCCGTGGCCGTCTTCTCCGGCCACGGCCGCTGCCGTGGCCGGCAGTGGCCTGGCCACGGTGGCCAGGCCACTGTATAAAAAAAAAAAAATTTTTTTTAAACAGGGGGGAGGGGAGGAAACCCCCCCCCCCCCCCCCCCCTTTGTTTCCCGGCCACGGCCGTGGCCGCGGCCGGACAAGGCGGCCAAAGTGGCCTTGTGTGAAAAAAAAAAAAAAAAATTTTTTTAAACAGGGGGGAGGGGAGGAAACCCCCCCCCCCCCCCCCCCCGGCCACGGCCGTGGCCGCGGCCGACAAGGCGGCCACGGCCGCTGCCGTGGCCGTCTTCTCCGGCCACGGCCGCTGCCGTGGCCGGCAGTGGCCTGGCCACGGTGGCCAGGCCACTGTATAAAAAAAAAAAAATTTTTTTTTTAAACAGGGGGGAGGGGAGGAAACCCCCCCCGCCCCCCTTTGTTTTCCCGGCCACGGCCGTGGCCGCCGGACAAGGCGGCCACGGCCGCTGCCGTGGCCGTCTTCTCCGGCCACGGCCGCTGCCGTGGCCGGCAGTGGCCTGGCCACGGTGGCCAGGCCACTGTAAAAAAAAAAAATTTTTTTTTTTAACAGGGGGGAGGGGAGGAAACCCCCCCGCCCCCCCTTTGTTTTCCCGGCCACGGCCGTGGCCGCGGCCGGACAAGGCGGCCACGGCCGCTGCCGTGGCCGTCTTCTCCGGCCACGGCCGCTGCCATGGCCGGCAGTGGCCTGGCCACGGTGGCCAGGCCACTGTTAAAAAAAAAAAATTTTTTTTTAACAGGGGGAGGGGAGGAAACCCCCCTTTTTCTTGTCCGGCCACGGCCATGTTAGTGGCCTGGCCACGGTGGCCAGGCCACTGTGAGGGGGAGGGGAGGAAACCCCCCCTTTTTTTCTTGTCCGGCCACGGCCGTTGCCGTTGGCCTGGCCACGGTGGCCAGGCCACTGTGCCATTTAGTGGCCTGGCCTGGTGGCCAGGCCACTGTAAAAAAAAAAAATTTTTTTTTAACAGGGGGGGGGAGGGGAGGAAACCCCCCCTTTGTTATCTTGTCCGGCCACGGTAGTGGCCTGGCCACGGTGGCCAGGCCACTGTGAAAAAAAAAAAAAAAATTTTTTCATAGCAGGGGGATGTCTTAATTTAAGCAGAATGTTTATTTAATTTACATATTATTTATGCAATAATTAATTTAAGCAGAATGTTTATGACAATAGTATTTGTGCATTTATACTCATTTACATTTGTTATGTCTTGATTATTTATATTTGCTGCAAACTTAATGATGCATTACATTTTGAAATGCTAAATAAAATGTTTTGTTGTTATATTATTTAATTTCCAGCAACAAATTACTAGTTTCAATGATTTACATTTTAGTATTCGCAAACATTTGTATTTGACACAATAATCTTAAAAAAGTTAGTGATTACATGTATAATTCACAAGAAGTTAAGAATAACAAGCATAAGTTCGATTGTCTTCGGACTTCATAATCACAGCACTTTAATTAACCTTTAGACCCGTTTGAGAATTTGTAAGCCTTAGTCTTGCAAATTCTCAAATTGTCCTGGTGGACAGTTTGGGAATATTTCTTGTGACATGTTAGTCTGCTAGTAATCATCGTGGGGTGAGATTTCGGTTTGCATTTGCTCATACGTTCTCCTAGTGTGGCTTATATACCACACATGTAGGAGAACATATGGGGAAATGCTGCCGAAATTTCAATGTTGCCGATCGATGATAATTAATAGCAGAATAACATATCACAAAAAATATTCTTGAATGGGATAGGGCCTTACCTTGTAGACATGGAGTGAAGGTAGAATTATTTAAGACACTTGAATTCTTGTGAAGTCTAATGACTAAACGCATCGCCTTATGGCCCGACACAAACTCAAGCCCTCTCTTTAGCCATTAACCTATGCATCGGTCCTTCCTAGCAATTGGTTGTAATTATATTAGTACATAAATATATCTAAATTATTTGCGTACTTATAAATGATTTAATTGGTTGTAATTAACCTTAATTAGTTGTGCCCAAGAAATAATTTAGATATATATGTATTAATACTAATATAGTTTTATTTTTTGGTTTTAATTAATGCTTTACCAGACTTTGTATAAGTCGGACAAAAATGAGCGGGACTCGCTCATGGATGTATGCAAGGATAAAAGATGGCTTGCTGAATCCAGATTTTCTGAATGGATTGGAAGAGTTTATCGCATTTGCATGTAGCCAACCTGAATGGATGGATGGGCCTAGGATTAGGTGCCCATGCAACTTCCACAGGTGTCAGAATAAAGCCTACAGAGATGTGGAAACTGTTAAGGTGCATTTGTGTAAGAAGGGTTTTGTGCCTGATTACTATGTTTGGTACTGTCATGGTGAACCAGAGGATATTCCAGCAGTTGTTATAGGCCAACAAGAGTCAATTCCCGTAGAAGAACCATTTGTGAATTTAAACACATATGAACAAATGGTTATGAATGCATCGGGTAATGACTTCAATCAGAATACATTTATGGAAGAACCAAACCCAGAAGCACAACAATTTTACGATATGTTGAGTGCTGCCAATCAAGAATTGTATCCTGGGTGTGAGGGTCATTCCCAGTTCTCTACAGCTGCTCGAATGTTGAATATTAAGGCAGAACATCGATTATCAGAAAAGGCGTTCAATTCTGTAGCTGAGTTAATCAAAGAAATTTGCCAAATGATAATGTTGCCGCAGACAGTTTTTACGCAACAAAGAAGTTGTTGCGTGGGCTTGGGCTTCCAGTTAATAAGATCGATTGTTGCTTGAACAATTGTATGATATTTTGGGGTGAAGACTCAGAGCTGAGATGGTGTAAGATTTGTGGGCAATCGAGGTTCAAAAACACCGAAGGAGGAGCCGGTACAAGTAGGAGGAAAAGTGTGCCTTACAAGAGGATGCATTACTTTCCTCTTACCCCACGCCTGCAGAGATTATATAGATCTGAGGCAACAGCTGCTGATATGAGATGGCATGCCGAACATGAATCTAAAGAGGATGAAATGCGGCATCCATCAGATTCAAAGGCTTGGAAGCAGTTCAATGAAAATCATCCTGATTTCGCTGAAGATATAAGGAATGTGAGATTAGGTCTTTGTACCGATGGCTTCCAACCATTTGGTCAAGCGGGGCAACAGTATTCATGTTGGCCTGTGATACTGACTGTATATAACCTTCCTCCGTGGAAGTGCATGAAAGATCCTGCAATGTTTTTAACCGTTTTGGTTCCAGGACCATCAAATCCTAAGGAAAAGATTGATGTCTTTCTGCAACCGTTGGTGGCCGAATTGAAAATGTTGTGGGAAACAGGAGTGGTAGCCTACGACATTTCTATGAAACAAAATTTCTTATTGAGAGCTGCTTTGATGTGGACAATAAGTGATTTTCCGGCATATGCAATGTTGTCTGGTTGGAGCACTGCTGGACGTCTGGCATGCCCTCATTGCATGTATGATTCGGATGCATTTACATTGCAGAAGAGTGGTAAGCAGTCATGGTTTGATAACCATAGGAAGTTCTTGCCCCAAATCATCCTTACAGGCGTAACTTGATCGCCTTCCGGAAGAACAAAGCAGTCACAAAATTTGCCGAACCGGTTAGGTCCGGCACGGATCTATTTGATTCTATAGAGCATTTGGGGTTGATGTATGCATGGGAACCAGATGCAGATAGAATAAATAGCCGTATATGTAAAGAACATAACTGGAAGAAGCGAAGTATATTTTGGGATTTGCCTTATTGGAGCACAAATCTCATCCGGCACAACTTGGATGTTATGCATATAGAGAAAAATTTCTTTGATAACATATTTAACACGGTGCTAAACATCCCGGGAAAAACAAAAGATACTGCAAAGTCAAGAGAAGAACTTAATCAGTACTGTAGAAGAGGTGATTTGAGAAGGAGTGCCGATGGGACCTATCCTAAAGCATGTTACACTCTTGACAGAAATTCACGAGAAGTTTTATGTAACTGGCTAAGAGGGTTAAAATTTCCAGATGGTTATGCCTCAAATATCGGTAGGTGTGTGGACATGCATAAGCTCAAGTTGTTCGGCATGAAGAGCCATGACTGCCATGTTTTCATGCAACGATTATTACCTATAGCTTTTCGTGAGTTGCTTCCGCAACATGTCTGGAAGGCAATTACGGAGCTCAGCTTATTCTTCAAGGAGTTATCTGCCGCAGTCATTACTTCTGCATCAATGGCAAGGCTTGAGGAGGAAATTCCAATTATTTTATGCAAGCTTGAGCGAATATTTCCTCCCAGTTTTTTTGACTCAATGGAGCATTTACCGGTTCACTTGCCATACGAAGCGAGCATAGCTGGTCCTGTGCAGTATCGCTGGATGTATCCATTCGAGAGGTAAATATATACATCATTAAGATATGTTGACATTTGAAATATTATTTCATTGCTTGAAAAATTCGTTAATTTTTTGTTGCAACTTTACATATAGGTATCTTAAGAAGTTAAAAAATAATGTGCGTAATAAGGCAGGGTTGAAGGTTCTATATGCAATGCACACTTGGTCGAAGAAGTTTCAGCTTTTGCCTCGCATTACTTTGAGGGTCACGTCCACACGAGGAGCCGAAATCATGGTCGTAACGATGACGTATGTGTGGATGAAGCAGAAGCTAATGACGGTAGAATATCAATTTTTAAAGCTATCGGCCGTTCATTTGGTGGGCAGAAGTCAAGAAATCTTAGCGATATGGAGTATAATGCAGCACATTATTACATCCTAATGAACTGTCGAGAAGTCGATCCATATATTGAGTAAGTGTATACTTCAATGCTAAATTGAAAATTTAAATTTATATAATAATATACCATAATATTTAATTTCTAACAGTAGTTTTCATCCTTTTCATCCCATAAGGATGTTTTGTGATAGACAACGACAGATGAATCCCGACATCAGTCAAGTTGCAATTGGGCAGAAATTAGAAATGGAGTTTGCTTACTGGTTTTATGAATTTGTGAGTAGTATCACTCAATCAATTTCGATAATGGCAATTATTTTTTGAATTGGATGTCAATAGCTTATTAATTTATAGGTCAACGGTCCATGGTCGACAACCGACAATATTTTCATTAAATGTCTATCGCAATGGCCATTGAAGACCGTAACAACCTCTACTGGCTATTTTGTAAATGGGTACAAATTTCAGATTGAACGATTAGCAGCTTCAAGAGGTACTCAGAACTGGGGCGTGTGTGTAAAAGGAGAAAGTGTTGGAGCAAATATGCAGGATTATTATGGAAAGTTAGTAGAGGTGGTTGAAGTTGAATATCCCGGTTGGCCTTTAAAACGAACCGTATTGTTTCGTTGTGATTGGTTCGATCCGATAATTCCTGTGGCAAAAGGGTTCATAACGACTATAATTTGGTTGAAGTGAACCATCGACGAAGATTACATAAATATGACCCATTCATCCTTGCATCCCAAGCTCAGCAAGTCTTTTACTGCGGATATCCAAGTTTGCGCAACGACAAGCGAGATTGGTGGGCCGTTTCTAAAATCGTCCCACGTTCAACAATCGTATTAGAGGAGAGTTCATCAAGTCAATCAGCCGAGTGCCCTGCATTTCAAGAGGATGAGATGGAACTGCATGCAATTGAGGACGACACAAGAGCTCCTGAAACATCACTTAGAGATCCAAGTGGTGATGTCCAAGAAATTGCGGATGCAAATGTTCGGTTTTCTTCCGATAATGAAACTGATTCGCAATCCGATATGGCATCGGATGTTGAACCAACATTTCACGAAACAAATGACACCGATTAAACATAAAGGTTTTTTAAAATTTAACTTTTTTTATAAGTGTTAAATTCTTACATAGTCAATCATTAATCGTAATTTAATTGTGTGAATCCATAGTATTTTCAGTATGAGGGGCAGAGGACGTAGTTTGGATCCTTCGACATCAGATCACATGAGCGTCGGAGATGGAGAGTTTGGATCTCCAGCAGAGGCGCAGCCTTCGACCTCTGCAGCAGTATTACCATCTACCCGATCGGCACAGACCTCCGAGAGTTCTTCCACCTTCGGCCGCACTTTACTTCGACTTGATGCTCAGGGGATGTAAGTATATATAATTACAAATATTTGTTAATGTTTTTAAGTCATTAACTTATAAACTTGCATTTTTTTAACAGATTCATTGAGCAGCATCATGTCTCCAGCCACATCAGCGCCGTTTTTCAGAGGCGTGCAGATCCCAGTGGCTACGATTGGTGCCACGTATCGCCGGCCACGAGGGAGTTTTATTTTTCCGAGTTTCAGGTAAACTTATTAAATACAATTTAGCAGTGATATATAATTCTTTAAAGTTAATAAATTCAGAAACTAACTGTTTATTTTAATGCAGAAAAAATTTACGTGGGATCCTGCCACCCATGATGCCATTAGGGCAGCATGGGAGGCTCTGACGCGACGCCGATACTCCGACATGCTTCATCGTTGGAGGTCGTCGGGTCAGCGTCCTGCGCACGTGCCAGAGGGTATTTGGCACGAGTGGCAGCAGGCCTGGGAGTCCGATGGCTGGCGCAGGAAGTCCGCATCAGCCAGCACGAACCGCCGATCTGAGAAGGGCGGTCGTGGCACGGGTCTCTCCTGTCATACATCGGGCTCCATTTCGATTCAGGAGCACAGACGGCGTATGGTAAGAAAACATAAATATTTTAATTACTATTTTAGTTCTTTACAAATATTTTTATTAATATCATTTTTTTTATTGTTATAGACTGAGCAGGAGGGCGGAGATCCTGGTGAGTTTCGTCTATTCAGGGCGACACACACCAGGAGGGACGGCTCCTGGGTCGATACGCGATCACGGGAGGTTGCGGTAAGAAATTAGATTTATGTAGTATCTGTTTAATTTTTAAAATTTTATTTCTAGAAATTTATTAACTTATTTATTATTGATTTCATAATTTCAAGGCACGAGTCGACGAGCTTCGATCCCAGGCATCACAGGTCGACTCTACTGATGGGGAGATGCCCGTCGAACTCTCAGTAGATGAGAGTCGACGTGTGTTTTTGGAGGCTGTTGGTGCCCAGCCACGAGACCGCAGGGTCTATGGTATGGGCACTAGAGCTTCTACATTTTTTCCCCATCAGGCCTCCAGCTCGCGAGTTCCTGTTGATCTTCCTCCCGAGCGTTTAGAGGAGCTTCGCAGTTCTATTGCAGAGGAGCTTCGCCAGGATTACGAGCAGGATTTTGAGGATCGTATGCGAGGCCGGGATCAGGAGGTTGCTGACATGCGAGATGAGATGCAGTATTTGCGGGATATGGTTAGACGCTTGTCGCAGAGTCTTCAGCCTCCATAGCCTCCACAGCTTCACGTGATCATTCAGATTCTTGATGTATTTTTCTTTTTTTTTATGTTGTAAAAACTTTTAAATTTTAATATATAAATTATTTTTGAAATTTATTATTGTTTGGATTGAGTGAAAAATGTTTGTATCAATATTTAGATTTAGCGAAATTTTATTAACCGTTTTAATTTTTAATTATTTAAATATTTTTTAAAAAAAAATTTTCGACGCTCTGCGACGCATAAAAATGCGTCGCTAAATTTAAAATTAAATTTTTTAAAAAATTAATTAATAAATATTGCGACGTAATTTATTGCATCGCAATATTTAAAATTAATATATAAAAATTAAAAATTTATTAATAAATATTGCGACGCATAAAATTGCGTCGCAATATTTAAAATTAATTTTTAAAAATTAAAAATTTATTAATAAATATTGCGACGCATCAAATTGCGTCGCAATAATAAAAAATAATTTTTAAAACAAATAAATTATTATTAAATCTTGCGACGCATTAATTGGGTTGCAATATTTAATAATAAATTTTTTTTTTTAAAATTTAATTTTAAATATTGCGACGCAATTATATGCGTCGCATATTTATTAATAAATTTTTAATTTTTAAATATTAATTTTAAATATTGCGACGCAATTTGATGCGTCGCAATATTTATTAATAAATTTTTTAAAAAATTTAATTTTAAATTTAGCGACGCATTTTTATGCGTCGCAGAGCGTCGCAGAGCGTCGCAATATTGCGACGCAATTGCGACAAAAGTGTATTGCGACGGGGAGTTGAGCGACGCCATCATTGCGTCGCAATTGCGTCGCTATACCATGTTTAGCGATGCAATTGCGACGCATTTTGGCGTCGCAATATTCTAAATTTCTTGTAGTGCTCGAAGGAATCATAGTTAAAGCTGACATGAAATGGCAGGCACGAAGGTAAAGAGTTCTACACTCCTTTCGCTTAACTGACGCAGGGCACTACGACCACATATGGGGCTCGACCTTAGTGAATCGGCCTTTCCTTCGCGGGCCCAACAGGTCCAGGGCGGTCTCTCCGAGTCTGCCACCTTTTCTCTCTCCTCGGCCATGAACAGTGTTCGCTCTCGGCCATGAACAGTGTCGGCCTCCATGAACAGTGTCGGCCTCTATGAACAGTGTTCGCTCTCGGCCATGAACAGTGTCGGCCTCCATGAACAGTGTTCGCTCTCGGCCATGAACAGTGTCGGCCTCCATGAGCAGTGTTCGGTCTCGGCCATGAATAGTGTAGGCCTCCATGAACAGTGTTCGCTCTCGGCCATGAACAGTGTCGGCCTCCATGAACAGTGTTCGCTCTCGGCCATGAACAGTGTCGGCCTCCATGAACAGTGCCATGCAAGCACTCTATAATCAATTCTCTACAAGGGACAGTTGGCTTCAACTCCAAACTATATCTTCTGTCCCAATGGCTGCACCTTGGGGCCCACATGCCTAACTTTATCACTTATCGTTGTCCGTGCAGGAATGCAAAAAAAAGAGATGACGTAGGGGATACGTCTGGCAAGCACCGTAGCGGTCGGCCATGCCCTGCAGCACCCCATGCTTCATGGACATCAGTTCTGATACTTCATCCATCAAAGTCATCGTTATGGAGCCTCAACCACTCAAGCCAGACAAACTCTTAAGCGTTTATAAGATAGGTAAGAGGGACTCCCAACGGGGTAACACACTCATAACGCTCCTAAACGCTCAAAGAGAGAGCTCTTCTCGGAGCCTCTCTCTGTCTCTCTTTCTCTTTTGAGCTTCCTCAAGCTCACGGCTGTTGCCCAGAGCGTTGACTTGAGCATCGAAGGGTCCCCGCCGGAATCTTCGGCCCCCAGGAGTTGTTTGCAGGCCCGCAGGCGCAAGGAGCTCGCCGAAGGACCCCGGGTTCGCTAGAGGAGGCGACCGAACTCTCAAGGCCGGTGATTTGGCATCAACGGATTGGCGCGCCAGGAAGGGGGGGCACGCACGGAGGGAAAGAAAGCTTTGTCTCCTTAAGCTATAAGTCTTCGTCCCCTCTAAGATAGGTATGGTGGTGATGCGCATGCCGAAGGTTCTCACCAATCGGCTGGGAGGCATTCACATCGCGCTAGGCAGCAAAAGGCCACCCTCTCTGCTCCTTCACCACCAACCTCAGCTGCTCTAATTAACCAGCTGGTCATCTTCCATCAACAAGTTCAAGCCTTGAATACGGCAGTTCATGAACTGCAGAAGTAACGCTCGGTGGCCGCTCAGCAGTAGCCCAAGCCTCTCACATCACTCGTGATAGCTGCACCCGTTAGTCAACGATTCATTCGTAGAAAATCTCTTCAGGGAGAGGTTGTCACTATCATGCATCATCTAAGCACCACCACCATGAAGATTTCAAGAGACTGCAGTCTCCTACCTCCCGCTCAAGCAGCCACTCCACCACTTAATCATCTGGTACTTAGATGAGGAAGCATCTGGATGAACAACACTGGCGGCTGGAAGAGCTCACTCAAAGGCCCAACAATCAGCCAGAGGTGGACTACGACATGGGTAGCAAAGTAATTTCTAAAAGGGATGAACTTGAGACATTATCCGTCACCTCAAGCATTTATGGGCATTTTAATCTCTTATGGTAGTAAGCCGAGAGGTATTGTTGTAATTAATGTAAGAAGGAAGATGAGGACAAAAGGCTTTGACTGTTGACTCCAACTTTCCTCTCTCTCCTTCTCTCTATTACACCCAAAAGCCAAACCGAGCCCAAAACCTTTTACAGATTTCGTTCTAGCTGCTCTCAAGCTCCAGCACCGAGGGCAATCAATCTCTTCAAAGAAAGAGCTAGGCAAAGGGCCCTCTCAGCAACTCCGTCGGCCTTTTTACTCCGCTGATATCAACACTCAGCAACGTCCTCGATGGACTCTCCCAGCAATTCATCTTCAACGACCGCCAACTGTCGAGGCTTTCCTCAACGGACTCCAGCTTTGTCCCAGTTTCTAGCTTCTTCCCGGCCACATGCATCTCATCCTGGCCTCCAAGGCGAGGGAAGGCCCAAGTAAGGGCAACGATACTTGCAATCCAACTAACATGATTCCCTGGGGGGCAGACCACCAACGGGCAGAAGTGCTCAAATCCGCAAAAGGAAAAACATGGGTGCTACAAGAGCAAAGTACATTGCACTTAAGACAGTTTTCTTTCATTAATACTTAAAAATGTTATGCAGTGAAGATTTACCTTGCATCAACATCCAAGACCAACCTCGCTTTGGCACCATAAGCCTGGGTCCAGCAGGGAGGGCCTCGGTCGGCCCCAAGCACCGGCACCATAAGCTCGGGTCCAGCAGGGAAGGCCTCGGTCGGCCCCAAGCGCCGGCACCATAAGCTCGGGTCCAGCAGGGAAGGCCTCGGTCGGCCCCAAGCGCCGGCACCATAAGCCCAGTGTACCATTGGTAGAGCAATGAACCATCAGCTCTCAACAACATGCCCGACTCTGGCCGGCACTCAAAGCCCGATGAACCATCGACACTCAAGCCCGAGGCCAGCTCGGCACCAAAAGCCAAAAACTGATTCAACGTCAAATGGCCAATCGACCTCAACGGCTCCCTCTGCCTCAACGGCATCATCATAGTCTCAACGGCTTCATTTCAGCCTCAGTGGCTTCAACTCTGTATCAATGGCCAATGGCCAATCGAGTAAGACCTTTATCTAAATTATATACTTGCAACACGTTGCTGGTTACTTTCAGCCATCAAGAAGCCCCAAGACAACTCATAGCTGGGAGAGGCCAACTCCTCAGCTCACAGTTGATGGGCACCCGCCTCCAAACTTCATGACAAGAGAAGAAGACCCAACTAGCTCACAGCCGGGAGAGGTCAACCCCCGACTCACAGTTAACGGGCATTCACTTCCGAGCACCACATCAGGAGGGGATTACTGGCTGCCCGTCAAAGGTAACCAACTTACCTTCAAACTTTGCTTAAAGTTCTTGAACAAGCAAAAAGCATGGCTCCAAAGAGCGTGATGATGTCTACACAAGGCATCACAAAAGGAGAGGAGTTTCCCCACCTCGAAGGAATCATAGTTAAAGCTGACCTGAAATGGCAGGCGCGAAGGTAAAGAGTTCTACACTCCTTTTGCTTAACTGACGCAGGGCACACAAGCTCAAGGAGTGTGGGGGGCATCTGATGGGGCCAGTGGGCCCCCCATAGGCCACTACGACCACATATGGGCTCGACCTTAGTGAATCGGCCTTTCCTCCGTGGGCCCAATAGGTCCAGGGCGATCTCTCCAAGTCTGCCACCTTTTCTCTCTCCTCGGCCATGAATAGTGTTCGCTCTCGGCCATGAACAGTGTTCACTTTCGGTCATGAACAGTGTCGACCTCCATGAGCAGTGTTCGCTCTCGGCCATGAATAGTGTTGGCCTCCATGAACAGGCCTCCATGAACAGTGTTCACTCTCGGCCGTGAACAGTGTCGGCCTCCATGAATAGTGTTCGCTCTTGGCCATGAACAGTGTCGGCCTCTATGAACAGTGTCATGCAAGTGAACAGTGCCATGCAAGCACTCTATAATCAATTCTCTACAAGGGACAATTGGCTTCAACTTCAAACTATATCTTCTGTCCCAATGGCTGCACCTTGGGGCCCACATGCCTAACTTTATCACTTATCGTTGTCCATGCAGGAATGCAAAAAAAAGAGATGACGTAGGGGATACGTCTGGCAAGCTCCGTAGCGGTCGGCCATGCCCTGCAGCACCCCATGCTTCATGGACATCAGTTCTGACACTTCATCCATCAAAGTCATCATTATGGAGCCTCAACCACTCAAGTCAGACAAACTCTTAAGCGTTTATAAGATGGGTAAGAGGGACTCCCAACGGGGTAACATACTCATAACGCTCCTAAACGCCCACAGAGAGAGCTCTTCTCGGAGCCTCTCTCTCTCTCTTTCTCTTTCGAGCTTCCTCAAGCTCATGGCTATTGCCCAGAGCACTGACTTGAGCGTCGAAGGGTCCCCGCCGGAATCTTCGGCCCCGGGACTTGTTTGCAGGCCCGCAGGCGCAAGGAGCTCGCCGAAGGACCCCGGGTTCGCTGGAGGAGGCGACCGAACTCTCAAGGCCAGTGATTTGGCATCAACGGATTGGTGCGCCAGGAAGGGGTGGCACGCACGGAGGGAAAGAAAGCTTTGTCTCCTTAAGCTATAAGTCTCCGTCCCCTCTAAGATAGCTATGGTGGTGATGCGCATGCCAAAGGTTCTCACCAATCGTGCTGGGGGGCATCCACATCGCGCTAGGCAGCAAAAGGCCACCCTCTCTGCTCCTTTACCACCAACCTCAGCTGCTCTAATTAACCAGCTGGTCATCTTCCATCAACAAGTTCAAGCCTTGAATACGACAGTTCATGAACTGCAGAAGTAATGCTCGGTGGCCGCTCAGCAGCAGCCCAAGCCTCTCACATCGCTCGTGATAGCTGCACCCGTTAGTCAACGATTCATTCATAGAAAATCTCTTCAGGGAGAGGTTGTCACTATCATGCATCATCTAAGCACCACCACCGTGAAGATTTCAAGAGACTGCAGTCTCCTACCTCCCGCTCAAGCAGCCACTCCACCCCTTAATCATCTGGTGCTTAGATGAGGAAGCATCTGGATGAACAACACCGGCGGCTGGAAGAGCTCACTCAAAGGCCCAACAATCAACTAGAGGTGGACTGCGACATGGGTAGCAAGGTAATTTCTAAAAAGGATGAACTTGAGACATTATCCATCACCTCAAGCATTTATGGGCATTTTAATCTCTTATGGTAGTAAGCCGAGAGGTATGGTTGCAATTAATGTAAGAAGGAAGATGAGGACAAAAGGCTTTGACTGTTGACTCCAACTTTCCTCTCTCTCCTTCTCTCTGTTACACCCAAAAGCCAAACCGAGCCCAAGACCTTTTACGGATTTCGTTCTAGCTGCTCTCAAGCTCCAGCACCAAGGGCAATCAATCTCTTCAAAGAAAGAGCTAGGCAAAGGGCCCTCTCAGCAACTCCGTCGGCCTTTTTACTCTGCTGATATCAACTCTCAGCAACGTCCTCGATGGACTCGCCTAGCCATTCATCTTTAACGACCGCCAAATGTCGAGGCTTTCCTCAACGGACTCCAGCTTTGTCTCGGTTTCTAGCTTCTTCCCGACCACAGGCATCTCGTCCTGGCCTCCAAGGTGAGGGAAGGCCCAAGTAAGGGCAACGACACTTCCAATCCAACTAGCATGATTCCCTAGGGGGCAGACCACCAGCGGGCAGAAGTGCTCAAATCCGCAAAAGGGAAAACATGGGTGCTACAATAGCTAAGTACACTGCACTTAAGACAGTTTTCTTTCATTAATACTTAAAAATGTTATGCAGGGAAGATTTACCTTGCATCAACATCCAAGACCAACCTCGCTTTGGCACCATAAGCCTGGGTCCAGCAGGGAGGGCCTCGATCGGCCCCAAGCACCGGCACCATAAGCCCGGGTCCAGCAGGGAAGGCCTCGGTCAGCCCCAAGCGCCGGCAACATAAGTCCGGGTCCAGCAGGGAAGGCCTCGGTCGGCCCCAAGCGCTGGCACCATAAGCCCGGGTCCAGCAAGGAAGGCCTCGGTCGGCCCCAAGCGCCGGCAACATAAGCCCAGTGTACCACTGGCAGAGTAATGAACCATCAGTTCTCAACAACAAGCCCGACTCCGACCGACACTCAAAGCCCGATGAACCATCGACACTCAAGCCCGAGGCCAGCTCGGCACCAAAAGCCAAAAACTGAATCAACGTCAAATGGCCAATCAACCTCAACGGTTCCCTCTGCCTCAACGGCATCATCGTAGTCTCAACGGCTTCATTTCAGCCTCAACGGCTTCAACTCTATATCAACGGCCAATGGCCAATCGAGTAAGACCTTTATCTAAATTATATACTTGCAACACGTTGCTGGTTACTTTCAGCCATCAAGAAGCCCCAAGATAACTCACAGCTGGGAGAGGCCAACTCCTCAGCTCACAGTTGACGGGCACCCGCCTCCAAACTTCATGACAAGAGAAGAAGACCCAACTAGCTCACAGCCGGGAGAGGTCAACCCCCGACTCACAGCTAACGGGCATTCACTTCCGAGCACTGCATCGGGAGGGGATTAATGGATGCCCTTCAAAGGTAACCAACTTACCCTCAAACTTTGCTTAAAGTTCTTGAACAAGCAAAAAGCATGGCTCCAAAGAGCGTGAAGATATCTACACAAGGCATCACAAAAGGAGAGGAGTTTCCCCACCTCGAAGGAATCATAGTTAAAGCTGACATGAAATGGTGGGCGTGAAGGTAAAGAGTTCCACACTCCTTTTGCTTAACTGACGCAGGGCACACAAGCTCAAGGAGTGTGGGGGGCATCTGATGGGGCCAGTGGGCCCCCCATAGGCCACTACGACCACATATGGGCTCGACCTTAGTGAATCGGCCTTTCCTCCATGGGCCCAACAGGTCCAGGGCGGTCTCCTGAGTCTGTCACCTTTTTCTCTCTCCTTGGCCATGAACAGTGTTCGCTTTCGGCCATGAACAGTGTCGGCCTCCATGAATAGTGTCGGCCTCCATGAACAGTGTTCGCTCTCGGCCATGAACAGTGTCGGCCTCCATGAACAGTGTTCGATCTCGGCCATGAACAGTATCGGCCTCCATGAACAGTGTTCGCTCTCGGCCATGAACAGTGTCGGCCTCCATGAACAGTGTTTGCTCTCAGCCATGAACAGTGTTCGCTCTCGGCCATGAACAGTGTTGGCCTCCATGAACAGTGTTCGCTCTCGGCCATGAATAGTGTCGGCCTCCATGAACAGTGTTCGCTCTCGGCCATGAATAGTGTCGGCCTCCATGAACAGTGCCATGCAAGTGAACAGTGCCATGCAAGCATTCTATAATCAATTCTCCACAAGGGACAGCTGGCTTCAACTCCAAACTACATCTTCTGTCCCAATGGCTGCACCTTGGGGCCCACATGCCTAACTTTATCACTTATCGTTGTCCGCGCAGGAATGCAAAAAAAAAGAGATGACGTAGGGGACACGTCTGGCAAGCTCCGTATCGGTTGGCCATGCCCTGCAGCACCCCATGCTTCACGGACATCAGTTCTGACACTTCATCCATCAAAGTCATCATTATGGAGCCTCAACCACTCAAGCCAGACAAACTCTTAAGCGTCTATAAGATGGGTAAGAGGGACTCCCAACGGGGTAACACACTCATAACGCTCCTAAACGCTCACAGAGAGAGCTCTTCTCGGAGCTTTTCTCTCTCCCTCTCTCTCTCTCTTCTCTTTCGAGTTTCCTCAAGCTCATGGCTGTTGCCCAGAGCAGTGACTTAAGCGTCGGAGGGTCCCCGCCAGAATCTCCAGTCCCTGGGACTTGTTTGCAGGCCTGCAGGCGCAAGGAGCTCGCCGGAGGACTCCGGGCTCGCTGGAGGAGGCGACCGGACGCTCGAGGCCGGTGATTTGGCGTCAACAGTTCCAATCTTCTCAATCACTTTGAAAGGACTGTCATATATCTAAGCATTAGTCCATGATGAAGCTTAATCTTTCCCATCTTCCAAATTTACAAAGTAACCTTCAAAAGAACTCTGTCACTTGGTTGAAACTCCAAAGGCCTTCTCCTTCTGTCGGCAAATTTTTCATTCTGCAGACAGCATTGGACAAGCTTTCCTTTGCATCCTCTATCAATTGAGATTTTTCACAGGCCATGCGATATGCCACTGGACATTTCCCCGTGTCTTCATGAAGTACCACTTGCAATGGGCTTAAATGTTGAAATCCCATGCAAATTTCCACTGGACTTAAACCTGTTAAGGATGATTTCTGTTGATTGTAGCTGAATTGTGCCACGTCCAACAATTCATATCAATTCCTTTAGCTTGCAGGCACATAGTGACGCAAATATTTCTCCACAAGTCCACTAATCCTTTCCGTTTGCCATCGGTCTGTAGGTGATATACTGTAAAAAGCCGTAGTTTCGTGCCATACATTTTGAACAATGATGTCCAGAATTTTTTCGTGAACCTCAGATCACGATCACTAGCTATCTTAGTCGGCCCACCAAAATTTTTACTATCCCACTGCTAAAGATTGCATATTTGAAAATTTGATCCATAACCACAAATATAGACCTCATCCTATTTACCTCTGGAAATCCAGTTATAAAGTCCATTGAAACTAAAATCCATGGCTTCTCTGGAATAGAAAGTGGCTGCAAAAGACAAGCATCCTTTCTCCTCTCCACTTTATCCATCTAACATATGTAACATGTTCTAATATAGAGCTCAATATCCTCTTACATTCTAGGCCAATAATATGATCTACACAAAAGCGCCATATCATTCATTCCATCCCCGGATGACCTGCCCATTGTGGGTCATGATTCTCTTTCAGAAGCATCTGCCTAAGACCTCCTTTTGGAACAAACAACCAGCCACCTCTCGCATAAAGAAGCCCGCTATCAACCCAAAACTTCCAAATAAACCCGGCTTGAACTGCTTCCACAACCTTCGCATACTTATGATCCTCACTCGTAAAGTCTCTAAGTTGCTACAGAAATTTGTTGTTAAAAGAGCTAATCGCTGCAAGCTATGCATCCAGATTCTTCCTACTCAAGGAATTAGCAACCATATTTTGTTTCCTCGGACAACGAATCCAGTCGAAACTGAACTCAGCCAGAAATTCCTGCCATCGTGCTTGCTTTGAAGTCAATTTTTTCTGTGTTGTGAAATAAGTGTTAGCTCTGTGACAACCAGAAGTAGTTATTCCCAAGTAAATAATGTCTCCATTTTTCCAAATAATGCACTACAACTGTTATTTCTTTCTCATGGACCGAATACTTCTACACTTCTGCATTTAATTTTCTACTCTCAAATGCAACTGGGTGTCTCTCCTGTACCAAAACTCACTAATTGCTATCCCTGATGCATTCGTATGTACTTCAAATGGCTGATCAAAATTAGGAAGTTTCAACGCTAGCTCAAATGCTATGCAACTCTTCATTGCATCAAAACCTTATTGATACTCCTCATTCCAGTCCCACGGCCTATCTTTTCAGTAAATCCGTCAAAACACCAACAATCTTCAAATAACCTCAGATAAATTTGCGGTCATAATTTGCCAAGAAATGCTCTCAAATCAGCAATTTCCTTAGAAAATGGCCAATCTAGAATAGCCTTAACCTTATCCTCTTTCATATGAATTTGACCTTGGCTAATTTTATATCCCAAAAACGACACATATGGTTGACAAAATCTACACTTCTCTTTCTTAATGTACAACTTATGTTTCCTTAAAGCAAAAAACACCAAAGATAAATGCTTCAAATGATCATCCAATGTGTTGCTAAATATGACAATATCATCCAATTATACCACTACAAATTCATCTAGATACTCATAAAGAACATCATTCATTAGATTATAAAAAGTAGTTGGTACATTCTTCAAACCAAATGGTATCACTAAAAATTTAAATGCCCCATACCTTGTTACACATGTTTTTGCCTCATCCCTTGTTACACATGTTTTTGCCTCATCCCCTTCCACAATTCAAACCTGCTAATACCCAAATCTAAGATTCAACTTGGTAAAGAATTTTGCCTTTACCAAGGAAGACAAGCCCTTTAACTTCCTTGCCAGGTTGCAAGGATGGGCTTAGCCGGAGCTTCGTAGGAAAAAGGTGAAAGATATTCCTTCAGCCTTTGCAGGGGCAGAGACACTAGTGGACTTTCGCATCACCACTACTCCGGGTGACGACGCCCAAGGAAAGGGCAAGCGCAAGAGTGTGTCACCACTACGAGATCGAGTAGGCAAGACAGAGGGTGTGCCAGCACATGCAACAGCAAAACCGAAGGGACAAGCGAGATTCAATAGATGCTTCATATGTGGAGGGCCACATCTGGCATGGAAGTGTCCAGAGAAGGTGACGACAGCAGCCTCCATCATCACCTAAGAAGACAGGACATCCAAGTTCGGAGAAGGGGTCAATAATGAGGGTAGCCCCACTACAAGTAATAGGAACCTTGACCACAAAGACACACAGCCAAGTTTGATGAATGTAAGGGCTTGGGTCAATAGGAGGATAGTGCGGACCTTGGTTGACACCAGCGCGATGCAATTTTGTGAGCCAAGGAGCGGCACACAAATTGGGCATTGGAGTGCTTTCCAAGCCTCGTCGGGTGAAGCCTGTGAACTCCAAGGAGATGGAGTCTTTCGGTTAAGCAGAGGCCACATTGAAGGTGGGCTCATAGCGAGGATGCTGCAGCATGACGATCTTGCTAATCGACGATTTCGACATGGTATTGGGCGTGGATTTCTTTGTCAACGCCAAGGCCGAAATTATGCCTCATCGTGGAGGCATGCTGATCTGGAGGTGTAGGCATCCTTGTTTCATTCTAGCAGTGGGGCGAGGCAAGGCAGCGAAGGGCTGAGCCCCATCACCAAACTTGAGGTTGCGCGGCGACCTCGCGCCTAGGCAGCAGCGCATGCAGGAACTGAGGTGGCGCGTGCGCAGCGGGCTTAGGCATGGCGGCCTGCGGCAGGAGGCAGCAGGCGGGATGGTTCGGCGAGTGGGCTATCCAATCGGGGAGGCATCAGAGGGTGCGCATGGCATGATACAGCATTGGGACCCAAGAAATTTTGGTCAGGTGGGCCAAGGTGCGCGGCAACGAGGTGCGCCTGGAGGGCGCACAGTGTGGCAGCATGAAGCCCCGGCATGGCTTGATGAGGGCATCAAGATTTTAGGGGGAAGGACTTGTCATGGCTCCGGTATCACGGCACGCGGCAGGAGCATGCACAGGCCGAGCCAGGCGCATGGATGGCACATGCCAAGGAGTGGCACGGAGGCTTGCATGGCTAGACATGGTGGGCAAGGTTGGCGTGTGGCCATGCGCATACGCATGCGCAGGTGACATGGGCACTGGGCCGGGCCGCCCATGGCTCGGCCCAGGCCGGCACGAGCCAGGCCGTGCCTGGCATGGCCTGACAGCTATAATATCGGGCCGTGCCTAGCATGGTCCAGTAAAAGTGGTCGTGCCAGGCTTGGAAAGTCTAGCCCGCAAACCAAGCCCGGCATGGCACATCGCGGGCCTGGGCTGGCATGGCCCAGTCATGCTAGGCATGGCATGACACGCGTGCCAGCCCAACACGGCCCATAAGGGCCTGGGCCGGCATAGCCTACAAGGCCTAATATTAAAAAAAAATAAGTAAAAAAAATTTGGACAATTTCTAGCCGTTGGAAATGGCTAGAAATGGTCTTAAATGGGCCATGCCCAGTCTGGCCCATGGCGGGCCGTGCCTGGCACCGCCCATTTAGTGTTGTTAGGGGCCGTGCCGGCACGGCCCCTGGCGGGCCTTGCTAGCCAGGAATGGCCCAGTGCCCATATCTACGCGTAGGGCACGCAGGCCAGCAAGAGGCGCTGGGTATGTGTAGACCACCCGGTGCAGGCGCACATGCAGGCGGTGCATGCAGCCTTTGCCAGTAGGCACATGCGGGCCCAGGCGAGGGAGAAGCAGGGGTGCGCACATGCATGCACCCAAAGGTGGGCTAGGTTGGTGGGTGGCCAGCCATGTGCTCGGGCACGTGAGCACGATGCAGGACAGGCGCGGGATTGACCCATAGCCCAGGCATGCATGTGGTGCGAACACAGACCAGACGCACCCGCCCAGCCTGGTGGGTGCCTAGGCTGGCGCTTGCACCTAGCTTGGCCCGCGCCCAGCCTGGCAGCGCGCCTAGGTTGGTGCGCACACGGCTTGGACACTGTAGGGATGCTGGGTGCACATTATGGACTTCATCTATAAAAGGAGAGGCGAACTCAAGGCCAACGGTCATCTATCATCTGGGGGTGATCATCCATCATCCAAGAGAGACCAGCCCACGGCCAGGGAGGGTGCGTGAGGTTGGTGGATGGCCTGATCAGTGGAGATCATGGCGTGCAGAGGCATCCGAGCTAGCGGAGGCTTTCGGGTGGACGGCCATCTAGTGGAGGTTGGCTAAGCATCACGGTGCGCAACCAAGCAGGAGGTTTGGCACACACTGGTCTAAGCCAGGCAGGCTTGGACGTGGACGGGACTTGGCCGGTGCACACTGGAGGTGCGCGCACCGTGCGCAGGTGCAAGGTGCCAAAAGTCAGTTTCATGTTCTGAGTGAGGATGGGACGGGCACATTGAGAGCTTTTTATAAGGGACAGAGAGGAGTGTTTGGCCTACAGGCAACCTCATTATATTCAAAGTGCTTAGTGAAAAAGTCTTTGGTTGGGAAGGTGTTACTTCCCGTATATCTGTGTGTTTGAGGGAACTTGGCTTTGGGTTTGTTATTTTTTATCTTTGTGGGGTTTAGGCTTGTTAAGGGAGGGAACTCTTAGCGCCATCACCAATAGATTCAAGGACTTGGTGCGCAAAGGGCGCTTGCGCATGCCGTTTTGAGGTCCGATGACATGTATGCCCGCTTAGTCCGCCTTATGCCATGCTTAGCCCAGCTTGGCCATGCGCTGCACGCCCATCGCACGCTCTACACGAACAACCTCGCCTGGCCACCTGATCAATCCACCTCCAATCTACCATAGCCCAATATGCGCCCCGCCCATGCATCACTTGGCCCCACATGCATTATCCATGCACACTCCAATCTGCATCCATGCACGCTTGTGCTCGCTCAACTCAACATGCTTACCTGGCATGCCGCTCCGCTTGCACCTCCTCCTGCCACGCACTCCACCTACACCTCTGCCGCATAGTATGCATGCGGCCTGCACTAGCCCTAGTGCGTTCTATGCCTTGGTGCGCGCACGTAGCTCTACATGCCCTTCGTCCTAGCTTGGCGCCAAGCTATGCCATGGCCAGGCACCGTGCTGCCAATGGCTATGCTGCTGCAAACCAGTTATGGCTTGTTCCTTACCAACCCTGACGCAGTCCCACTTAGCGCTCAACCTCATGCCTGGCTCGGCTTGATAGGGAATACAATAAATATTCCTCTAATAAGATCACTATTAGTACGGCCAAGCACGTAGTTATGATAAAATCAACAAAAAACACAGAATAATAATAGGAACCAAAATCCAAAAAAAAAAAAAATAGCGAGAGACGAGGATTTTACATGATTCACCCAAATTGGGCTACGTCCACGGTGGCACAGGATCTGCAAGGCTTCACTAAGAGTTGAATCAGGTACAAACCCTCAAAATACTTTCTCTCAGAAACTCTTATGATCCAGAGAGTTGAATCAGGATTACAGCACACGGAGGATGTCCTCACAGAGCCTCCTATTTTTTTTTTGCTCAACTTCACCGGTTGAAGAAGACACCACAAGGATCGAAGACTCTCTTCCAATCTAATCACATCCCAAAACTAGCTCCACACTTTTGGCAACCATCAACTGATTTCCAAAACTGGCTCCACACTTTTGGCAACCATGGACTGATTTGCTGCCTTGAAAATCTCCAACAAATCCTCCCTAAGATCGGATTTGGAATTTGCAACAAATTCTCCCCAAAATCAGCTTCCTTAGTTGGCCAAATCGAATTCAAAATTCGAATTCAAACTCCCTCTTGATGAAATTAAGCTCCATCCATAACAATCTCCCACTTGGAGATTAATGACATCAATCTTAGATCTACCTTCTTTCTCTGTGTCGCGCTCTCCTGATCTATCTCTTGGAAAGCTTCACCAAGTTGCACAGAGACTCAACTTGTCTCTGCTCATAACCTTGGTGAACATATCTGCAGGATTCTTAGCTCCTTCAATTTTCTCCAGCTTCAACTGCTCCTCATCCAACGCATTGCATATGAAATGATACCTAAGCTGAATGTGCTTGGTTCTTGCATGAAATGCTAGATTCCTTGCCAAGTGAACTGCGCTTTGGTTGTCGCTCCATAATGTATTACACTCGTGCTCCTTGCCGAGCTCCTCCATCAATCTCTGTAACTAGACCATCTCTTTACTAGCTTCAGTGATCGCCACATACTCAGCTTCTGTAGTAGATAATGCCACTATCTTCTACAACTGAGATACCCAGCTCACTACTGTATCACCGACAGTAAAAACATAACCAGTGGTGCTCCTCCCACTGTCTCTCTCACCAGAGTGATCTGCATCTACAAATCCCTATACTTGAAGACTATCACCTCCATAGCATAAACTGTAAGTTGACGTACCCCTGAGATATCTCAAGATCCACTTCACTGCATTCTAGTGCTCCTTGTCTAGATTCTGTATTGTACCTGCTGACTGCTCCCACTGCTTGTGCGATATCTGGTCTTGTGCAAACCATTGCATACATTAGACTTCCCACGGCTGAGGCATATGGAATTCTAATCATCTCATCCCTTGCCTTCTGAGTTGTTGGATACAACTGCTTGCTGAGCTTGAAGTGTATTGCCAAAGATGTTGATGCTACCTTTGCATTCTCCATATTGAACCTCTTCAGTACCTTTTCTACATAGTCCTCCTGAGATAGCCACAGCTTCCATTGTTTTCTATCTCTATTGATCATCATGCCAAGAATCTGCTTCGCTTCTTCCAAATCTTTCATTGAGAACTTCTTTGCCATCAGTTTCTTGAGCTCTTCTATCTTTCTCATACTGAAACCTGCTACAAGCATATCGTCCACATACAAGGATAAAATAATGAACTCATTTGTAACGCACCTCTGAAAGTACACACAATGATCTGACTAGCATCTCGTGAAGCCTTTCTCTAGCATGAAACTGTCAAACTTGAGGTACCATTACAGCGGAGCCTGCTTCAGACCATACAAACTTTTCTTCAATCTGCAGACCATATCATCCTTTCCTCTGACCTAGAAACCTTCTGGCTGGTGTATGTACAGCTCCTCCTCCAAATCTCCATGAAGAAATGTTGTCTTCATATAGCTTTTCTAGATGAAGATCCTCCACTACTACCATGCTCAGAATCACCCTAATGGATGTCATCTTGACTACTGAGGTAAAGATCTCCTGAAAGTCAATTCCCTCTTTTTGTGCATAACCCTTGATAACTAACCTTGTCTTGTATCTCTTGGTACCATCAACCTCATTCTTCATCTTGTACACCCATTTGTTAAACAGAGCTTTCTTGCCAGCGGGTAACTTCATAAGATCCCAAATCTTGTTTTGCTTTAAAGAGTCCATCTCCTCTTTCATAGCCAACTCCCACTTGACATTAGCTTCATCCTGCATGACTTCAACAAAACATTCTGGCTCTCCAAAATCTATGTACAAAACATAATCATTAGAAGAATACCTCTGTGATGGCCTGGTAACCCTTGTGGTCCTCCTCAACTGTGGGGACACCGGCTAAGGTACCGATGTATGCATGTGGCTGTCTGTTCCAACCACATCTTCCTCCTTCACATCCTTGGAGTTTCCATCTTCAGTTTTCACTCGGGGAATTTCTCCATCTCTGACAGGATCGAGTTCTATAAACTCCTGTTTCTTTTCTTCCACTGCATCCTTCCTGTCTTTGTAAGTATGCTTTTCATCAAATACCACATTCCTGCTCCGAATGATCTTATTGTTCTGAAATCCTAAAGCTTGTAGCCATACTCATCGCCACCGTATCCAATGAAAATATACTTTGTAGACTTGGAGTCCAACTTACTCCTCTTCTCTTTCTCAATCAGAGAATAAGTAATGCAGCCAAATACTTTAAGAAAAAGAAAGTTTTACCTATTTTCCTGTCCAAACCTCCTCTGGAATCCCATTATCCAATGCACTGTATGGACTCCTGTTGATCAAATACACTGCGGTGTCCAGTGTTGCCGCCTAAAAATATGTAGATAGACATGAGTCAAACCTCATACTCCTCTCTCTCTTTCTCAAGAATGGTCCTGTTCATTCTTTTTGCCACACCATTCTGCTCTGGTGTCCCTGGGACAGTCTTGACCCTTCTGATTCCATGCTCTGTGCAGTAGATATCAAACTCTCTGCTGCAGTATTCACCACCGTTATCTATCTTGAGACACTTGAGACTTGCTCCAGTCTGGCTTTCACACATGACTCTCCATCTCTTGAAGATGCCAAAGACCTCAGACTTTTCCTTCAAAGCAAACACCCAGACTTTCCTGCTGAAATCATCTATAAACATGACAAAGTACTTATTGCCCGCATATGATGCCACTGTTGCTGGACCCCAGACATCTGAATGAACCAACTCCAGCCTTTCAGTCTTCTTTTGAGTTCTTGCTAACTGAAAACTTACTGCTTTCTACTTACCATAGATACACTCTTCACAAAACTCTAGATTCACCTTCTTTAGCCTAGGTAGAAGCTCTTTCCTGTATAGAATATTCAAGTTCTTCTCACTAAGATGACCGAGCCTCCTGTGCCATAATGTAGTCACTGTACCCCTGTCTCCTGCTGCCACTGAAACTGAACTCTCACTATCTGCCAAGAAGTAGAGAGTGCTTGTCCGCTTTCCTTTGACAACAACCATAGACCCTTTAGTAATCTTCCACTGAGAATTACCAAAAATGGATACATAACCCTCATCATCAAGCTGGCTGGTAGAAATTATGTTTTTCTTTAACTCTGGGATGTTATCTGTCTTGTGCAAGTCTCAATTCTCCGCCTATCACTGGCTTAAGTACAATTGTTCCTTTACCCATAATTCTGCACTATTGTCCATTGCCAACTATGATATGACCAAAATCTCTTTGGACAAAATCCAAAAATAGGTGTCTCTTTGAGCTGCAATGGTAAGAAGCCCCTGAGTCTACAAACCACAAATCTGAGTTTGCCCCATCACTGGCTGATAGGCACACATCCTCAAAATTACGCTTAATAGTACTCACAACATTTGCTTCCTGACCTTCTATCTTGCTCTCTGTACCTTTTTCCTTCTTCTTACCCCAACAATCCTTGCTCATGTGACCTTTCTTCCCGTAGTTCCAACACTTCATGGGAAATCTCCATTTGGACTTTCTTCTGCTCTTGGACCGACCTTTCTCTGACTTTTTCCTCTCTTATGATCTTCTCTGGTATCCACCATGAGTGCAGCACTTGTAGAAGTCCCACCCACAGCCTTTCTTCTCATCTCATCATTAATATACAACTAACTGCATCATTGAATGTAAGGTTACCTGCTACCGAGTTGCTGACTGTCATCATAAGATTGTCCCAACTCTCTGGCAAGGAACATAAGAAAAGAAGAGCCCTGAATGAATCATCAAAAGCAACAGAGACCGACCCTAATTGATTAATCATTGTGTTGAACTCGTTTAGATGCTCCGTCACTGAGCTATTCTCAGCCATCTTCAAATTGAAGAGCTTTTTCATGAGAAATATCTTGTTTGAGGTGGAAGGTTTTTCATACAACTTTGTTAAAGCGGTCATCATATCCACAGTGGTCTTTTCCTTTGCAATATTATACACCACTTGAGATGTCAACGATAATTTGATCATGGCCAGGGCTTTCCTATCTAGAATCATCCAATCTGAGTTGCTTATTGAATCCGGCTTCTTTCCCTCTAATGGAAGGTAAAGATCCTTCTGATATAGGTAATCCTCAATTTGCATCCTCCACCATCCAAAATTGTGACAATTGAATTTCTCAATTTTGATATTATCTTCTGTCATCTCTTTGTTGATTTGTTCGACCATAATAATATGAAGAAAACCAAGCTCTGATACCAATTTGATAGGGAATACAACAAATATTCCTCTAATAAGATCGCTATTAGTATGACCAAGCACGCAGTTGCTATAAAATCAATAAAAAAATTTAGAATAATAATAGGAACCAAAATCTAAAAGAAAACAATGGGAGATGAGGATTTTATGTGGTTCACCCATACTGGGCTATGTCCACGGCGGCACAGGATCTACAAGGCTTCACTAAGAGTTGAATCAGGTACAAGCCCTCAAAACATACTCTCTCAGAAACTCTTATGATCCAGAGAATTGAATCAGGATCTACAACACACGGAGGATGTCCTCACAGAGCCTCCTATTTTTTTTTTTGCTCAACTTCACCGGTTAAAGAAGACACCACAAGGATCGAAGACTCTCCTTCAATCTAATCCCATCCCAAAACTGGCTCCCACTTTTGGCAACCATGGACTGATTTTCAAAACTAGCTCCACACTTTTGGCAACCATGGACTGATTTGCTGCCTTGAAAATCTTCAACAAATCCTCTCCAAGATCAGATTTGGAATTTGCAACAAATCCTCCCCAAAATCAGCTTCCTTAGTTGGCCAAATCGAATTCAAAATTAGAATTCAAACTCCTCTTGATGAAATTAAGCTCCATCTATAACAATCTCTCACTTGAAGATTAATGACATCAATTTTAGATCTACCTTCTTTCTTTATGCCGCGCTCTCCTAATCTATCTCTTGGAAAGCTTCACCAAGTTGCAACAGAGACTCAACTTGTCTCTACTCACAACCTTGGTGAACATATCTGCAGGATTCTTAGCTCCATCAATTTTCTCTACCTTCAACTGCTCCTCATCCAACGCACTGCGTATGAAATGATACTTAAGCTGAATGTGCTTGGTTCTTGCATGAAATGCTGGATTCCTTGCCAAGTGAACTGCGCTCTGGCTGTCGCTCCATAACGTATTACACTCGTGCTCCTTGCCGAGCTCCTCCATCAACCTCTGTAACCAGATCATCTCTTTACTAGCTTCAGTGATCGCCACATACTCAGCTTCTGTAGTTGACAATGCCACTATCTTCTGCAACTGAGATACCCAGCTCACTGCTTATCACCGACAGTAAAAACATAACCAGTGGTGCTCCTCCCACTGTCTCTATCACCAGAGTGATCTGCATCTACAAATCTCTGTACTTGAAGACTATCACCTCCATAGCACAAACTGTAAGTTGACGTACCCTGAGATATCTCAAGATCCACTTCACTGCATTCCAGTGCTCCTTACCTGGATTCTGCATGTACCTACTGACTGCTCCCACTGCTTGTGCGATATCCAGTCTTGTGCAAACCATTGCATACATTAGACTTCCCATGGCTGAGGCATATGGAATTCTAATCATCTCATCCCTTGCCTTCTGAGTTGTTGAACACAACTGCTTGCTGAGCTTGAAGTGTGCTGCCAAAGGTGTTGACACTACCTTTGCATTCTTCTTATTGAATCTCTTCAGTACCTTTTCTATATAGTCCTCCTAAGATAGCCACAGCTTCCGTTGCTTTCTATCTCTGTTGATCCTCATGCCAAGAATCTACTTCGTCTCTCCCAAATCCTTCATTGAGAACTTCTTTGCCATCAGTTTCTTGAGCTCTTCTATCTTTCTCATACTGAAACCTGCTACAAGCATATCGTCCACATACAAGGATAAAATAATGAACTCATTTGTAACGTACCTATGAAAGTACACACAATGATCTGACTGGCATCTGGTGAAGCCTTTCTCTAGCATGAAACTGTCAAACTTGAGGTACCATTGCCACGGAGCCTGCTTCAGATCATACAAACTTTTCTTCAATCTGTAGACCATGTCATCCTTTCCCCTGACCTGGAAACCTTCTGGTTGGTGCATGTACAGTTCCTCCTCCAAATCTCCATGAAGAAATGCTGTCTTCACATCTAGCTGCTCTAGATAAAGATCCTCCACTGCTACCATGCTCAGAATCACCCTGATGGATGTCATCTTGACTATTGGAGAAAAGATCTCCTGAAAGTCAATTTTCTCTTTCTGTGCATAACTCTTGACAACTAACCTTGCCTTGTATCTCTTGGTACCATCAACCTCATTCTTTATCTTGTACACCCATTTGTTGAACAGAGCTTTCTTGCCAGTGGGTAACTTCATAAGATCCCAAGTCTTGTTTTGCTTTAAAGAGTCCATCTCATCTTTCATAGCCAACTCCCACTTGACCTTAGCTTCATCCTGCATGGCTTCAACAAAACATTCTGGCTCTCCAGAATCTGTGTACAAAACATAATCATTAGCAGAATACCTCTGTGATGGCCTGGTAACCCTCGTGGTCCTCCTCAACTGTGGGGACACCGGCTAAGGTACTGATGTATGCATGTGGCTATCTATTCCAACCGCATCTTCCTCCTCCACATCCTCGGAGTTTCCATCTTCAGTTTGCACTCAGAGAATTTCTCCATCTCTGACAGGATCGAGTTCTATAAACTCCTGTTTCTTTTCTTCCACTGCACCCTTCCTGTCTTTGTAAGTATGCTCTTCATCAAATACCACATTCCTGCTCCTAATGATTTTATTGTTCTGGAAATCCCAGAGCTTGTAGCCATACTCATCGCCACCATATCCAATGAAAATACACTTTGTAAACTTGGAGTCTAACTTACTCAATTAGAGAATAAGTAATGCAGCCAAATACTTTAAGAAAAGAAAGTTTTACCTATTTTTCTATCCAAACCTTCTCTGGAATCCCACCATCCAATGCACTGGATGGACTCCTGTTGATCAAATACACTGCGGTGTCCAGTGCTGCCGCCTAAAAATATGTAGGTAGACCTGAGTCAAATCTCATATTCCTCTCTCTCTCAAGAATGGTCCTGTTCATTCTTTCTGCCACACTATTCTGCTCTGGTGTCCCTGGGACGGTCTTGATCCTTCTGATTCCATGCTTTGCGCAGTAGACATAAAACTTTCTGCTGCAGTATTCACCACCATTATCTATCTTGAGACACTTGAGACTTGCTCCAGTCTGGCTTTCACACATGACTCTCCATCTCTTGAAGATGCCAAAGACCTCAGACTTTTCCTTCATAGCAAACACCCAGACTTTTCTGCTGAAATCATCTATAAACGTGACAAAGTACTTATTGCCCGGATATGATGCCACTGGTGCTGGACCCCAGATATCTGAATGAACCAACTCCAGCCTTTCAGTCTTCTTTTGAGTTCTTGCTAACTGAAAACTCACTGCTTTCTGCTTACCATAGATACACTCTTCACAAAACTCTAGATTCACCTTCTTTAGCCCAGGTAGAAGCTCTTTCCTATGTAGAATATTCAAGTTCTTCTCACTAAGATGACCGAGCTTCCTGTGCCATAATGTAGTCACTATACCCGTGTCTCCTGCTGCCACTAAAACTAAACTCTCACTGTCTGCCAAGAAGTAGAGAGTACCTGTCCGCTTTCCTTTGACAACAACCATAGACCCTTTAGTAATCTTCCACTGAGAATTACCAAAAACGGATACATAACCCTCAACATCAAGCTGGCTAGTAGAAATTAGGTTTTTCTTTAACTCTGGGATATATCTGGCTTGTGCAAGTCTCAATTCTTCGCCTGTCACTGGCTTCAGTACAATTGTTCCTTTACCCACAATTCTGCACTATTGTCCTTTGCCAACTATGACATGACCAAAATCTCCTTGGACAAAATCTAAAAATAGGTGTCTCTTTGAGCTGCAATGGTAAGAAGCCCCTGAGTCTACAAACCACAAATCTGAGTTTGCCCCATCACTGGCTGACAGGCACACATCCTCAAAATTACGCTCAATAGTACTCACAACATTTGCTTCCTGACCTTCTATCTTGCTCTCTGCACCTTTTTCCTTCTTCTTACCCCAACAATCCTTGCTCATGTGACCTTTCTTCCCGCAGTTCCAACACTTCATGGGAAATCTCCCTTTGAACTTTCCTCTGCTCTTGGATCGGCCTTTCTATGACTTCTTCCTCTCTTGTGATCTTCCTCTGGTGTCCACCATGAGTGCAGCACTTGTAGAAGTCTTACCCACAGCCTTTCTTCTCATCTCATCATTCAATATACAACTAACTACATCATTGAATGTAAGGTTACCTGATACCGAGTTGCTGACTGTCATCACAAGATTGCCCCAACTCTCTGGCAAGGAACATAAGAAAAGAAGAACCCTGAATGAATCATCAAAAGCAACAGAAACTGACTCCAATTGATTAATCATCGTGTTGAACTCGTTCAGATGCTCCATCACTGAACTATTCTCAGCCATCTTCAAATTGAAGAGTTTTTTCAAGAGAAATATCTTGTTTGAGGTGGAAGGTTTTTTATACAGCTTTGTTAAAGCGGTCATCATATCCACCGTGGTCTTTTCCTTTGTAATATTATACGCCACTTGAGGTGTCAACGATAATCTGATCGTGGCCAGGGCTTTTCTATTCAGAATCATCTAATCTGAGTCGCTCATTGAATCCGGCTTCTTTCTCTCTAATGGAAGGTAAAGATCCTTGTGATATAGGTAGTCCTCAATTTGCATCCTCCATCATCCGAAATTATGACCATTGAATTTCTCGATTTTGATCTTGTCTTCTGTCTTCTCTTTGTTGATTTGTCCGACCGTAATAATATGAAGAAAACCAAGCTCTGATACCAATTTGATAGGAAATACAATAAATATTCCTTTAATAAGATCGCTATTAGTATGGCCAAGCACGCAGTTGCGATAAAATCAATAAAAAATAGAATAATAATAGGAACCAAAATCCAAAAGAAAACAGCGAGAGACAAGGATTTTACGTGGTTCACCCAAACTATGCTACGTCCACGGCGGCACAGGATCTGCAAGGCTTCACTAAGAGTTAAATCAGGTACATGCCCTCAAAATACTCTTTCTCAGAAACTCTTATGATACAAGAGTTGAATCAGGATCTACAGCACACGGTGGATGTCCTCACAGAGCCTTCTATTTTTTTTTGCTCAACTTCACCAGTTGAAGAAGACACCACAAGGATCGAAGCTCTCCTCCAATCTAATCTCATCCCAAAACTGGCTCCACACTTTAGGCAACCATGGACTAATTTCCAAAACTGGCTCCATACTTTTGGCAACCATGGACTGATTTGTTGCCTTTAAAATCTCTAACAAATCCTTTCCAAGATTAGATTTGGAATTTGCAACAAATCCTTCCCAAAATCAGCTTCCTTAGTTGGCCAAATCAAATTCAAAATTCGAATTCAAACTTCTGAAATTAAGCTCCATGCCTCCGTTGCTGCGCCATGACCCTACACTCGGCTATATGGGTGCTCATGTCGTGCGCTAAATTCGATCTTGTGACATTTCTAATCATTACAAAATCTATTGAGCAGCATTATAAATGATGTTTTTCAAAAGAATAGTTAAAAAAAATGAATTAAGCAACTTTAGCTTTCATGCTTCTCTAATCTTTGCTTTCTAATTTTTAATTATTTTTTTTATTTTTAACTATTTTAAAGTTATATTTTCTAAAAAAATATTTTCATTTTTAGTCACTAAATAAGTTTTCACAAATATTTCCTATTTTCTATGAAGATAAAAAATAAAAGTAAAAATAAAAATAGATTTATGCTTAAAAATCAAATACCTCCTCATTTTTATGGTCCTAAGGGACAAAAGCAGTCGAATCCAAAGGCTGGAAAAAGGTTAGGACAAGGTTTGGATGGAGGAGAAATTGCGGAAAAACGTACAGCCTTCGGTTTGAGCCCAGTTTCCAGTAGGGTTTGGGCTTTAAGGCGTCAGTCCTGGACGCGACATCTTACATAATTCCTTCCATCTGCCGTTTAGATATAAAGACTTGCAATTCCGGACTAGTTTTAGAGTCTCTTATATCCAAAAAAAAAAAAAGAAATATCGATACGGGAATGATTATATTCCTTTTTGATTGTTGAGGTCGGTAGTTTGCATCAAGCGAGCTGAAGTCAACCGAGTTTAACAAGGATAAGTCAATGACTTAAGAACTTGTTCGGTTATTATGTTGACAGAATTTGACATGAATTCATTGTCCGACTTAAGTGGGTCAGCTGAAGAACTGACAACCTAAGCAAAAAAATATTTTGAGAAAATTAAAAATTACTAATCAGTTCCCCCAATTTAGAGTTGCCATTTTACTGATCAATAGTGTTTCGCAAGAGAAACTTGCCACGTCTAGCTGTCATCGCCAACGTAGAAGGACAAGCCAAAACACAGAAGATATCATGATACAAACAATGTCAAAGGGCATCGTTGTTGATTGAAAACTTAAGCTTTTTTTTTTTTTTTGGTGTAAATTCTTGGCAAATAATGATGGGTTAATTCAAAAGGAAACCAGGCAGTGAATAAGCTTACAGGTGTGGAGATTAAAATTTTAAGTAGACTTATGTGGATTGATTCTTTTCCTTATGATTTTACTGAAATAATTGTAGCGGATGTTGAAATAGTTTAGTTTTGAACATTTATAGTTTCCCTAATGTGTGTGTGTGTGTGTGTGTGTGTAATAATAATAATATATTTATTCAAATGCTATATTTTTTACTAATTTATTGGCTGACAAGATTGTTAGGTGGGATGAAATTCTTTTTTTTAGACTTTGAATTTTCTATTCATTATGGCAAGTTCTGATCCATAATTTGAATGAAATTTAGAAATTTTGTCAATGTAATTAAAAATTATTATTATAAAATATGACTATTTTTCCTTTTACCATCCGTAAAAGCCTTGCTTTATCACTCATAAACCCAACTTTAAGTAGGGTACACATTGATGTTCCTATTTAATTGTATTTTGTCACATTAAATAGTGATAAGGGGTAAAATCATCATTGCATTATTGATCGCTCACATTGGCGATGGGGTCGCGCCCGATCCAAATGCTCTGCTTGCCAGCTGACCTGCTGGCGCGACATTCTAGCAACAAGCGTCTCCTCAGAACCAAGAAAGAGAACAAAAGGGAAAAAGGGCCCAAAGGCCCCCTCATTAATATCTAGCAGTCAAGTCAATAGGCTGGAGCATTCAATGGTGCAAAAACGGTCATAATGACTTGGCATGGAATAAAAGAAAGGAGAAAACATGGCTCGGCCAACATAGCTCGGCCAGCCTCAGCCTCGGCTAGATTCAACATGGCTCGGCCAACATAGCTCGGCCAGCCTTAGCCTCGGCCAACATGCCTCGACCAATATACTTCGGCCAACATGCTTTGGCCAATATACCTCGGCACTCTAGCTCGGTTTCCACGGCCGTGCTATGTCCTTCGCACCAACGCAATTATGGCCTCATAAAGGTCATATGCATCCACCTGCTTTAAGGCATTTAATGCCTTATTTCCTTCTATCATTAAGGCATGTTGGCCCCCCTTGGCACCTTTTGCGCGGGAAGGATGGCGTCATGAAACCAAGACAAGAAGTTCTTGACTCCATGCTTCATAGAAGTCCGACTCGGCCAACCACATTATACCTTAGCAGATTCAGCCAACCTTATGCCTCGGCAACCCGAGCTATTCTTATGCTTCTGCTATCAAGGCCAGACCATTCCTCGGCCATCCGATCCGAGCTACTTCAGACCTCTGCGGAATCTGGCGCGAGAGAATTCAAATTCATTGTAACAGAATAAGATTCCAAACAAGAAATCATGCCAAGACGTGGCCTAGGACCTACAATAGTGGCTTAGGGACCACGCAACCACTGAGTCTCGAGCCATCGGCCAGCTCTCCCCGTCTCCCAACCATCGATCCTCTAACTAACCAGATACGGATCCTACCGGCCCTGTAACAACCTGATTCGAATCCGTTTCGAATCTCAACAACTTTTAGACCTCATCTAGAGCACGTCCAAGAAGTCAGGTGACTGCCTATAAATACTACCACCCTCAAGCCTCTCAGGTACGACAACTCTATGCCCATTTTTTATTCACAGTTCCCACACTCCGCCATAAAAGCTCCCACGAGAGCTCGGAGGAACTCTTCCTCAGGGATCCTTCTCCCCATATTTGTTGATTACTGGTCTCCACTGACTTGAGCGTCGAAGGGTCTTCCGCAGAGGGCCACCCCCAACGCCTCTCACGTGAGGATGGTCTTGTAGGTCCGTCCAGGAGGGAGCCCATGCTGCAGCCCGATCGCACCCGAGCTGGAGGACAGATTTCAGCAGCAACAAATAGATATTAGTTGTGGAGCAATCTAACCTATATTTAGTCGTCTCTTTCCTAAAAGTTTTTTAATCATCATTAATGTTTGATTAGGTTATACTTGTTCATTCTATACCAGCGAGAGATGCATCCAAAAACCAACCACATAAATTTTAAATATTTTTTTTTGTTACAGACGGGCGATCACACCACTCTGGCGCGAGTCAAACCCAAAACATTTGAGTACAAAATTTGCTGTAATAAGATAGGACAAGGGATCCCAGTATGCCAAATCCACCGGCCAGGGTTGCGAGCGACAGCAGAAGCAACATAATCAGCCGCAGCATTGGCTTCCCGATAGATATGCTGAATCTGAAAAGCACTAGTAGACTGTAGAGTGACTAAAATGTCTCTAATCAAAGGATTAAGGCAAGAATAGGAGTCCCCCTCCCGCGTAATCCATCTGAAAATCGTAAGTGAGTCACCCTCAATAATCAGCCGACGATAGCCCAAATGTCGAACAGCATGTGTGATACCAGCCCATGCCGCCTGTAGCTCAGCCATAGGAACCGAAATGTCGATAGAGCTATGACTGCCAGCTGCTAGTAACTGCCCATTCGATACTCGGATGATAAACCCAGATCTAGCAGTACGATCAGAGACAGAGCCGTCAAAGTTCACTTTGACATAACCCGGAGGTAGGGACACCCAAGAGATGAAAATCGTAGTCCGATTCATTGCCAAAGCAGCAGGGGAGTCCCAGTGGCCAGGTCCGTCAGTATGAACACCAAGATAACAGCGAGTGTACTCCTTTGCATGAGAGAGAGCACGACGGATGATCGCTTGAGGAGAGACCGTCTCCTCAGCAAAAACAATCTTATTCCTTGTCAGCCAAATATGATAAGCCACGTAGGCAGATAATACACCCTAAGAATAAGATCCGTACTGAGAAGGCGATCGAAGAGCATTCAGAAAGGAGAGTCGGATTGGTCCATCCTCCAGCAACCATGGGTTAAAATGGATCATCTGCCATATCTGAGATGCACGAGAACATAAGAATAGAACATGGTCAATAAATTCATCCTGCATCCCGCATATCGGATAGAGAGGTAATATGGAGAGGCCTGACCAGCCAGAAGAGAACAAGTAGGTAAGCGATCCCACTTAATCTTCCACAAGAAGAGCTGAATCCTTGGGTGAACAGGCAACCTCCATATCCAAGCAACATCTCTAAGACCTGCGGCCTGAGAACGGAAGCGGGCCACCAAATCTCTAGTAGGAGCACAAGGAAGACAGGATCGGCGCCATAGCCTGTGATCCGGCCCTGTAGAAATAGAAAGAGGCATGGCCAGAATCCGATGAGCAAGCTCAGCCCCAAATAACCGAAGAACCATAGGAGTGTTCCAAGCAGCACTCTCCTGTCTGATCAGAGAAGAAACATACAATGTGGGATCTACTTCAGAGCTTATAAAAGTCGGCCATCGAGATAAGGGAAGATCAGCTATCCAAGGGTCCTGAACGACATCAACTGACATCCCATCCCCGATTATCCAGTGAATATCAGTCATGACTGTCGGGGCGGCCCGGCAGATGGCACGCCATAAACAGGAACATCCACGAGGGATACTAACTTCCAAACCCGAAGTCCAACCACCATATCTACCACGCATGACTGTACTCCATAAACAGTGAGGGTCCAACAGGAATCTGAAAGCATGCCTTGCAATGATAGCCTCGCGACGGAGCACCAGGGACTGAATCCCCAACCCACCCTCACTCATCGGCAAACAGACCATGTCCCAGGCCAATAAATGAATACCATGACCTCCCTGCATAGATGCCCACAAAAAATCCCGAATACGTCTCTCTAGCCTGCGAAGGAAGATAGTCAGGATCAGAGCATTGGATAACAGATAGATAGGGAGCGATGTGAGGATAGCACGGATTAAAGTGATACGCCCCATCATAGAAAGGCCCGACACCTGCCACCGGTCCATCCTAGCAGAGATCCGACGATCAAGGTCCCTAAAGTCCTGCTGCGTGGGCCGACGTCCCGTAAGAGGGGTTCCGAGGTAGGTCAGACGATCTGAGACAGTCGAAATCCCTAACAAATGGGAAATAGCGGCACGATAGCGGGGAGAGACCGATGGGCTGAAACAGAGAATAGATTTCTGTAAGTTGATCCGTTGGCCCGATGCCCGGCAATAAGCCTGAATGATAGCAGAACAAGTGGTTGCATTCTGAACAGAAGCTGGGCTAAGCAGGATGCAGTCATCAGCGAAGAGAAGGTGGGTTAGAGGAGGTCCATAAGGCCCCGGCATATAAGGTTGTAATAGAGATGCTCCAACCGCCTGATTAAGAGTACGAGATAGGTCGTCAGTGCACAGAATAAACAGAAATGGAGAGAGAGGACATCCCTGTCGGAGTCCAACAGCAGAGGAAAAAAACTCAGTCGGACTGCCATTAATGATGATAGAAAAGGCGGGCCCTTGGACACAAGCCATGATCCACTCAATGAAATGATCATCAAAACCAAACGCCTATAACGACTGACGCAGAAATATCCAACTCATCCTATCATAAGCTCTCTCCATATCAAGCTGGACAGCCATGAGAGACTGTCGACAAGAGGCGCGCTGGAGGTCATGCATAAATTCCTGGGCAATGAGAGCATTATCTGAAATACTGCGGCCACGGATAAAGGCACCCTGCTCTAAAGAGATAAGCCTAGGAATCACCCCCTGCAATCGAGTAACAAGAATACGGGCGCAGACTTTGTATAGAGTGGTACATAAACTGATCGGCCTATAATGTTGAGGAAGCAGAGCATTAGCTTTTTTAGGAATCAGGACAAGAAATGTCCTCTGCCAATCCGGAGGAATATGTCTGGAAGAGAAAACAGACTGAATAGCCGAGGTAACATCCTGCCCTACAATATCCCAGTAGAAGCGGAAGAAAAAAGGTGGAAAACCATCTGGGCCCGGAGCTTTATTAGGTCCCAAAGCCCAAACTACATTACGAATCTCCTCCGCCAAGACCTCCTGAATCAAGCTAGCATTCTCGCTATCTGAAACTCTAACATCCCGAGTACCAGTGATAATGGGAGAGTCAGAGCTAGAGACTTCCGACCAGCGAGACTGAAAGAAATGAAAAACCTGCTCACTAATAGCCCCCTCATCCTCCATAATAGTACCCTCTGCATCACTAATACGCCTGATTCGATTGGCCGCACGCCTGGCAACAGTGGCCTGATGAAAGAACCTGGTGTTGCGATCACCTTCCTTTAACCATTGAATCCGAGACCGCTGACGCCAATAAATCTCCTGCTGCTAAAGCAACGAATGATGCATGGCCAAGTTCCTCCTAAGAACCTGAAGATCACTCTCCGATAGCTGACCCTCCTCATCCTCCTTAACCTGAAGAGTAGAGATAACAGCTTCCACAGCCTGGATATTCTGCATTAGGTTCCCCACCTCTCTTCTCTGCCACCATAATAGTCTGCGCTTAGCAAGCTCTAATCGGCGGGAGAGACGATAAGTAGAATTCCCTCTAACTGGCATATGCCACACCTGCCTAATCAAGGACCTGGCTGAAGAATAATGCATCCAAAACTGCTCGAATTGAAAGGGCCCCTTCCTATAAGATGACCGCTCAGTAGAGATGAGAAGGGGACAATGGTCCGACGCAATCCGCGGGAGGTGGGTATTAGTAGCACAGGCAAAGGACTGCATCCAAGATGAAGAAGCCAAAGCCCGATCCAATCTCTCCGACACCCGAGCAGACCCGCTTCGGTTGTTACACCAGGTAAACTGCGGCCCAGAAAATCCCAAATCAATAAGACCCGCCGAGGAGATAAATGAACGAAACTCCATGGAATTCGGAGATTCTGCAAATCGGCGTCCCCCCGCTTCTCAGATACATCCAATATACAATTGAAATCACCAGCAATAAGAGTCGAAAACCCTGGGCTAATAAAGTGTGAATCTCCGACCAGAGACCGCGCCGCTGACGAATATCAGTGCTGGCATAGACTCCCAGAAGCAGCCAAGGCGGAGAAGATCCCTCAGAGATGACAAGGCCTACTTGCTGATGACTATGATGAAAAGCATCAACACGGATGACAGGGTTTCGCCAGAGAGCCATTATGCCCCAGATAGCCCAGTAGATTCCACAGCATAGGAAGACCAGTCACGGGAGACTCACCGCCGAAAACTTTGAAGGCTAAGGCCCGACAACCGAGTTTCCAACAAAATACAAATATCAAAATGATGAATATGTAATAGCCTACCAAAGGAGGATCGAAAAGATGGTTTCAATGCTCCTCGGACATTCCATATAATAATCTTCATAGATGAGAAGCAAGGATGACTCAGATCTCATCCTGAGCTCCCGTCATAACCAAATCTGAAAGGTCTCCCGAGTCAGGACACAGCAACTGGAGATCCTGATCCGACATCTGACCGAGGTCCGGATCATGGGAACCTGGTTGCAGAACTGACTCCATAGGAACTTCTTCAGACAACTCCTTAGTAGGGGATCCATTTACCCGAGAGACAGAAGGGGATTCAGATATAGAAGCTTTCAGAGATGTGAAGGCAACCTCATGAACATCCATGGCTCCTTTCTGATAGCAGGGGGGCAGGGTCATCCTATCAGGAGAACCGATTATCACCCCAGTGCTTGTAGGTATAACCGCCTTTCCTTTTCCCTTACATTTCTCGGATTTAGAGATTGACCTAGGCGCCGGGCAATCAACTGGTCTGGCCCTTTTAAGGGGACTAGGAAAAGCATCCCGACTGCCCTGAAGAGTACCAGTGGCCAAACTCGATCCGAGGGAGACAAAAGGGTTCTTGATCACCAGTGAATTAGACTTTTCAGTCACTGGGGACCCCTCCTTAACTGAATCCAAAAAACCCTTCTGAATTTCCTTTAAGCTGGCACATGAGACTGTCTCCAGCAAAGCCCCATTATTTTCTTTAAAACCGGCACAGAGGGTAACTCCCGGCACAGTCACTGATCCTGAACTTTCAGAGAAATATTTCAGTTGAGAAAGTTGTACGAACTTGATTAAAGACTAGCATGCATATATATATATATATATATATATATATATATATATATATATATATATATATATATATATATATATATATATATATATATGTCACATACATTTAGACTCATATCTAGCATACTAATGAACTCAATTCTTCATCAAAAGAAACAGATGCTGTAATTTACATAATTTAAATCATAAATCATATAATTAAATTAAATATTTATGAATAATTTCAATTTCTCTGAACAAAGATAAAAAATGGATCTCTTGGGTTGCTCCACATTGCTAATCAAATAAATAACAATAAGTCAAATTTCTTGAGATTATTATAAGGAACGTGAAAAAAATTAAGCTTGAAAGTTCAATTAATTTTAAATTAACCTGAAAGATTATGCCTAATATTTTAAAATTTGATTTAGAAAAAATAATCTTTTAAAAGCAGTGATATGCCAACATTGAAAGGGCATAGTTTGGATGTTTCAAAAAGTTGGTTTACTTTGAAGAAATTTTATTATTTTTTTAAAAAAAATTATTTAAGAAAAACCAAAGAATGTTTATATGCATTATAATTATCTAGATCGAAATATTTAGGTATATAATTTTAAAAAATAAGCCATCTCAGCGAAAACCTGGAGATTTTAGCTTCCAAGAGAGCACACAAGAACCTATTAATTCTGATTATTAGTCAAATGCTTTGATGTTTTGAGACCACCTAACTCACTAGTTTGCACTCATGATCACTTATGTTTTGAGAAATTATGACCTATCAACTCATTCAGAATGCGCTGCATGTGATTAAAAAAAAAAAAGATATTGATTAAATTTTCCGTCTACTTTAATATAAAATTTTGCAGTGGAAATTCGAACTGAATCACGGTTATTAAAATACTTAAAATTTTATTGATAATTTAGTCGATGCAACAAACTAACAGACTGAATCTCAATTTAGACATTCAATTTAAAAAAAAAAAAAAGAGAAAATTTGGATCTAGTGGACGGGATTGGGATCAGCTCTTTGAGATCTGGATCAGATCCGGTTAAAACTTAAAACGATCCGATGGCTGGATCGATACCGAGACCAGCGCGTCCCAGTATTTGATTGGCTCTGGAGGTTGTCGTTAGACCCGCAATTGTCCCACCAATAATATACCGTCCTCCCCCGCCTCCTCCGTGAGAGGGACGATGATGATGGGCGGACGTGGGGAGGGAGATCCGACGAAGATCTCCGTCGAATATCCTCCTCGCTACGGCACCTTCCCGCCACCTCCGCCGCCGCCATCGTCAGCACCTCTCCCTCCTCAACCTCAATATCCTCCCCCTCTTCTCTACCATCACAACACGCTACAGCCGGCCACCTATCACGCGATCCCAGGTTGGTGCCTCCCTTCCCAATCTCTCAGATCTCGCATGTCCCGTTCCTGGACTCATGCCGCCTTTCCATTTCTTTATATTATCGTGTTTCAATTCAAATATTCTGTCCTCATTCTGGCGTTCCTTTTGTTTCAGTTGGGTATCAAACCCAGCCCTGTCATGCGCTGGTGGATGGCATTCCCATGAGAGAGCCGCCGCTTCCTTTCTGCGGCATCGGCATCGGCTGGGCATTGTGAGTCAGAATTCTCTTGCTCTACTCTTAAAATGTCTTCTTTAAATTTTTTTTTTTTTTCCCTCCTTGATCGCTGTAGTGCTTCCTGTTCACCATTTGATTCAATTACCGTTCGTGAGAACGTTCTTTGGGACCTATAATGATTTAGGTCCAACGGTCCGACTTGTTTTTCGTAAACGCTATGTGTGGATGCTTGATATGATGCTATTGTTAAGGTAAAATTCTGTTCATCAGACATCACCATATAATACAACCATTAAAAACAGGAAAAAAACTACGCCTTTGGAGTTCTATGAACCACGTTATGCCTAGTAAGCTAGTAACAAACGAAAACATGTCACTTTTTGATAGAAAACTAAAGCATAGAACATAATTTAATGAGTAAAGCCTATATCTTCTTGATGTGTAGAGAATTCACATTACAACAAATTAAAGGCAATCGAAGAATAGGGAACTAAGACCTGATTTGGATGCTCATCCTAGCTCTATCTTGAGATCTAACTTCTCAACCAATTTGATGAAAACTTCATTTTCTGTCTTGCCACAATCCATAATATGGACACAGGCTTTCTTTACTATGTCATTGGCATCTTGAATTGCATCTTGAAGATGCTAAATCATTGTTTATCATGATTAGGCCATGGCTTGTTGAATGCATGATGGTGTAAAAGGAAAGTAACATTCATTGTTGTCCTCAATTGAAGCCCTGATAGGCAACTCCTTTTCCTTGCTTAGATTCTACATCTTCAGGATTTTTCTCAGTTGATGTCATCATTTTCTCCAGAGATGTTTGAGAACTATGCCTTAATCTACCACAGATATAGCAACAAATATACCATCTCACTCTCTCTTTCTTGTCTTGACCTTTGGAACTCTCTAGCTGCTTGGCTATATTTTTTTGCTTCTACCTGGCAGACTCAGGAGAGAAATCTGTGGCACTGACATCAGTTGTTATTTTGCTGCCTTCGGACCTAGTTTGTCTGACTTGGAGGGTAACATGATACCCAATTAATAGGCAAATATTTTAGTCCCATCATATCATCTTGAAAACAGGTCTGTAGTTCAGCTTTGTAGTTTTCTACGAGTGCCTATTTGAGGTTATGGAAAACTTTACATGATTTGATTTGTACTTTTCTTGCTTTAGACAGTTTATATCAATCGAGGAATCCTTTGTAGCAATCTACCAAGAATGTGACTTTTACTGTTTGATCATCCCTCAAAAAATCATGTGAAACTTGGATTGTTTGTTGATTATGGAGAGGATCCACCGGGAGCTTGTCATATCTTCATAGTTTCCAGCTTGTTTCCTTTTCTTTTTGTGGCCCTGATGACTAACCACAAGCTTCAGAGCCCCTTATTTGCTGTTTATCAAGTCCGTCCAGTATCTTGCTCAGCATATGGCTTATTTTTGCTATGGAAATCATAATTTGCTGTCCCAGATTTCTGAAACTGGTTAGGTGCTACCCTACCAGTGGTTCTTCCAATCAATCTAGAGAAAGTCAAAGTGCACGGACACTTTCAATGGAAATTGATATCCTGCTCATGGTGGAAATTAACTGTGATAGATGTAAATTGTTGAAACCGCTGGTGATAAATGAAAAATCTCACGATGGCAAGAAAGGATTTTTCCTGTAGAATTTTAAGTCACCCATCCTAATAGAGGATCTCCATAATTAACAGTGTTGCCTGAAAGTTGTTGTTGTTCTAATTAAAATGCAACTTAACACATGCATGTAGAAATTTTTATGCAGTTGCTGCCAAATTGATGGGCAACATGGTGGAAGCAGTGGAAAAAGAAATCCTATAGGAAAGTCATGCTAAGCTTTGAAGGAAAGGTCATTTATCTGGCTGCATTAAACGCAGCAACATGATTGTGCCACAACTCTGACAATTTGGAAAGAATATTATATCACTTGAGCTAAGTGTGCTACCTGGTTGATAGCGATTATTTTGTGTCTTGCTACCCAAGGGTTGAATATTGCTTGAATCTATTATGAGATCAAAACAAAATTCATTATTCTCAGCTTGGCCTTGATGCTATATGTTTTTAGGTTGTGACACTAAAATAAAATTAACATAATTTAGTCTTTGTATTATAAAATACACAGAAGTATGTAAGCATTTATTCTTTATCGAGGTTCCAAGCCATTCTTGGGAAAACCAAGGGTGACCTTTGCACTTCTTTTTTATACTTTTAGGACCTAAAATTTGGGTTGTCACCTAAACTGGTTAGGGATGGGGCCAAAGGCTCTTTGGTCAACAAACGACCTGGACTAATTAGCTAGCCTGGTGGGTTGTGTTTCTGTACGTATGCCTGTCTAACTTCATTATTTAATATTAGAGTTTATCAAATAAGTGAAGTAGAATATTTGCATTTGGAAGTTGATATCAGGCTTTACATGAACAATCTTCAAAAAAATGCCACTTCCTCATTATAGAACTTTCTATCTTGCAGCATGCTTTGTAATATATGCTCATGATACGTCTTTCTTTTATCCACCTTTGTGGATGGATTATCTATAATGCTTAAAAGTGTGAAACTTTGAATTGATTGTTCCTTTTTGATGGAAGATTGGAGGAATCGGTTAGATTCCCCTAATTCGTTAAACTTTGAATTGTTTGCTCACCCATACTAAAATAAACTTTGGATAAGATAAGTTTACACCAAGCTTCTTACTAATTTCCTGGCAAAATAAGCATTAATGATGAAAGACATTCATCTCATCTTGCTTTATTGGTCCTTTAAACTTCAGAGAAAATGCTATCATGGTAGAATTAAGCATGGTGTTTTCTTCTGTTGATGAAGAAAATGTCGATGTCACACTTAGACTGCAGTTTTTTTTTTTTTAATAACAAAAGTAGCTGCTTGTTGTCATAACTCTCCAACACCCCACCTCCCTGCCATCTTCATATTTTTTTATTGTTTTAGCAAGAATCTGTAAACTTATTGTTGGTAGATGAGCATGCTTGTGCCCATATTGCATTATTTACCCCAACCTCTATGTATAGTGGTAAAGCCATAAACAAATATAAATGTCTAAATGTACAGGCACACAAATCCATATTACTGTCATGACCATAAGTAACAATTACTGTCATATGATTTAAAGTTGGTCCATTTCAACCTGCTGTAATTGCACTACACTCTTTTAATGGGGTGACCAAATCATCTCGTACAACATATCATCGCTACCATTATGACAAGTCTTGGTTTTACTTGTTAGTGACATGCGTGTTCAACCTTTGCCTTAGTATAAGTATTTAGGTAATGATGTTGCTGTCACTTATCAAAAAAGCCCAAGCATTTACATAATTTCATTATGATTTACTTCATAATGCAAGTGCTTGGATGCTTATTTTGACATCTATACCTACATTTAGCATGCCATATTATATCTTGTCAATCTCAAATTTATAATGAATATGCTGACACAAGTTGATATTGTTCTATGGAAGGTTCTTGTCTGGTTTCTTTCTAGCTGCAATTCCATGGTATGTTGGCATTTTCATCTTACTCTTCGTTGCTTTAGACTACAGAGAGAAACCAGGACTGGTTGCGTGTACAGTTGCGGCAAGTATCTATCTCATATCTGAATTTGATACTTAAGATTTATTTTCTCATGTTTCTGTTATGTTGATTTTCTCTATTTATTGGATAATGTTCTTATCCATCAGTTGGTTTCCTATATGAGTACATAATTCTCTATCTGTCAATTGGTTTCCTCTGTGATTACTCCCATCCAAGGATTTAAGTGCTGGTTGATACAGGGCTTGCCAATTGGGTATTAGAGATTGACCATGCTGAACTGGTACGGCTTGATACAAGGTTCTACCCTGTGATGCACGGGGTACCAGTGCCCATATACATGTGTCATGCTGGCACCATCCTCTGTAGTTCAGCATGAGCGGCAAAAAGCAACGCTTAAAATCTTTATCTCACTTTATTTAAATGCTAGCAATTGCTTGAAGACTACAGATTTGCAATTTTAATAACAATATATGGAGTCATCTATTTGTCAGAACTTGTCAATTTTAATTGGTGAATCTTTCTCTCAATTTAAATGAAAACAATTGCTTAAACCCCATGGATTTGTAATTGTAATAACATTATATGGAGTCATATATTTGCCAGAAGACTCAGAACTCACCATTCTTAATTGATGTTCTCCCGTCATCAAGGTTATATAATGCTTTTGATATTCAAACGACCTTACCATGCATCAAATTCAGAGTGTCTAAAGAAGAATTTAATAACACAACATTATATAAAGATCGTACCTTTTCTTTTTTTCTACTAATGAGATATGCTTCCAGGTACTCATTAAACTCATTCGCTTCTTTGGTGTTGACCATCCAAGAAAGATTCTGGCTAACTTGCTTCATCTAACCATCTTACTGTGCCTGTGCCCTATCTATTTTTCCCATGAAATATATTTTCATATCGTACCAAGGGAATTCATGTCATTTTTAGTAATTCGAATTATACCTTTGTGCATCATGAATCTGTCTTTATGTTTGCATCAGTGCTTGAGAATATCAAATATCAGAACAGTGATATTTTCAACACTTTTGGGTATGGGGCAGCATGTACTTAAATTGACATCTGTGTAGTGTGCATCAACCTTTGATTTTTCTTTTGGCTGTAACGCTGGTCAATGATGTGCAACAATTTATGATTATCTTTCGTTGTGTGATAGCAATCATTTTAAAGTTCTCTGCATTGGTCCAGAATGCATAATTTGTGGGTACTATCTGCAATGCTTGTTACTGATCCTGTTTTTCTTCTTGCAGGCAGCTCTGACACTACTTCCTATAATTCTCCAGGCTTTTGACTTTCATATTTTCTGGTGATCTTTCAAGCGATGTGTATGTAATAGATACTGAACTAATGTGTATTTATTAACAATCTGGCTTAACTGCATGAAATCTAAGCTTGTTATTTGGTGTTTTATGGTTGTCTGACACCTCTACGTAGATGAAATTTGGCATGTGCATAATGGATGCTGAAGTGATGTATATTCATCACTTTTTTATTTGATTGTAATTGCCACATTATTTGTTGGTTGCTAAGAGCAACTATTTTGAGATTTTACTATTTTATCTCCATATATATCATGTACAGCAGCATTATTGTACTCTGATGCTGTTAAGTTGTGCGCAACAAATGAGGGCAATCTAGAAGGAAATGCTCCTAGCTGATTTACTTAGCAGGGCTTCAGAACTTTATTTTGCTTCAAAGTATAAGTTAGCATGCTGGCTTCTCGATGCCTCACAACTTGTTCTCATCTGTTCTGGTATTTAGTTTTCAAGATTTGAATGATGCCATTGTCCCACCATAGAGAACCCCTCCTCCAAATTGTTACACTTCTACAATGGAAGCGACAGCTTTAGCAAAGCATGGTTTGACTGGAATTTTTTTTTTTTTTTTTTTTGGAGTAGATTAAAAAAGAACGACCATTACAAATGGCCTTGATTGGCTGTTGTAATGGAAAGTAGTTAGAAAATTTGATCACACCGCTTAAAGTATAAATATTATTTTTCAAATTTATATTAAGATTTAATTTTTAAATGATAATGCTGTAATTGATGAACAAGGAAAAGTCAAACAATGACTTTTATTTCTTCAGCAACTTATCATTAATAACAATTGTATGAGCCTTTAATACCTCAAAATAGAATGAGAAAGAAAGTTTGAAGGTAATAAGTTCATTTTTTACTAATTAACTTACATGTGAATTTAATCTGCTAATAGATTAATTGAGCTAGCAAATAGGCTTGAAGATGTAATAAGCCGACTCATAGGATTGTGGAGCTGGGGGGGGGGGGGGGGGGGGGGGAGGGAGGGAGAGAGATTGAAGTACCTGTAACTTATAATTAAGTTCATATGTCAAAATAAAGGAGAAAAAAAAATCTAGGAAATGAATATAAAATTTATTATTTTTTAAATCTTCAGAAAATTTACGTTTGTGGAGCTCATGGATGGGAATTCTTATCATCTAAGATCCCATGCAAATATGTAAGCGGTTCAAGAGCAAACACGATAGAGTATTGCCCTTAAACAGTCCGTTGCAGCCCTTAAACGAGAGACCCACGTCCCTCTCGCAGAAGCCTAGCTGTCCACGGCTTTAGTCCTAGGCCTCATAGTTTCCCTCCGGAGGACACCCACCCCCAACTCCCCTCACCCTCCTCCAAACCTTCTCTATTGTTTATCAAAGGTTTCTTTGATTAAAGCTTTTTGATTGAGAAATTACACAAAGCCCTCTTCGCATAGCAAGTGCACACGTGGATGACTGGATTATTTAGCAAGTAATGTAGTTTTGAAATATATACAAGGACAAAGTAGTGTTAGCCCCCTAGCTTCTAAGTTGTAAGCCTCTTCGAACCATTTGGTAACTCGCTGGCTCCTCACCCTCACCAACACCAACGTTGGCGATCTCTTCCTCTCGGCGGTGGCGATGGTCTCCAGGGCCCTTTTTCTCTGACTTGTTCCGATAGTGATCTACCTCGCGTTGGAGACCAAGGCCCGGGAGAGAGAGTTGAAGCAGCGAGGGATCGGAGGCCGGCCGTACAAGCTCCTGCAAGGAGAGATTAGAGGAGGGGGAAGGCATTGGTGGCCGCCTGTGAATCTGGCTCACAGCATTGCGCCACGTGTCCTCCAAGACCCACTGAATAAGTTCAACTCCAGGAAATCAAGGACCACCCCTCTGTATCGATTGTCATTTATATCCGATTTCTATTAATCTAAATTTTGTGTCGGATTCTAATTTAATTTCTAATCTGCACAAAAACGTGTTATAAGATGCTTTACTCTGTTCATAAACAGTTTTCTCAGAAAAAGAACAGATGTATTTGTGTACAGGGATTAATCATAAATTGCAAATTCTCTGCTTTAATTCCTACTCTTCCCTGCTGATTTGTGTTTACCATGTCGTGATCCACCACCACCAAATCCTTATCTGAAGATGTTGCCACAAGGGGTTACCATCCTTGATCATCAATACTTCTTTTCACTTGGAGAAGCTGGAGATTTTCTCGAAGACCATGTAAAATGAACAGTATCTGATGCATGGAAAGAGAAAGCAAGGACTAGAAAAAGTATACAACATGAGAATCATTTAAATAATATATCAGTCTTTTGCCTTGTCATTTGGGGCTTGTGGATCCTCATATATCATCTGGATGACAGTCATTTGAGTCGACGACAGCAGTATTGCAACGAGTTCTTTACCTCATGTTCCCTTTATTAAAGTTCGCTTAAAAATTGAAACATGACCCATCTGCACTCTGTTTCTGGTGGTGCTGAGGATATCTGTGATACTGATGCAGGCAATGATGCCAGCATTTTTGATTAGTTGTACCGAGATGATCAAGAAATGGGAGATGTGTATTGGTGACCAGGTATCATATGAAACAGATGCATCATATGTAGAACAGCCTTTGGGAGCAATTACATAGAAGGCCAGAGAATATTCCAGCTTCAATGGGAACGGAATGCATTGCTCCTTGGATTATCTCAAATGCCATGTATTCCATGTACAGTAACGCAGCAAGAAGAGAAGCTATCATGAAGAAGAGGGAAGGACTCTTCCATCATGTTTGCTCTCTTATTCCCTTTAATTATTGAGGGATAAGGATAGAAGGTGATGCCTATTTATACTGTACAAAGTCTGCACTCTCTAGTCTCTTCTTTGGCCCGTCAGCTAGTCCAAAGAAGATTTCGTACTTCTTTTAATAAAAGAAACTAGAAGTTGCGCCTTTGGGATCAAGTTAAACTGGGCACAGATAGGTGAAGCCGGAGCTATGGAAGCTTCTCTTCTGACTTCGGACTTTTGGAGGGCGCGTGGTTGAGGTTATGAGCGTGATGATGCCTGTGCCTGTGAAGACGGCCAACTCACGTCGCTTGACGGCTGTTGGTTTGCCGACTAGAAACGCTATGAAGTGCGGTGCGTTGAGGCTAATCCCCTCCCAAGTTGGTGTCAAGCAGATAAGATTGTTTCAAGCTTGTGATGCACGCGAGCCATTTCAAGCTCAACGTTTGTCAGCCAAGAAAAAGAAAATCTCTACTTTTATAATGCCAGTGATTCTATGGTCATCTGAGTCTCTGACCTCGTGCCAACTTCTTTATTTATTTATTTATATTTTAGAATTGCTATTTCGTCCCCTCTTCCTAGTTCTCTATCTGATAGACACACACACACACACACACACACACACACAATTTTTATGACCATAAGAGCGCCAGCCTAAAGTGAGGATAAATTTTATCAGATTACATCTAGGATAGATTTTTTTTTTTCTTTTTGAATTCAACGTTGGGGGGTGAGGTGGTTTGAAATCCTCCACAAGGATAAAACCAATGTTTGAGACAATGGAATTAAATGCTCTGGTGGATACCATTCTTCTCTCCAAGAGTTTGACCAGGCTTGGCCATGAAAATATTCTTCTCAGGAGTTTTTTTTTAAAAAAAAATCTCAAACATGAAGAATAATTACTGTGATGCCCCTCCCAATTGTCCCACATCGGATAATTGGAAGTTAGTTAAGTGGTTTATATGTAGTAAAGTAAGAAGGACAAGGCACCAATTGGATCCCTTTTTGGGCTATGGTGGCCTAAGTTGGTGTGGACCTTGTCCGTCTTGCTTTCTTGTAATGAAATGGGCCCGTGGGCCCGGATCGTTACAATATGGTATCACAGCCATGCACCAGCCGAAAGTGCAGGAGCTAAGTGCCACACAGGGCAAAGTGCTACACATCCATGGAGGATGGGAGCCACCTCTTGAACCTGTGGGGGCCACCTCTAGATCTTGCCTGCCTGATGGTTGTGATCAATTACCCCTGGCGACGAGGACGTCGCCTCTGTTAAGGGGGTAGATTGTGATGCCCCTCCCAATTGTCCCACATCGAATAATTGGGAGTTAGTTAAGTGGTTTATATGTAGTAAAGTAAGAAGGACAATGCACCAATTGGATTCCTTTTTGGGCTGTGGTGGCCCAAGTTGGTGTGAATCTTGTCCGTCTTGCTTTCTTGTAACGAAATGGGCCCGTGGGCCCGAGTCGTTACAATTACGGTCGTCATTTTTCAAGTTAGTCTGTCGTTTAACTGACCAAAAAATAGTTCCACTGGGCTTATGAGCGGAGTGCACAGTTCCAACAACCAATTTCTCAACTCTGCTTACTAAATGTTTCAGAAACTAACCGAAATGGAAGTCTTTCAGGAACTGTATAACATATTTTACACAAGCAGTTGAGAGCCATATGCGCAAATATAAGAGCATAAGAGCCTTATGGATTAAGTTAAATCTTGAAACCTTGAGTGGTTTAAGTTAGCAATGCCTCTAGCAACCATGGTGCTTATCATGTCTACCAGATATTCAAGTATATATTGCTGTTTTTGTTGGGTAAATGAGCCAATAGGCCTAAATGGAAAGGACTTTGTACACCACCTTCGGTGCAGCAAGTCCTACATGGGCTGCACCATTCTTTTTTATTGGTCCACATACGCACGCCATCCATTAAAAAATGTTAAGACAACTTTACGATATCCTGAGGAAAAAAACATACGACACCCTAGTTTAAGCTTATGACACCGTAGTTATAAAGTTAAACACCGGTTGAGAAAGCAAAAAAAACTTACGACATCCTAGTTTTAAACTTACGGATACCCTAGTTTTAAACTTAAGACACCTGTTCAAAAAATGTGTTTGTACATATTCCAAAAAAATTGAACGGGTATTAATGCACGTCACGTCAAAATTAAGACATCCATTAAGAAAGCAAAAAAAATCTTAGGATGCCCTAATTTTAAATTTACGACACCAGTTATAAAACTAAGACACCCAAAGCAAAAAATACTTATGACACCCTGGTTTTAATCTTACGAGACCCTAGTTATAAAATTACGACACCCACTCGTATGTACACAAATTCTAAAAAAAAGTTGGTATTAATGCACGTCACGTCAAAATTAAGACACCAATTAAGAAAGCAAAAAAAAAACCTTATGACACCCTAGTTTTAAACTTACGACACCGTAGTTATAAAACTAAGACACATGTTAAGAAAGCAAAAAATACTTACGACACCCTAGTTTTAATCTTACGACACGTAGTTATAAAATTACGACACCCACTCGTCTGTACATAAATTTCAAAAAAAGCTAGTATTAATGCACGTCATGTCAAAATTAAGACACCCATTAAGAAAGTAAAAAAAACTTATGACACCCTAGTTTTAAACTTACGACACCATAGTTATAAAACTAAGACACCCGTTAAGAAAGCAAAAAATACTTACGATACACTAGTTTTAATTTTACGACACCGTAGTTTTAAACTTAAGACACCTGTTTAGAAAAGGTGTTTGTACACAAATTCCAAAAAGTTGAACGGGTATTAATGCACGTCAAATAGTTTTTTTTTTGGAATTTGTGTATAGATACCTTTTCTGAACGGGTGTCTTAAGTTTAAAACTAGGGTGTCGTAAGTTAAAACTAGGATGTCGTAAGTTTTTTTTGCTTTCTAAATGGGTGTCTTAACTTTATAACTACGGTGTCGTAAGCTTAAAACTAGGGTGTCATAAGTTTTTCCCTCAGGATGTCGTAAAGTTGTCTTAACATTTTTTAATGGATATGTGCGTATGTGGATCAATAAAAAGGAATGGTGCAGCCCACGTAGGACTTGCTGCACCGGAGGCGATGTACAAAGTCTTTTCCAGGCCTGAATACCTTAATGGGCCTTGAAAGCCCATTATCTCCTCCTTGTATGTGAATGAGAAATTATAAGGACATTTAGTCCCACATCGAAAAAATCAAGAAAGGAAGGTTCACTTATATGAAAACCTTTTTCTTAAAGCTTAAGTTCCTTAGGCTTACCATAAGTGGAGAGCTTGAGGGTGATGCTACATCACCCCTGCGCACATGCGTGTGCAAAGAGCACAATGGGTGCTTTTTAGGCTCACTTTGGATTAAGATGAGGGGCTAAGATCAAATGATGGACCGATGTGATTGGAAATAGCGGTGTTGATCGGCTGATCATGGCTTGGATTGATCGCAGCCGTTGATGAAAAGACCGTTGACCGGTCAATAGGACCATTGATGATAAGGCGCCCATCCGATTGGACCATTGGTGATAAGGCGTTCGTCTGATCATGCCGTTGATAAACCTTGGAGATAAGGCATTGCTCCTCCTATCAGGCCATTGTGATAAGTCAACGATCGTGAAACGACGTATCAAAGCAGTGCAACCACCTATCTGATAATATGATCATCAGATCATGATGGTGAAAAGGCATATCGGCTGTGGATCGGCTTATCACATCACGTAAAGGCTTATTTATCAGATCGTTGATCGGATTCGATCAGATCTAACGGTGCAGATCAATTCCGTAGGGTTGCTTCCAAATGACACCTAAAACCTATAAATAGAACCGTAGACATGTGCATTTTCATTCAATCCAGATTCAATCCGAATCAATCCTAGTCCTTTCCTCTCTTAGGCATTTGCATACTCTCCTAAGGGTAGTATAGCAATAGTGCATAAAAAGAGAAAGCATTCTTGGTTCGATATTTTTGGTGAATTGTAGTACTGCTTTCATCAAAAGAAGATTGTTGTATCCTGAGAGACAATCGTCATACTGACCGTAAGCATTCGTTGCGGGACAAAATTATCTTAAGGACATAGAGTATAACTATAGACTCAGTCTTATCAATTAGGTTGCCACAATCTACTCCAACAATCTTAAGATAATTTTCTGCTATCACGGAAGTGCTGCTGCAGATGGCTACAATGACTCCAGCATTGACTTCAAGAGGTGACAACCGAAGATGTTGTTCTATCTTACAACTCTGAATTTGGTCAGAGTACTGAATGAAGATTCATTAGTTCTGAAGGAAGGGGAGATCGACAAGCAAGTAATTTCTACGGTGGAGGCATGAAAGCATTCGACTTCCTTTACAAGAACTACATCCTAAATGGTCTGGATAATATCATGTACAATGTGTACAGTAGTATTGCTACTGCCAAGGAGTTATGGGCATCCCTGGACAAAAAGTATAAGACAGAGAATGCTGGACATAAGAAGTTTATGGTTGAAAGGTTCTTAGACTACAAAATGATCGACCACAAAACTATTATGGAGCAAGTCCAAGAGCTCCAGATCATCCTGTATGAGATACATGCAGAGAGAATGTCTCTCAGTGAGTCATTCTAGGTAGCTACCATCATAGAGAAACTACCACTATTATGGAAGGACTTCAAGAACTATCTGAAGCATAAGCGGAAGAAAATGGGACTTAAAGATCTAATTGTCCGTCTGAGGATTGAGGAAAATAATAAGAGCCAAGACAAAAGACAGGAGGACAACCTGCTGAGCCTAAGGCCAATCTCATTGAAGGGAAGAAGAAACGTAAGTTTCCAAGCGAAGGCTTTAAACAAAAGAAGAGCAATCCAAAGAAATATAAGTTCAAGGGAAAGTGCTTTGTCTGTAGAAAGCAAGGACATAAATCCAAGGATTGTTGTTTCAAGGATAAAGAAAAGAAAGAGGTCAACATTACTGAAATCCTATCCCAAGAAATATCGAGATGATGCTGTCAGCTGTTGTGTTTGAAGTAAACATGGTTGATAAAGCAAATGAATGGTACATCGACACTGGAGCTACTAGACATGTCTGCTCTAATAAGAGTATATTCTCATCATATACTCCTATCAATGGTAGAAATCTGGTCATGGGTAACTCCACTACATCTAAGATAGAAGGACTTGGCCGCATTATTTTAAAGATGACATATGGTAAGGAGCTTCTACTTAACGATGTGCTACATGTCCCTGACATCCGAAAGAATCTTATATCAGGCTCCCTCCTAAGCAAACATGGCTTTAGGATGGTTTTTAAGTCTGATAAATTTGTACTCACTAAAGGAGGAATATTTATTGGAAGGGGTTACTTAAATAATGGATTATTCAAGGTTAATGTAATGACTGTACATAGAAACTTTGAAATAAATAAAGCTTTTTCTTCTACTTATATGGTTAACTCTTCTTGTTTATGGCATGATAGATTAGGACATGTGAATTTAATTCATTACAAAAATTAATGAAATTAGAATTATTACCTAATCATGAAATCGATCCACATTACAAGTGCAAAGTGTGTGTTGAAGCTAAGTTAGCAAAAACACTATTTTCATCAGTTGAAAGAAATACTAAACCTCTTGACTTAATTCATAGTGATCTATGTGACTTAAAGTCAGTTCAAACTTGAGAAGGTAAAAAGTATTTTATAACATTTATTGATGATTCAACAAGATACTACTATGTGTATCTACTAAATTCTAAAGATAAGGCTTTAGAAATGTTTAAATGTTATAAGAATGAAGTTGAAAATTAACTTGGTAAAAAGATTAAGGTCATAAGAAGTAATAGAGGTAAAGAATATGATGTACCTTTTGATGAATTCTGTCAAGAGCATGGCATCATTCATCAAACTACGGCTTCTTATTCTCCTCAATCCAATGGAATTGTGGAACGCAAAAATCGCACACTAAAAGAAATAATGAATGCTATGTTGATAAATTTTGGTACACCACAGAATTTATGGAGAGAAGCAATTCTCTCAGCAAATCATATTCATAGTAAGATACCTCTTAAGAAGAAGAATGTTATTCCATATGAGTTATGAAAAGGAAAGAAGCCTTCTTCAATTACTTAAGAGTATGGGGGTGTCTAGCTAAAGTAGCTATTTCGGACCGCAAAAAGGTCAAAATAGGACCTAAAACTGTTGATTATACTTTTATCGGTTATGCACATAATAGTAGTGCATATCGCTTTCTTGTGTATAAATCAGATATATTTGATATACAGAAAAATATAATCATAGAATCAAGAATTGCATCATTCTTTGAAAATATATTTTCAAGCAAAGAAAATTGAAAATAAGTTCAAATAAAAGAACTTATGATAATACTGCAAGTAGTAGTCATTAGAAAGAATATCCTGAAGATGAACCCAGACGCAGTAAGAAACTAAAAGTTACAAAGTATTTTGGTCCTGATTATGTAACTTATATGTTACAAGATGAACCTCAGACATTCAAGGAGGCAATGTCTAATCCAGAAGTACCCTTTTGGAAAGAAGCTATTAATAGTGAAATTAAGTTCATCATGCATAGTCATACCTGGGAGTTGATAGACTTACCATCTAGTATGAACCTCTAGGGTGCAAGTGGATTTTTTAAAAAAAAGCTAAAGGCTGATGGATCAATTGATAAGTATAAAGCCAGATTAGTGGCTAAAGGCTTTAAACAAAAAGAAAGTATAGACTTCTTTGATACCTATTCACCAGTAAGTAGAATAACATCTATAAGAATGTTAATCACTTTTGCAGCCATTAACAATCTTAAAATTCATTAAATGGATGTTAAAACTACTTTTCTGAATGATGAATTAGATGAAGAAATATACATGGAACAGCCTGAGGGATTTATTATTTGAACAAAAAAAGAAGGTGTGTAGACTTGTTAAATCCTTATATGGATTAAAACAAGTACCTAAATAATGACAAATAAAATTTGATAATGTCATGTTATCAAATGGATTCAAAATAAATGAATGTGACAAATGTATATACCAAAACCCTGCCTGAAGGGTATGTGAAAATCTGCTTATATGTAGATGACCTGTTAATCATTGGTAGTAATACTGAAATAATTAAACATACAAAGAAAATGTTAATCAAACATTTTGATATAAAAATATGGGTGTTGCAGATGTTATACTAGGGATTTGAATCACTAGAACATCTGAAAAAATAATATTATCTCAATCTTATTATATTAAAAAAATATTAAATAAGTTTAAAAAGTATGATACTAGTCCGGTAAAAATATCTATAGATGTTAATTTATATTTGGCTAAGTATACTGGAGAACCCTTATCTCAGTTAGAATATTCATATATAATTAGCAATTTAATGTATGTCATGAATTGCACTCATCCTGACATAGCATATGCTATCAATAAGTTGAGCAGATTCACAAGTAATCCAAGTCCAAATCATTGAACAGCTTTAATAAGGGTATTAAGATATTGTGATATGCCCTAAGTTATGGATTACATTATTCAAGATATCTAGCTGTACTAGAAGGATACAGTGATGCAAATTGGATTTCTAACATAGAAGATACAAAATTCACAAGTGAATATGTATTCACCTTAGGAGGAGATGTTGTGTCATGAAAATCTTTTAAGAAAACATGTATAGCTCGATCCACTATGGAATCTGAGTTTATTGCTTTAGAAAAGGCTACTGAAGAAGCAGAATGACTTCGAAACCTTTTAGAAGATATTCCATGTTGGCCAAAACCCGTGTCTGCAATATGCATACATTGTGATAGTCAATCGACAATCTTCAAAGCATAAAATAGATGTATAATAGTAAGTCTAGACATATGCGTCGTAGACATAATACCATTAAGCAGTTACTTGAAATTGGTGTAATTTTTATTGACTATATTTAGTCAAAAAAAAACCTAGCGGATCCATTCACAAAGGGGTTACCAAGAGATCAAGTAAACTGTTTATCAAGGGGAATGGGTTTAAAACCTATAACTGAAAAATCTTCATAGTGGATACCCAACCTAGCTGACTGGAGATCCCAAGATCTAGGTTTAAAAGAGATAACTAAATTATGAAGAGACTTGCATAGCACTAAGGATGCCCAATCCTACTCATTCCTATGATAATTGGTGCTACCTGCTGAAGGTATTAGGATAAGCATTGCTTTTAATGATTCTTATGATACAAACATTCATGTGGGGTATAATAGGACACTCCTAATAAGAATCACCTATGTGAGTGTGAACTGAGCCAATTCTATGAGAATTTTAAGGTTTAATTCTCTAAAGCACTCATGAAACTAGAAAATGTTCGGGGCCAAAATGAGCACAACCATGAGAACCAAAAGAATGCTCGGGAAGAAGTTGTGTGATTGTTATTGTCTTAGTTTACATAAAATGCTGAAAAGTTCAATACATCATGTTCACTTTTTAGCAAGTAAACTCGACAACAACTCACTAAGGAAGGTTCAAAGCTACAAGCTACCTATCTCGATACAACTTCATCCCATTATACTCTCTTTAGTATCTGTATATTCATTTGCATTAAAATCCTTTTATGTAGGGGTTTGCCTTTGCTGATCTTTGATCTAAATCCAATTTTCATTCATGTGAGGGATTGTTGGGTAAATGGGCCAATAGGCCTCAATACCTTAATGGGCCTTGAAAGCTCATTATCTCCTCCTTGTGTGTGAATGAGAAATTATGAGGACATTTAGTCCCACATCAAAAAATCAAGAAAGGAAGGTTCACTTATATGAAATCTCTTCCTTGAAGCTTAAGTTTCTTAGGCTCACCATAAGTGGGGAGCTTGAGGGTGATGCCCACGCACCGCGTGTGCGAAGGGCGCAATGGGCGCTTCGTTGCGAGGAACTTGAGGGGTTTTTAAATTTTTCTTAATATGAGGATCCGACGGGGGAGACTGATCGGATTAAGATGAGGGGATGAAATCAAACGATGGACCAATATGATTGAAAATAGCGGTTAAGGGGCTTTTAAATTTTTTTTTGATCATGAGGATCCGACGGTGGAGATTGATTGAATTAAGATGAGGGGCTGAGATCAAATGATGGACTGATGTGATTGAAAATAGCGGTGTTGATCGGCTGATCATAGCTTGGATTAATCACAGCCATTGATGAAAAGACCATTGACCGGTTAACAGAACCGTTGGTGATAAGGCGCCCATCCGATCAGACCGTTGGTGATAAGGTGCCCGTCTGATCATACCATTGATGAACGTTGGAGATAAGGCATCGCTCCTCCTCTCAAGCTGTTGTGATAAGTCAACGTTTCGATCATGAAACGATGTATCAAAGTTGTGCAACCACCTATTTGATAACGTGATCATCAGATCATGACGGTGAAAAGGCATATCGGGACATGGATTGGCTTTTCTGATCGGCTAATCTTCAGATCACGGCTATGGATCAGCTTATCACATCATGTAAAGGCTTATTGATCAAATCGTTGATCGGATCCGATCAGATCTAACGGTGCAGATCAATTCCATAGGGTTGCTTCCAAACGACACCTAAAACCTATAAATAAAACCGTAGACACTTGCATTTTCATTCAATCCAGATTCAATCTAAATCAATCCTAGTCCTTTCCTCTCTTAGGCATTTGCATACTCTCCTAAGGGTAGTATAGCAATAGTGCATTAAAAAGAAAGAAGCATTCTTGGTTCGATATTTTTGGTGAATTATAGTGCTGCTTTCATCAAAAGAAGATTGTTGTATCATGGGAAACAATCGTCATACTGACTGTAAGCACCGTTATGGGACGAAATTGTCTTAAAGACATAGAGTATAACTCTAGACTCAGTCTTATCAATTAGGTAGCCATAATCTGCTTCAACAGTTGTATCGGGATAGATGAAGATATTGCCTTTTGGTCTTCAGACTAGAAAAAATGAAAAATAATTCCACAATTAAAACTTTGTATTACTCTGGATTATACTTTTCCAGCTCTATGAATGTACTGCATAACCAGTGCTTCATGGATACTATCACATCTGATTATAAGCTTCTTAGTTTTTTTTGCAAGGCCACTGTTTAAACTGACATGTTTGCTCTGCTTGGCCGATCAAATGCTCCTTGTATTCCTTTTAATCTCTACTAGAAGTGGTTAATTCTTGCAGGTTTGCATTCATGCAGAATGCGAAGGCTGTGATGGAGATGGTTAATTATTAAGCTTCCATTTGATACGGAACCAGAAATAGAATATCAATACAAAGAAGGATGGAATATATTATTATCCAATAGGAAAGATTTGAGTCCATCCTGTTCAAGAACTCACCTTCACATTTATGATAATGATTAAACACCATTATATGTTGGTCTTACATAACACCATATAGTAGAACACTATTGCAAATACCAAGAAAGAAGTGAAACATAACACCTGTGCCAAATTTTTCACAACCCTTACTAGTATCAAAGTTGATGAAGGATCATATGAGCTCCAAATTGTGGCTGAAGAGTAATAACGGTGTAAGGAGCATGAGCATAGGAAGGTGACAGCTCAAAGGAAAAATGCTGGAGAATGGTAGCCAAAGCCATCTTTGCTTCTATTATTGCGAAACTCTGACCCAAACATATCCTTGGTCCCCATCCAAAAGGTAAGAATGCATTTTGAACTTTTGATGCCTTCGAAACCCCTTCTGAAAATCTCTCTGGGTTGAACTCATCAGCATCTTCGCCCCACAATTCTCGATCATGATGGATAAAGATTGTGGGTAGCAAGAGATTAACGCCAGCGGGGACATGGAACTCTCCTAACTTTGTTTTCTTGATCGTATGTCGAAAGAGAGAGGTCACTGGTGGATATGACCTTAGAACCTCGTGGAGTATCATGGTTACCTGTAATTGAAGCGCAATACTCAGAAAGAAGTGTGATTGTAACCTATTAGAAGCGAAACAGATATCCGTGCAACAAAAGTCAAGGGCTGATGCTCACCATTTTGAAGCGTCCTATTGATTCAAAATCAGGCGTATTCTTTCCACAGATCTTCAGAACTTCTTCCCTCGCTCTTTGCTGCCAAATTGGATGAATGGCCAGTAGAATCATCGTCCATGTTAGCCACACGGCGGTGGTCTCTTGCCCAGCAAAGTAAAAGAGCTTGCATTCTTCCATCACCTCATCCATTGTAATATTGTAGTTCTTCTGATTGTTATTGCTGCAGAACTGCAGCAACAAGCCAAGCAAGTCGTTGCCGAGAGATCCTCCCATTTTCAATGAATTCAACTTGCTGTCAATCATATTTCTCAACATGGTTTTGATCTCTCTGTCTATGAGCATTCTCCTTTTATTCTTTGCAGTCGGAAGGAATCTGCATAGAATAAGTAATGAATCCTAAGAGAATCTGAATTAAATACCTGATCCAAGCTATGTACTATGGAAGAGAATAGATATGCATCAATGTTGGCACAGGATTAGATACAAAAAAACAGATATATTCACCTGAATCCTGGTATATAGGGAGCTCGGGCAGCTTCTATAACTAGGACAGCTTGCTCCTTCTGTAGTTCAAATATTTTCTTTCCTTCCTCATAGCTGCTTCCAAAGGCTGTGCGAGAGATGACATCTCCTGTAAGATTCTGAAACTCTGGCCAAACATCTATCTCACAAGATCCTGCAATGCTGGTTAAATCCTGCCATCTCTTTATTAAACCACCACAACTGGTCAGAAAGGCCGGTACCATTCCCTGCAACGAGAAATTGTCACGTAAGACTAAGAACCGGGCAATTCGCATTCTATTCCACACACAGTATATATGTGATCGGTATGACACTCCAAATGATTCCACCACCATCGCTTGGATTTTTCCACAGATCTATTGTTATCAAAATGTATCTTTGCAGTAGTGTACCATGTTGATAATGTCATTGTTAGCTTGAATCAAAAATAAGTTTGATTTTCAGTGTTACAAGTTTGCTGAATTCATCTACAACGTCAACAAGCATAGTAAATATCGGATCATTGTTGGAGTTTATGGCTTGAACAAGCACTCATCCTTCGTAATTTGTTACGAATTTTTCTCTAAGCTACTCTTCATAATGAAGTATATTTATGTTTTATTGGACAAAAACAAACTTTCCACAACACTCAATTGGTTCCATCTATATTGCTTGCAGCTTGATTAGAAATTAATCACCAGAAAAGAAATTAAAAAAGCCTTTGTTTTAAGACACCGTTGTAATGATGTTAAGATCAAAGCTTTTCTTCTGAGAACCCGACTGGTGAATGAGGAGAGGATTAAAGATCAAAGTCTTCGTTTTGGCGACTAACAGAACTAGAAAGTTTAAGTTATATTTATGCTATATTTAAGTCACCTTACAATGAGGCAACGGAGGTTGGATTTCAATACCTTTAGTTTTTCAAGGTGAAAGGCCGGGGTGATGATCCTCCTTCGCTGGGCCCATTCCCCTCCTTCGAGAGTGGAGACCCCCTTGGTTAGAAGCCTTATGAGAGGGTTCACCGGTGGCTTCTGGAATTGGCCCAGCTTGTCTAACAGCACCTCTTTCATCATCTCTGGGTCCCATACGATCACCCTCGGAGTTGTTCCAAACCACACAACAGATGTCTTCCCTGTGTTCTCAAATTACGCAAAAAATAAACATCAGATCTCGACCAATCGACCTCAGATCATGGTGGTATGCAAAGCAAGCAACAGTTTTTTACCATATTTCTGAACCGTCTGATAAGCGAACGGTGCGACACGTGGCACAATCTGATGGGTAAGAGTGATGGGCTTAGACCACGCTTCCTGGATGGCTCGTACCTCATCTTTCATGTCCCCGTGGAGGAGCCGGTAAGGGTTGCCTCTGATGCTTGCTCCCTAAGTTTTTTCTCCAGAGCTTTGGGCTTCCACCATAGGGAGTAGAACGTCTTCAGCCCACAGGACAGTAGGACAGCGAGTAGAGAAGCTATCAGAAGAAGAGGAAGGAACTCTTCCATAGTGCTTCCTTCTACTTTTTCTACTCTGCTCAAGACTGGAAGGTGAGGCCATTTTATAGGTCATAAATTAAGCCTCGAAAGTTTTCTTTGACTCGTCCGCACAAGCCCAAGGAAAGGACAGTTTTGGCCTGTGCAAGAGCATGACGTCGTGCCTTGGGAATCAAGTTAGGGGGATGGAGCTTCGGAATCTTCCATGGTTACAAGATTTCAAGGGCAGGTTGCGAAGGGCGTCAGGGAACAGTTTCTTATCCAATTGCTTGTTTTTAAATTTTAATCAGTTCGGTTCTTGCTCGCCACGCAAAAAGCCGGCCCACCACAATGACAGCTTCCGTAAGAGTCTTCCAGCACCGCATGCATGCGACGTAGAAGCGCATGCATCATATATTAATTAGCCCCACATGCAAACACATATGCAAAGCCAAAAGAATCAAATATTCTTGATATGCATTGCCACGCAGCCAATCACCGAGCGCAATGTACACTCGATGCACAAAAACTTTCTTTTCAGAAAGTCTTGAATGGATTGAAGGATGTCTCGAAGTCTAAATGGAGTTAAAAAAAGTCTTGTTGCATTAGGTGTGATGCAGCAAGCATGCATTGCGCTTGGCTATTGACGCACAATGCGTGCCAAGAAACATCTTTTTCTTTTTTGGCACGTGCATGCGCACGCACCGCATGCTAATCACCAATCTGGTGTAAAAAGACTTTCTCATGGAGTTAAAAAGAGAGAAAAGACTTGTACACACCTTTAGTGCAGCAAATCCTACATGGGCTAACCGCCCCTTTTTATTGATTAACATACATCCTATATGGCTTGATGCGATGGGACAAAATAGGATAGGATCTTAAGTTTTGAGCGTGATGTACATTAATATCCGTTTATTTTAAAAAAAATATATGTGTAGATAAGAGGCGATGCAACCTACATTTTCTAAATAGGTATGGTAGGTTTCCAACTAGGATATTGTAATTTTACAACTAAGGTGCCAATATTTTTTCGATCTCTATCAGAGATCTTTCAGGGATGTCGTAATTTTATAACTACGGTGTCGTAATTTTACAATTGGGATATCGTAACTTTTTTTGGCCGGATATCGTAAAACTTTGCCATAACGTTTTCTAAATGAGTACCGTAATTTTATAACTATGGTGTCATAATTTTACAAATGGATGTCGTAATTTTATAACTACGGTGTCATAATTTTATAACTGAGATATTGTAAAGCTTTGCCTTAATATTTTATAATTAGGGTGTCATTAGTTTATAACAAGGGTGTCGTAATTTTACAACTGGTATCGTAATGTTTTTTAAAAGGCAAGCCATCTAGTTTCGTTCTATCAGAGATAGCGTATCACTTGCGAATTCGTAATCATGATTCCTACTATCCCATTCTATCGCGTTAGTCATGTAGTATTCACATGGACCAATAAGGAGGGGCAATGCAATTCACGTAGGATTTACTACATCGAAAGCAATGTGCAAAGACTTTTCCTTAAACAAGAGCCGAGGACCAGTTTGGAAAGGCAATTGAGATTTCAGGGCACAGTCTTTATAGCAATGTTTTGAAAACCAGACCGAACAACGAACCGGCTTAACATTTGAGTCGTGGTCAATCGGTTCGATCGGATGAATCAGTTTGGTCGGACCGATAATATTATAATTAAATTTTAATTTAATAATATAAAATAATAAAATATAAATACAATTCAAATAAAAAATTAAAAAAAATCTAAAAATTGGGTTGGATCGGTTGAAACCCGACCGATTCAATGGGTTTTTTCAATTTTTACCGGTCATATAAAAGTTAACTTTAATAATAAAATTGAACCAGGCTGATGATCGATTTCTGATTGGATCGGTTGGACCGGCCGGTCCCGGTTTTAAAAAAACTGCTTTATAGTTAAATTTGGATTGGTTTAACGGGTCCGGAGATTATTTTTTGTTTAAGATCAATACTATTATTCCATGTAATGATTACAAATTTGTAATTTTTTAATTTGGATGCCAGTCATCTTGTGAGGAATGTATAAATATTTTAAAGGAAAAGTCTTAAGGTAATAACGAAAAGTGATTACAAGCTAACAGGGTGTCAGCAAGAAAGAAGAAGAGAGCAAACAAAAATAAAGCACAAATGCCACGAGAACAGAGAACTTAGCTGGATTCTCGATACAACAATTTTCCCCATGGATATAGGCCCCTAGCATTGAAACAATGAAGGATCTAAGCGAAGATTGCCACCATCCAAGAGGATTTAGAAATAAATATTCTCAAATTTCTTTCTTTTCCGGATTTGCCATCATAAAGCAATGATGAGCTGATCCCAAGCACGTTCCAAGGAAGAAGATATCCAAGTTTTCCGCTAATCGGTCCATGTATCATGAATGCTTCTAGGTTTCCTACGAAAATGGAAAGAATTAGCAAGTCTCGCACTAACCTCTTCGGTGAAGGGGCATCTGAGGAAAAAGATGGGTGGATGATTCAAGTTGAGCCCCACACATAGGACAATTGGAGTTGATAACTCAATCATTTTTAGAGGGCATCTTTTCCGTATTAAGTCTATTCTTAAGAGTAACCTAAGCAAACATCTTCAACTTTTCAAGTATTCTTCCATTGTTAAAAAAATTATAAAAGTATTTGACAAAAATCTACCATTCTATTTGGTCTAACCAACCAACGATAAGATCCGAAGAAGCTCATTAAAATAATGATGCTTTGTGAAGGAAAGAGGCCCTGACTTCGATGGTCCATTTCATATCCCTCTAGCTCTAGCAGTCTCAAACGGTATATTGGATAAGTTTGAGGAAAGATAGTATCCGGAATGATATTATCCATTTGAATGTATTTGAAAGATGTTGTGGCATACACGGCACTATCTTTAAGAGTAGATTCGTACCTCTCGAAGATAATATCTCGGTGCAGAAGATCAGAGCATGACTACCCTCTAGGATATAACAGCAGAGTCTTCTAACAGGCGTGCACACACCAATGTCCGAAGAGGATGAACAACCGAGATGATTTCCTTCTCTTGGATAAGAACGGAAGGAAAGAAATGAATCTCTGGACTGGATAAGGATGAAGGAATGAATCTCTGGATAAAGATGGAATAGAAAGCATAAAGTTTGAATGAATTAAACACCGACATTGCTTCAAATATTTATAAGGAAGCAAGCACTGGTCGAGAGCGACGAATCAATCCAACGGGAATGACGATTCAGTCCAAAGGTCGATCAGCGTCCAATGGTTGGTCAAACAAAGATAAAAGACTTATCACGTATGTAGAGACGTATAAGTCAAAAGACTGGTCAAAAAGAAAAATAAAAAGGCTTATCCTACCGGTTGAAATAAAAAGACTTATCCTACCGGTTGAGAACGATGTATCAGATAAAAGGACTTATTAAGTCAAAAGGTTTTTGAATATTGAAATACATTAGATTTTCAACAATCCCCCACTATTTCAATGTACAAAAGAAGACAAGACAAACTTTGAAGGAACTTTAAGAATGTAATGCATAAGCCATGGTGTCTATGTGACTATGAACCAAGCATAGAGAAAACAAGTGTAATCCATAAAAGGTTGGTGAAACTAAATTTCTATGAACCAATCCTTCTTTTATTGGATCATTGACTTATAACTCACATTCCATCTCTCAGATTTTGGTTGTTCAAGCGGGTTGACACGTTTCGGCCATGCGTCTACCTGGATATTCATGAGTGTTCTAGAGATCCCACCTAAGTCTCATAGAAAGTGGCCACTACCTCCATACTCATATAGGTGGAATGTCATCAAGTAGACACTACAGTTTTGTATACCATCTAAATTAGGCTATGACATCCATTAAGAACTTCACATATTAGTTCAATCTAAACCCTGCAGAATACTATCTCACACCATAGAAAGGGATTTCACAATATAAATAATTATAATAGTATACTCCAAGTTGTCCGGTAAATTGTTTTTCCATACGAACCTTCTTCTCGGGATCTCCGTTCATGAAGGTTCGATCACCATCACTTCAACTTTTGATCTGGGTATAATCTCATTTTTCTCGATGTATTGCTCACAAGCTTTCTACTTAGAAACTTAGTCAGAAGATCGGCCAAATTCAACTCTGACCTTACATAATCCAAAGATATTACTCCATCATTAATAAGCTACCTCATAATATTATGTCTTAGACGTATATGTCTACTCTTTCCATTATAAATTTTGTTTTTAGCTTTAGCTATGGCAGCCTGACAATCACAATGTATAGACACAGATGGAGCTAGTCTCATCCAAATGAAAAGATCTACCAAAAGATTTCTGAGCCATTCGGCCTGAGTCCCGCCTTCTCTAAGGTAATAAACTCGGATTCCATTGTAGACCGAGCTATATATGTTTACTTAGATGATTTTCATGATACTGCTCCTTCTCCAAGGGTAAACACTTATCCGCTAGTGGATTGCATCTCATCAGAGTCTAAATCCAGTTAGCATCACAATACCCTTCTAATACGGTAGGAGTCCCACAATACATTAAACCATAGTTCATTGTTCCTTTCAAATATCTAAGCACTCTTTGTAATGCAATCCAATGATCCTTATTAGGACATTGGGTATATCTGCTTAGTCTTCCTACGGTATAAGCAATGTCAAGTTGAGTGCAGTTAATCAAATACATAAGACTACCAATAATTTGAGCATATTTGGATTGTAAGACACCATTATTACCTCTCTAAACACCAACTTCATTATTATTAAAATTTAATTAATTAAGTCGCTTTTGTGAACATTAATTAAAATAATTTAATAATATTAGTGCCTTGGATTATGATGATTTATTTTTTCACATAAATCATGAGCACATTCAATAATAAATTAATATAAATGAATATATATATATATATACTATCAACATAAAGTTAGGAGAAAGTCATCAATTTCTTTTTTTTATTCTTGTACGGTCATCGGTGCATCTTCTGCTCGGTTTTGGTACTTCATCTTGTAAGCCAAAACCCCATCTTTATCGCGCTCATCGCGCGTTCATCTCCCCAATCTCCCTTCTTAGGGAGAAAGACAGAAGATAGAAGAACAGGAAAGAAAGATGCACGCCCTCTAACCTCATCTCACGAGAGAAAGGAAAGAAAAATGTGAAATCATGGCATATTTTTGAAAGAAAAAACCACGGCACATTTTTTTTTAATTTAAAGCCTCAAACCGAAGACCTTAGGTTTAAAACCTGAGACTTATCTACCATGATTAAATGCAATAATGCCTTATCCATCATGATTAAATGCAATAATGCCTTATCCATCATTATTAAATGCAATAAAAAATGTATGTTGTCTTTTCCCAATTTAGAAGGTCAGCCTCTTTTTCAGATTTTGGATTAGTCAAAACATATGCTATATTATAAACATCTAATATTGAAAATAATTTCTCTTGCCAACGTTTATAATGGGAACAAGTAAATTGCTCAATCTTGGATGTATCAGGAAAGGATTTAGTAGCAGCAACCATAATAGAGTCCATAATCTACTCTTAAGATTGTTGGATAAGTTTGAGGAAAGATAGTACCCGGGATGATATTATCCATTTGAATGTATTTGAGAAGATGCTGTGGCATGCACGACACTATCCTTAAGAGTAGATTCGTACCTCTCGAGATAATATCTCGGTACAGAAGATTAGAACATGACTACCCTCCAAGATACAACAGCAGAGTCTTCTAACAGGCATGCACACACCAATGTCAGAAGAGGATGAACAACCGAGATGATTTCCTTCTCTCTGGATAAGAACAGAAGCAAAGGAATGAATCTATGGACTGGATAAAGATGAAGGAATGAATCTCTGGATAAGGATGTGTTGCTGCTGAAATCCGTCCTCCGACTCGGGCGCGATTGAGCTCCCTCCTGGGTGGACCTGCAAAACAGTTCTCACGCGAGAGGCGTTGGGGATGGCCCTCCGCGGAATATCCTTCGACGTTCAAGTTAGCGGGGATCGGCAATCAACAAATGAGAGGAGAAGGCTCTCGCTGAAGAGTCTCTCTAGGGGCGGCCTTTCGAGAGCTTTGAGCAGAGCGTTAATGGCGGAAAGAGGGTGAGCAGAAGTAGAAGAAGGGTAGGCCAGTAAGCTAGTGCGCATACTGAGGAGCCAAGAGATGACCCTACTTATAGAGGATCACCTGATTCCTTGGGGGCATCGTGGGTTCGAAAGTCGTTAGGATTCGAATCCAGTTTGTTATGAGGTCAGTAAGATTCGCATCTTTTGGTTAGAGGATCGACGATTGGGAGAGCTGGTTGATGCCTCGAGACTTGGCGATTACATAGGCTCTAGGGCTCTAGGCCACTCTCGCGGGTCCTAGGCCACTCTCGGGCATGATTTCTGTTTGGAATCTTACGAATTTGAACTCTCCCGCGCTGGATTCCGTGGAGGTGCTTGAGCGCCTGAGTTTGGCCAAGGCATAATAGATAGCTCAGCCAGGACCGAGAGATAGGAATAGCTCGGTTGGGGCCGAGAGATGGGGATAGATCGGTTGAGGCTAAGAGATAAGGATAGCTCGGCTGAGACCGAGAGATGGGGATAGCTCAGCTGAGGCCGAGAAGCAGGGATAGCTCGGCTGAGATCGAGAGATGGGAATAGCTCGGCCGAGGCCGAGAGATGGGGATAGCTCGGCTGAGGCCGAGAGATGGGGATCCGCCCCTTGGGAATTCTTGGCTCGCTGAGGGGTTAAGGCGTCCCGATCCACTAAGGCTGACTCATCCCCAGCAGGTATCGCACAGCAAGCGGGAGTTAGGGTTGATCCTAACCCCTTGCACGATTATTGATGCAACAACGATTTTGCCCTCAACACATGCTCCCCACTCCCTAGTTCGAAGCGTAGCTTCGGGTGTAGGGAGTATAACTCTGAGGCATAATCTGAATAGGTTCGGATTTGACAACCCGTGTAATGATGCTCTAATTAATGCTGCGCGGCCGCCTTGCCTTTACGGAACGGACCATCGCTTCCTAGGGGCAACGATTGGGGAAGTACCACGTAGCAAATCACGGTTTTTATGGTGCCTACAATGGCGATTTTGGGCATTCCGATCAAGATGTCTTATCTTCTCTTTGAGGCGGTTTTCTTCAAGAGAAGCAAAGTCAAAACAGCGCCATTCAATTTCACAGCGCCCTTTCGTCCCTTCTTGGAGGATCCCATTCCCCTTTTTCCTTTGCAGCGTCGCTCGGTGTTTGCAGATGAAGAAGGAGAGGCTCGAAGGCCAAGGTCAATTAGAGAGTCTGCAAGAAGAACTAGCGTCGAGTCATCGGAGGAGCTCGGAGCTTGAGGGGTGGGTCGCCGAGACTGAGGAGCAAATTGCCTCGCTCCGGAGCCAAGTTGTTGAGGCTGAAAGGCGATTCGCCATGCTTCGGGGCAAACAAGATGCAACTTGTGCCGAGGCTTTTCAGCTTGACATGAACAGATCCGAACCAGGATATCTCGAAAGCATATGGAATGGGACCTCTCCTTTTTGGATGTTAAACCCTTGAGGCCTGTACCCCAGGGGCTGAAGAAGCCGAGTACGAAGATATCTCATACGTCGATCTTGATGATATTTTGGGTTCTAGAGAGGCTGCAGCTCCCGAAGGACACCCAAGCCTGCCGCCGAAGGAACAATGATGACTTTTGAAGTGGCGGAACAAGCAAAGCCTCCCTGAATATTGTTGAGGACACTGCCGGGAATGATACAGCCTCTGATCCTTGAGGGCCGTTTGTGTATTTTTATTTTTCAGATATGCAATTTGGTTGAAATTCTCAATGAACGGGTCCTTGGTCTCCACTTGTTTATCTTTTTGGCCAATCTTTTTGTCTTAGGCTTTTCTTTCGACTGTGAACAAGTTATGACTCATTCGCGCTCTTTGGCTGATTTAGTTCAGACTTGAGTAAATGTCTCGGTCGAAACCGAGGTATAAGGATAGCTCGGACTAGGACCGAGATATGAGGATAGTTCAGTTTGTCCAAAGTAAAGATTGGCACGCTCGGCCAAGGCGCTGGACGGTTCAGCGCACAAGTTCGGACGTAAGGAATATAGCCTCAAGTAACATGATTCAAATGGAGGGGGTTTGGTCCTGAGAAAGGGGGCGCATCCCGAGCACCATAAAGTTATTAATGATCCTCTTCGATGAGGGAGCAGAACTCTTCGTTTCCTATGAGTGCCCACTGAGGCGATGACACGTGGCGTATCCCGCGGTAGTAGTGTCAGAATTAATGGTCTTGGCGATCGAGATGCTCGTCAGGAGCAGTTTAAAACGAGTGGGGGAGCGCCATCGTTAATCATCTTTTAGTTGATCTCGTCAGATTTTCAGATATTGAGATGGCTTCTAGAGGTGAGGGGTGACCGATCGAGACACCAAGCGGCGGCGTTAGTGGCCGCAAGGGGGCCCTTTGGGGCTGTACCACAATAACCATTGATGGGGAGGTTTTAGCCTCACTGTTGCAGATCGTGAACAACTCCGGAAGACGACCGAGAAATATTTGGCCATTACTACAAGAGAGATCAAGCTCCTCCGCCAAGACAATAGCCGGCTGGAGAGGCAGGTGGCGTCTCTTCGACGACAAGTGGCCGAGCCAGCTATGCAGCGCGGGGAAAGCTCAGTGGCGCCTGGAGAAAATAATAAGCCCCTATGAGGGCTCATGTACTTTTTTTTTTTCCTTTTATTTCTCTCTTTGTGGTGAATGAGAAGGAGTTTTTGCAATTTTTTGCCTGCTATTACCTCCGGAACATTCGTCCTTATCGTTCGGGTCTTACGAAATGAATCACCCTCCTGGGGAATCTCTAGTAATCTTAGCGAAGCTAGAGCATGGTATCCCCATTTTGACCGAGGTAAATGGAACTCGTAAGTTCCAACCAGAGCATTGTGTGTATTCGGCCTTGCCAAAGCATAAGGAGCGTTCCGTAGTTGTTAAGGTAAGGGCAGCTATCTCGATCTGGATCGAAGCATAACATAACGCTCGGTTATATTAAACCGAAAAGAGATACCTCGGTTTAGCCCGAAGTATGGAGGCAAACTTGGCTTTGAGTTGAAGCACAAGGCGATGTTTCGGTTCATGCCAAGACATAATGGGCGGTTGGGCTAGAGCAGGGATACCAATATGCTTTTATTGAGGAGTACTTGACTTATGCGCCTTTTTATTGCTCTTCCAGTGCCTTGTCTTTTCTAAGGCAAGTTAACCTTCTTTTGCCGAAATGGATAATACGACTTTGCAAGCTGCAAGAGGATGCCTCGCTTTTTTCCAGAGTCATCTATTCCGTCGGCTCTTTCCAATGTAGGCTCTCTTAGCATGTGACATAAGCAATCGTTTGTCATTGGAGTACGTCGTTTTCATTGGGTGATTTTCTAGGCCTGTCCTATCTCAAGGACCAGCGATCGATTTCCTACACTTAAGGCTTTTGATTCGAGATCAGAGGAGGATCTTTTGGCATGCGTCACAGCATGGGTAACGCGTTTGGCGCACTTCGAGGAGCGCTCTTTTCATCTTGGGATGCCACGTGGTAGTGTGGCTAGGGCATTTTGAATCTCGGGGCTTTCCGCTCTAATAGCTGCTCCCGATCCGTTTGCCTATAAAATGGGAGGAGGGGGCCGTGCTAGGCTATCTCCCAAGGCTTTCTTCTTTGTGAGTTGTGAAAGTTTTCAAGATGTCTGTCCCCTAGGTTGAGGGTGGAGAAAATGAGCTTTCCTTTTGCAAGTCGTCTTCCCCCGATAGCTGGGGTGATGAAAGTTATTGAAGAGCAGTCTGTCCTCAAGGGAAAAATTTTGGAGATCATATGGAGAGCGCACAGGAGGTCTGCAGAGATCACATGGAGAGCACACATATACGCTTCCTGTGTATCCTTTGTGGTTTGCTACAGGGGTCGCAGGGTAGGAAGTGCACATGTACCCCCGTAGTACGCACGAACTTTTCCTTCTCCCTCGGGCTGGTTCCCTTAGCTCATCCGGCTGAGGAATCTTTTGCTTGTGAAGAAAGAGTTGAGAGCAGTGCTGGTCTGCTTGTTCCCCGCTTTTCATGGTTGGGCAGTGTCCAGCAGCCCAGTATCCCACTTGGGGGGGGACACATCCTCAGCATCAGCATCCATAGGTCTTCCTTCTGTTCTTGGATCTCTTCACCAATCCAGAGGACCCGTGGGAGGCCGGCTCGGCCTTAGTCGGTGGTTTAGGGCGAGCTGATTGGTTGTCTGATCTCTTGGGTCAGATGCTGAAACATCATTATTAACCGAAGCTGATTGAAGCAGTTCGGCCGAGCTATTTACTCGTTTTTATTTTCTGTGCTATGATGCACTTGTAATACCTCCCAGGAGGTTGCAACTCTTTTTCATTGATGAAGAAATAAAGAAAGTTTTATTCTTTCTTCTTTTTATCACCTGCTTCTTTTTCGCTGGAATTATGTTTGAGAGTTGCTACACCCATATCACGCTTTTTGTGTTGTAGCATGTTTTGCTACCTTGTTTTGCTAAGACCGACATTCGGTCCCGTGGAGAAAAAAAGCATTTATCCCTGCTTGGGTCAGAGATAGACCTGGGCGGTCTTGTGAACCCATGTGGTGAGCATGATCTCACTTGTAGAACGGAGCAGGTATTTCTTTGGAGAGAGACAGCTCGCGTGTCTTAACTATTGAGCAGAAGAAGGTTGTTTGCTTCTGCCGAGGTTTAATAGGACGTCTTAGTTGCGTCAGAATGTTGAGAGATCACTTTCCTAGGCCGGAGCTTCCGATAACATTTTATGAGTATGTCATTTGACTTGACCGAGGTTTCAGATAACACATCACTCGGTTGTAGTCGGGGCTTCAGAATACCACTCGGTTGTTGCCGAGGTTTAAGAACATCTCTCGGTTGTTGCCGAGGTTTAGGAATATCGCTCGGTTGTTGTCGATGTTAAAAATATCGCTCGGTTGTTGCTGAGGCTTAAGAATATCATTCGGTGGTTGTCGAGGCTTTTCGGTGTTTTACTTGGCCCTGCCAAGGTACAGAGATATCACTCGGTTTGACCGAGGATAGACGCGCACCGGCTCTAGCTGAGGCTTCGGCGCCGTTTGACCCGGTCGGGGCTTGTAAGCTGCCCAAATCTGGATGAAGTTTCTGTATCATTTGGTCCGGCCAGGGCTTGTAAGCTGCCCGAATCCGGATGAAGCTTTGGAGATCACTCGATTCGGCCGGGGCTTGTAAGCTGCCCGAATCTGGATGGAGCTTTGGAGATCACTCGGTCTGGCTAGGGCTTGTAAGCTACCCGAATCCAGATGAAGCTTTGGAGATCACTTGGTTCGGCCGGGGCTTGTAAGCTGCCCGAATCCGGCCAAAGGCTTGGAGATCACTTGGCCCCCAGCCGCACTGGAGGTACTTGGCCATACCATGTCTTTGTGAAATAGGACCCGGCCCAGCCGAGGTACGGATATTTAGTTCAAGACTCGGCCCAGCCGAGGTACGGAGATAGTTCGGTTGTGCCGAGAATGGATGCGTAAGCAGCATCTATTTTCTATTATGACTTTTTCAAAAAAATGATTGTAGCAGTCATGCCGTGAATAATAGAAACAAGATTCCAAAGCTGCAAATGGGACAAGTCTATAGAAAGCGTACCCTACTAATAGTATATGCGGAGATTGTCCCGAATTCACGTTCGGGGAATAGATTTTTCGCCAAGATCCTGGAGCTTGTAGGTGCCAGGTCCGATGACTTCTGCCACTTGATAGGGGCCTTCCCAATTTGGAGACAGCTTTCCTTGCTCCATCGGTTTGGAAACGGATGCTTTCCGAAGGACAAGATCGCCGAGTGAGAAGGATTTTCCTTTGACTCTGGAAGCGTGATAACAAGCCACTCTTTGCTGGTATGCCGCAACCCTGATTCGAGCTTTCTCTATGATTTCTTCCACCAGGTCAAGATTGGTGCAGAGCTGCTCGTCGTTAGCTTCCTCTGAGTAGCTCTCCACTCGTGAAGAAGGAAGTCCTATCTCCACAGGGATGACGGCTTTCGTGTCGAAGGCCATCCGGAATGAGGTCTCCATGGGGATTCTCTGGGTGGTGCGGTAGGCCCATAGGATATGATGAAGTTCGTCGCCCATCTTCCTCGGGCTTTGGCAAGCCGAGCCTTGATCCCTTGAAGCAGGGTCCGGTTAGTTACTTCGGCTTCTCTATTGGCTTGCGGATGCCCTACTGACGTAAGACGGTGGCAGATTCCATGCTCCTTGCAGAAATCTCGAAACTTTGGGTTGTCAAATGCTTGCCGTTATCGGTGATAATAGTGTGCGGAAGGCCGAAATAGCAGATAATAGATCTCCACACGAAGTCCCTGGCTCGAGCTTCAGTTATTTGGGCAATTGCCTCGGCCTCCACCCACTTGGTGAAGTAGTCGATGGCGACAAATAGGAACTTTCTTTGTCCAGTGGCGAGGGGAAAAGGACCAAGAATATCCATCCCCCACTTAGCAAAAGGCCAAGCGGAGGATATAGGGACCAAACTGGCGGAGGGGAGCCTCTGGATTCTGGAATGTCTCTGACATGGGTCATAAGCTCGGATAAGGTCGTCAGCATCTTTTTGCATGGTGGGCCAATAGTACCCTTGGCACAGTGCCTTGTGGCATAAGGACTAGCTCCCCAGATGGTTGCCGCAAATTCCCTCATGTACCTCCCGGAGAGCATAATCAGCTTCAGATGGACGAAGGCACTTGAGCAGTGGCATGGAGATGGACTGCTTATACAACTGATCATCGATCAGCACATAGTGGGTGGCTTGCATTTTCAGCTTCCTTGCTTCTTTTTGGTCGGCTGGGAGTGATCCTTCTTAAGATACCTTAGTATGGGGTCGAATCAGGATGGTTCGGCCTCGATCTGCATCACTCGGTCTGCCTCCGCGATGCTAGGCCTCTCCAGGGTCTCCAGGGGAAACTTCCGCTCGGAATCCATCGACTCCGTGGTTGCCAGCTGAGATAATAGGTCGGCGCGGGCATTCTCGGATCTTGGGATCTGGACAACTTTAAATTCAGAGAAGTGGAAAAATAAGTTCCGCACCTTTTGGAGATACCGAATCATATTTGGCTCCCGGGCCTCGAACTCGCCCCACACGTGATCGGCCACCAACTGAGAGTCGGTAAAGGCATTCAGCTTTGCCACTTTAAGATCGCGGGCGATTCGGAGTTCAGCAAGCAGAGCTTCATATTGTTGGCCCAGATGGCAACCCAAGAGGGGGGGGGGTGAATTGGGTTCTTAAAAATTTAAGACTTTTTAAAGTTTTAAACAGATTTGCTCAAGATGTGCAAGTGAGTGAAATTAACTAAAAGCAATGCACAAGCAATTAATAAAGAGAGATAGAGAGAGAGAAAATATAGCACGGCAAACACAAGATAATTTTATAGTGGTTCGGTGCAACCAACACCTACGTCCACTCCCAAGATTCACTTGGGTCCACACTATAATCTCCTAGATTACAGCCGAGTTGTTTTCCAAGCTCACAACTCAAACTTGTTGTTTTTCCGGGATCACAACGAACCCAGCTGGTTTTACTCGGGCTTACCAGCACAAAACCCTACACGTTGTTTTTCACGGGCTCACAACTAACCCAACACAAGCACTCCGGCTTGCAACGAGGTATACAACCTCCACTGATTGAATCAGCAACCAATCAAAATAAGAGTTTAATAAATAAATGCTCCCCTTGAGCAAATATACAAAAAGTAAAAAATAAAAGGTTAGAAAAGCCTGATTATTGCAGATGGTAGTGGCTTTGGCTTTCTTCCTTCTCCTCTCAACTCCTCTTGAAGTGTTGAATCAGGCCTCAGCAAGATTCTTGACCGTTGAACTTTGGAGTTGAGATGAAGCTTTTTCTCCTTTTTTGAAAAAATCCTTCGATTTGATCTTTGAAAGCTCTTGGATTTTCTTTTGACTTTTGTGGATTGAAGATCTGGAGCAGACGAAACTTCCTCTTGGATTTCACTCCTTTTGAATCACTCTATTTGAGCTAAAGATTTTTCAATAAGCTCTGTTTTTCCCTCTTTTTGAAAGATATTCTTTTCTCTCTTTTTGATTTTCTCTTTGTTTGATTGAAAAGAGCTCCTCTATTTATAGATTCTGCAAAAATATATCCGTTAGAGACAAGGAAAAATAGCCGTTATTCAAAAATCTTACCGTTGGAGCTGAGTTGTCATCGTAAAAATCGCCCAGATTTGCTGGAGTCGACTCATGCTTTTCCCGAGTCGGCTCGAGCTCGTCTTACCAAAAATAGAAATGTTTAAAAGGTTAGGGGTCGACTCGCCAAAATAAGTGTCGACTCCTGATAGTCGGGAGTCGACTCGAGAAAGGCTTGGGGTCGACTCGCGAAGTGCTCAGAAAAACACTCTTCTGGTGTCTGAGCGGAGTCGACTCGCACAGTCAGGAGTCGGCTCGACAGAATCAGGGGTCGACTCGACAATTTCGTCGACTCGACACAGATGCACATTTCTGTACACTGAGCGGAGTCGACTCTGAAACTCAGGAGTCGGCTCCGGAACGTATCAAAAATCAGAAACTTTTCTGATTGACATTAAAATCGTTCCAGATTCATTTTAATTCATTGTTTTGACTTGAATACAATAAAATTGACATTTAGAATTGATTCAAGAACTATTCCAAAAACTCATTGAATAAAATGAATTATAACATTTCTTTTCGAAAGTTTGAATATTGAGCTTAAAGTCACTTTCAAAATTGATTAAAGTTAAACTTGAGCATTCTCATTGATTGTTCAAAATAAATTTGTTGCTCATTTAATAAACTCATTACATCCTTTAATAACTCAATGGCTTTTAGTAATCATCAAAATCAAAAGGATTGGATCATATAATTTTTCATAATCTTCCAACAATCTCCCCCTTTTTGATGATGACAAAAATATTGAGTTTGTTCATGATTGATTAGTGAATTTATTTTGTTTTCATAGTTAGGCTTAGGCTCCCCCTTAATGAGGTAGCTCCCCCTATGAAACTTAATTAAATATCTCATTGTTTATCTCATTGATTACTTTGATTACATCATCATAAACTATAAAATTCTCCCCCTTTTTTGTTATCAACAAAAAGATAGAGAATCATAAACATTCATTCAAATTTCATTCATTCATTGAAATAAGGAAATAGAGAATTCATTTCATTAAAGGTCTAATACATCAAAATGTTCAGTACATTGATTTCAAAATGAAAGCATAATAAAAACTTCAGTACAAAACAAGGATTGAAACTCTAGTAACTCAAAAATGAGTTCTTACAATTCTAGTTAATGATCTACTATATTTTTCATTCCTTCAGATTGAATTTTTACATAATCCTTGAGTCTTTCATCAACAAAGGTGCACGCACTCTGAATTTTGTCTTGAAGCTCCGCGTTGCACTTGGCATATGTCTCTCCATCTCCGCATATATCCTTAAGTTCTTCAAAAATATTTTGAGATCACCACTTAAGGATGCCGAAGAAGAGCTGAGAGTGGACTCAATCTTTGAGATACGATCATCAAGAGAATAAAGAGTCTCTCTCAAATTCATAAATTTATTCTCAAAATCAGTTTTAAGTTTATCAGATGATCATCAAATAAGCTTTGAGTTGCATAAGTTGTTGATCTGAAAAACTAGCAGAAGATGAAGTTTGAACAAAAGTTGGAACTGGGGCTGGAGCAGAGGCAGAAATCAAAGGGCTCGGAGGTGCAGGCGAAGGATGTCTAACAGAGGGTCCTGCAGCCTCAGTATCTGTAGCTC